>CM075730.1:2234425-2639945 GCA_037974335.1 Prionace glauca | reverse complement strand
CACGTGCTCACTGTGTTGTGAGCCTCTGCCAGTCTCAGCCCCTCACAGATTAAGTTTTGGGTCTTTATTTGAAGGCTGCAGATGCAGAATGAAAAGCTGATCCAGTCTGGAGACAGAGGTGATCAATATGATGAATAGAGTTGATTCGTGAGACATTGAAACATAGAAACTAGAAGCAGGAGGAGGTCATTCAGCCCTTTGAGACTGCTCCGCCATTCATCTTGATCACAGCTCATCATCGAATTCAATATCCTAATCCCCCTCCCTTCCCTCCCCCCCACATCTCCCTCGATCCCTTTAGCCCCAAGAGCGATGTCCAATTTCTTCTTGAAACCACACATCATTTTGGTCTCAACTACTTTCTGTGGGAGTGAATTCCACACGTTCACCACCGTCTGGGCGAAGAAATTTCTCCTCACCTCAGTTCTAAAAGTTTTATCCCTTATTCTCAAACTATGACCCCCTAGTTCTGGGCACCCCCACCATCGGAAATGTTCTTTCTGAATCTACCCTGTTAGAATTTTATAAGTTTCTATCAGATCCCCTCTCACTCTTCTAAACCCCAGTGAATATAATCCTAACTGACTTAGTCTCTCCTCATATGACAGACCTGCCATCCCAGGAATCAGCCTGGTAAACCTTCGCTGCGCTCCCTCTATAGCAAGGACATCCTTCCTCAGATAAAGAGACCAAAACTGTACCCAATACTCCAGGTGTGGCCTCACCAACGCCCTGTACAATTACAGCAAAACATCCCTATTCCTATACTCAAATCGTCTCGCTGTGAAGGTCAACATACCATTTACCTTCTTTACTGCCTGCTGTACCTGCACGCTTACTTTCAGCTTGCATGAAGACACCACTTTTAAAAGGAGCAAGGGTGCTCTCCTCAGTGTCCTGGCTAATATTTACACTTCAGTTCTGGTCGCCACACGACCTGAAGGATGTGGAAGCTTTGGAAAGGATACAGAGGAAGGTTCACAGGATGCTGCCTGGTTCGGAGGGTGTTAGCTAGGTGGAGAGATTAGACAAACTTGGTTTGGTTTCATTTGAATGTCAGAGGTTGAGGGGGTAGCCTGATGGAAGAAGTTCACAAAATTACGAGAGGCACAGTGTCTTTTTCCCACGGTAGAAACATCAATTGCTACGGGGCATAGTTTAAGGTAAAATGGGGAACGATTAAAGGAGAGCTGAGAGGCAAGTTTTTTTTTTACATACAGAGGGTGTTAAGTGTCTGGAATGCGCTGCCAGAGGAGGTGAGAGAAGCAGATACAACAGCAACGTTTAAGAGGCAGCTTTCAGGACGCACGAATAGGCAGTGAATAGAGAGATACGGGGACCCCGTAGAGGCAAAAGGTCTTTAGATTAGAAAGGCGTTGTGTGTCAATGGCAGGCTCAATGGGTCAAAGGGCCTGGTCCTGTGCTGTAAAATTCTTTGTTCACGTTTATTTGCAACTAAGATTGGGTTGTGAAAGGTGCTATCTCAATGCAAGTGCCGCCTTCTTTCTAACACGGACCAGTTGGAGTAAATGGTCTGTTTCTGTGCTGTAAATACTGTGTGAAATCAACTCCAATTTAAAATAAATGTGTGTGTCTTGGAACTGTTATATAATCAACACTGCCTGGTGGGAAGCAAGTCAAACAAGTGACCACATACAGTATTCAGATGTTCCAGTCTGCTGCTTACTCACCACCTCGGGACATTTCCAATCAAGCAACACATCCAGGGTAGCAACTTGACAGATTCCTATACTCTGTTAGACAGAGAGGGCTGAGGTTTTTCAGAATGCATAAGGGATTAAAGAATGGCATGTGATTAAACAGTCTCGGACTGGAGCGGATCCGCTATTTCACCTTGGGAATATCAGAGTAGTTTATGATTCCCACCTCTGCCAGATAAAACAGGTCGTACTGACTCCTGGAGTTCTCCCCCTTGTAGTAATTGCTGGCTGCCACCGTTACATCAACAGCCACCATACTCAGCACAAACATGTGGAATATAGACGATTGCATCATTTTCTGAGAGAAATGGAGAGGGCAAAGGTTAAGTTTTTTTTAAACATTATAGAAAGCAATTCATCAAGTTGAATGCTCAGCAGGTTCATAATGTAGACAGGCTTTCAATTCTAGACCAAGGACTATCATTCATTCCAAAGCACTCGCGTTTTCTTTGCAAAAGCATTCTGTTACACGGCTTCATTAACACAGGCACAGAGTACAAAAGCAAGAGGGTTATGCTAAACCTTTTACAAGTTAATGGAGCCTCAATTCTGGTGTTCAGCTCCGGGCTCGACATGTTAGGGTGACACCAGAGAAGGTGCAAGGAGACTTAATTTCACAAAATCGAAGCCAAGTAAGGTAGGAAGAGCGGCTGTCAAATATTACGCAGCAAGATCCCAAAAACAACCATGTGATCATTTTAAAGTTTATTGATTAGTGTGACAAGTGCAATCAACACTGCAATGAAGTTACCGTGAAATTCCTCTAGTCGCCCCATTCTGGCACCTGTTTGGATACACAGAGAATTTAGCACGGCCAACGCACCTTACCTGTCTTTCGGACTGCGGGAGGAAACCGGAGCGGGTTAGGTGGATTGGCCATGTTAAATTGCCCCTTGGTGTCCCAAGATGTGTAGTTTAGGGAGATTCGTAGGGTAAATACATGCAGTTATAGGGAGGGGGGGCCTGGATAGGATTGTTGTTGGTGCAGGCTCGAAGGGGCCAAATGGTCTCCTTCTGCACTGTGGGATCCTACGATTCTACGATTCACCCCGAGGAAACACCCGCAGATAACGTGCAGACTCCACAGAGACAGTCACCCAAGGCTGGAATCGAACCCGGGTCCCTGTGAGCAGCAGTGCGAACCACTGTGCCGTTGTGCTACCCTGGTCAGATAATGTTGGCGTAGTTTGAAAAGAAAACTTATGCCAGTTGAGGGATAAATATTGACGCAGGACACCAGGGGGAAACTCCCCCGCTCAGATATCTATTGTATATAAATACACTTGGCCACATTTCCCATTCCCCATCAGGCCCGAAACCTGACATTGCAGATTGGTCTCACGTTCCGTTATTCCCCGTGTTAGTCAGGGTAAGTGTAGACTTGGCGATGTGTTTTTAATTAATGTTTTCCCTCCTCTAATGGAGGAGATGGGACCATGATGCAAATTCAGTTACTCCGTCAAACAGAAATACATCAAGTTCACCTCGTGGACCCCCCCCCCCTCTCTCTCTCTCTCTCGAGGATATTAAACGTGTACAAGTTTCACATTGTTAATTGGCATCAGTGTTAAGGACATTAAAGTCAGTTTTCCAACCAATTGGAAAGGAATCATTGGGCATATTTTCATCATTTGCATATCCTGTGGATGCGGCAAAGCAGATTTCTCATTTGACAGAAAACCAGCCCAATATTCAACTCAGATTGATAGATATTAATCACAAAGATTTTAAAAATTAGATTGTTCTCGCCCTTAATGCAGGTCGATTTGAGAACAGGAATATGGGTATTCCAGATCTAGATCATTTTTTGCTGATTACGATGCATGAGGCTTCCACGTTGTGACATTACACTCATCCCGCACCCTATCCAATCAGCACGGTTGTAACAGAAACGCTTTGGTATCCAAACCCTATTTTTGATAAGGAAACGAAGGGAAACTCTGAAGGCGGTGTGTGATATCCTCAAAGAATGGAAAGAATCAGATTTCAACAACTCACCTATCTCGACAAAAGAATTCAGGATTCTATCGGCAGAATTCCAAAATGGAATTGGATTTCTAACTATTGGGGAGATGTGGGTGTTGCTGACCAGACCAGCATTTGTTACTCATCATTAACTGATCTAGAGGGCAGTCAAGAGTCACATGTAGGCTAGACCAGGTAAGGATGGCAGACTTCCTTCCCTGAAGATTACTAATGGCTTTTTCCTAAACTTTTTTTTGATAAGTTTTGTGGTCATCATTACTGAGCTTTATATTTCAGATTTATTAGTTGAGGTTAAAATCCACCAGATACCATGATGAGATTTGAACCCATGTCCCAAGAGTAGAGAATTGAGACTAATTGGATAGCTGTTTCATAGAGCCAGCACAGTGGGCTGAATGGTCTCCTTTTGTACCATTCTCTGAAGCCAGTCCCTAGACTGTATCTGCTGGGATTCAAACCAAACAATAAAACAGCCAAAGTACCTCAACCAAGCCTAAAGCTTTCTTTCTCTCATCATCCATATGTGGTGGTTTCAGAGGAAGGGTCTTTCTGTTGTCGGATAGATGCTCTATTTTGAACTAAACTAGTTTTAATGAAATGTTCCAGCAGCTTTTCTAATGAACTGGTCTGCATTGTGAATCCAAGTGCATTGATTGGATCATAGATCACTGCATTGCTTGAAGATGAATGCCTGAAGACAGACTAAACGTTAACAAGTTATTTAACATGATCCATTGTGGCAATACGCTTTAATACATCTCCCTATCTGCACAGAACAGTAACATCATACCAATAACTGGTCCCAGAGCACAAAACTCTGCTAGATACTCCTAGTGTACCATTGACAGAGTGCAGCACAGTCACGAGTGCTGTCTTTTGGATGAGGTGTTAAAGCGAGACCCTAACTGCCTTCTCAAATGAATATAAAACATTTGTGATGCTATTTTGAAGAAGGGCTTGAAATTTCTCCCCGGAGTTGTGGCCAATACTCATCTCTCATCAATCACTTGAAAAGTAAACAGTTTATCAAGTTGTTATCATTGCCATTTATGGGATCTTGCTGTGCATAATTTGGCTGCCACGTTACAGGGGAGGCGATAGCCTAGTGGTATTACTGCTAGATTATTAATCCAGAAATTTAACTAAAGTTCTGGGGACCCGGGTTCAAATCCTGCTCCGAGAGATGGTGAAATTTGAATTCAGTAAAAAAAAATCTGGAATTAAGAATCTACTAATGACCATGAAACCATTGTCAATTGTTGGAAAGACTCATCCTGTTCACTAATGTCCTTTAGGGAAGGAAATCTGCCGTCCTTACCCCGGTCTGGCCTACATGTGACTCCAGAGCCACAGCAATGTGGTTGACTCTCAACTGCCCTCCAAAGGTAACTGGGGATGGGCGATAAATGCTGGTCCAGCCAGGGACACCCGCGTAGCACAAACAAATTTAAAAAACTGTTTCCTGCAGCTGCCGTCAGTGCAGTATCTCCATGTACAGGGTTGTAGGGCACATGCAGAATACAGAACCTACACCTCATTATTGACCCAGCAGCAGACATCCTGATTTCACCCTCCCTCAAAGGCAGTGGACAGCAGTGAACCCAATCCAGACGGGGCACGAGCAACGCGGTTACCTGCTCCCGAGGTGGAAGGTGGGGGGTGACCGGAAGCGTGATTATGGCCATCGCTCCCAGACCATGGAACACACCACATCGTGTCAATTTACACACCAGAATCTGTTGGGGGAGTCACTGGGCGCGATCTGACCATCGGTTCACGCTACACTCCCACTGCAGCAAAGACGGAGGATTTGGCGACAAGCTAAATTTCCATTCACTGCATCAAGATGGGAAAATCCCAGTGGCACGAACGGTTGGAAACTCCCGACCATAAAGCATTACAGCACAGAAAGAGGCCCTTTGGCCCATCATGTCTGTGCTTGCTATCAAGCACGTATCTATGCTAATCCCATTTCCCAGCACTCGGTCCACAGCCTTGTGTGCTAGGACACTTCAAAAGCTCATCTAAATGTTTCTTACATGTTGTGAGGATTCCCAACTCTACCATCCTTTCAGGCAGCAAGATCCCGATTCCTACCACCTTCTGGATGAAAAAGGTTTCCTCAAATCCCCTCTAAATTTCCTGCATCACGTCTTAAATCTATGTCCCCCTGGTTATTGGCCCCTCTGTTTTGCTTCCTATCTACCCTGCCTATGGCCGGAATTTTACTGGCACGTCCGTTCCGGTTCCTGGCGAGGCTTGGAGAACGGCATTCTCCGTCACCGTAGGCCGGGATCGTATGAAGCTCGGGTGGACGTGCCGGTAAAATTCCACCCTATGCAGGTGGTCAGGAAGGCTAATGGGATGCTGGCCTTCATAGCGAAGGGGATTGAATATAAGAGTAGGGAGGTCTTGCTGCAGCTGTATAGGGCATTGGTGAGGCCGCAGCTGGAGTACTGTGTGCAGTTTTGGGCACCGTACTTACGCAAGGATATTTTGGCCTTGGAGGGAGTGCAGAGGAGGTTCACTAGGCTGATATCGGAGTTGAGGGGGTTGAGCTGTGAGGAGAGGCTGAATAAATTAGGCTTGTACTCGTTAGAGTTTAGAAGAATAAGGGGAGATCTCATTGAGACGTATAAGATGATGAATGGGATGGATAGGATAGAGGTGGAGAGGCTCTTCCCGCTCAGAAAGGACAGTAGGACTAGGGGGCACAGCCTCAAAATAAAGGGGGGAGCGGTTTAGAATGGAGTTGAGGAGGAACTTCTTCACTCAAAGGGTGGTGAATCTCTGGAACTCTCTGCCCGTTGAAGTGGTGGAGGCTGCCTCGCTAAATATTTTTAAGACGCGGGTTGATGGGTTTTTGATAAGCGAGGGGATTAAGGGTTATGGGGAGAGGGCGGGAAAGTGGAACTGAGCCACGACAGATCAGTCATGATCTTATTGAATGGCGGGGCAGGCTCGAAGGGCTGGATGGCCTACTCCTGCTCCTATTTCTTATGTTCTTATTATGTTCTTATGTTATGTCCCACATGTGGGAGGCACCTCTCTTCCCACTTGGCACCTCAGAAAGCCACCAAATTGGTTGGCAAACTAGACATCTCATTAAAACTTTACCCATGATACAAGAGCAATAGCACGACGCCAAACAAAGAGTAACAAAGACCCGCTGATGGAAAGCATCAATTAGTCAGTCAACCACTCCTGCCTTTTACAGTGATCGTCTCCAGGAGACACGCTGACAGGTTTCTGTTCCCTGTGGACTACTTAACATTCCATAATAAAAAATAATTGTTTAAATCAATACATGAAAATGATGCCAAGCTATTTATTCCTGTAGATCAATTAGTTGAGCTGTCCCGCAACACTACTTCAGAGTTTTATACCTATGCTTGATGAATATGTCGAGGTTATCAACTTTCTTTAAAAGGAATACAAATTTTAATATCTCTGAATTAATCAATCCGAGTGTTCACACAAGGAAAGAAATACTTCCCCATGTATTTGATCTCATTTACGTGGTTAACCAGGGAGTGTAAGCCTCCAACCGTTCGTGCCACTGGGATTTTCCGATCCCCATGCAGTGAATGGAAATTTAGCTTGTCGCCAAATTCTCCGTCTTTGCCACAGCGGGAGTGTGACATGAACCGGTGGTTAGATCGCACCCAGTGACTCCCCCCAACAGATCCTGGTGTGTAAATTGACACGATGTGATGTGTTCCATGGTCTGGGAGCGATGGCCATAATCACGCTTCCGGTCATCCCCCACCTTCCACCTCGGGAGCAGGTAACCGCGTTGCTCGTGCCCCGTCTGGATTGGATTCACTGCTGTCCACTGCCTTTGAGGGAGGGTGAAATCAGGATGTCTGCTGCTGGGTCAATAATGAGGTGTAGGTTCTGTATTCTGCATGTGCCCTACAACCCTGTATGTGGAGATACTGCACTGACGGCAACTGCAGGAAACATTTTTTGTTTGTTCATGTAGGGTCGAAAATGCAAAATTCACTCAAAGGGTGGTGAATCTCTGGAATTCTCTGCCCGTTGAGGTGGTGGAGGCTGCCTCGCTAAATATTTTTAAGAAGCGGGTTGATGGGTTTTTGATAAGAGAGGGGATTAAGGGTTATGGGGAGAGGGCGGGAAGGTGGAACTGAGCCACAACAGATCAGCCATGATCTTATTGAATGGCAGGGCAGGCTCGAAGGGCTAGATGGCCTACTCCTGCTCCTATTTCTTATGTTCTTAAATTATACTACAGGTCCAAAGAGTCAACAGTGATATATTACAGCTAATGTAATTCCCTGAAATAAGGTCACTAATAATGATGAATAAGCAACAACAACTCTTGTTCTTCAAGCATGAGGTTGTGTCATTTGGTAAGAATAAACATCGGACAAATGTGAGGTGATGCATTTTGGAAGGTCTAATACAGATAGGAAATACACAGTAAATGGCAGAACGCTTAAGAGTATAGATCGGCAGAGGGATCTGGGTGTACAGGTACACAGGTCACTGAAAGTGGCAATGCAGGTGGAGAAGGTAGTCAGGAAGGGATACGGCATGCTTGCTGGCACACTACCAGAAGGATGTGGAGACTTTGGAGAGGGTACAGAAAAGATTTACCAGGATGTTGCCTGGCATGGAGAGCATTAGCTATAAGGGGAAGTTGGAGAAACTTGGTTTGTTCTCACTAGAATGATGGAGGTTGAGGGGCGACCAAATAGAAGTCTACAAGATGATGAGGGACATGGACAGAGTGGATCGTCAGAAGCCTTTTACCAGGGTGGAAGAGTCAATTACGGGGGGGGGGCACAGGTTTAAGGTGTGAGGGGCAAGGCTTAAAGGAGATGTACGAGGCAAGTTTTTTTTTTACAAGGAAGGTGGTGGAACTTGCTGCCAGGTAGTGGAAGCCAATATGATAGTGACATTTAAGTGGTGTCTTGACAAATACATGAACAGGGTGGGAATAGAGGGATATGGTCTCCGGAAGGGTTGGGTGGGGGTTTAGGTCAGTTGGGCAGTTTGGAGGGCAGATTGCTGGAAAAACCGCTCTGGTTCACTAACGTCCTTTAGAGGAGGAAATCGCCGTCCTTACCCAGTCTGGCCTACATGTGACTCCAGGGGCACAGAAATGTGGTTGACCCTTAAAATGCCCTCTGAAATGACCGAGCAAGGCCCACAGTTCAAGGGCACCTTCCAAACTCAGAGCGTTACAGCTGCTGTAAATGTGAAATATTTTCAAGAAGCGGGTTGATGGGTTTTTGATAAGAGAGGGGATTAAGGGTTATGGGGAGAGGGCGGGAAAGTGGAACTGAGCCACGACAGATCAGCCATGATCTTATTGAATGGCGGGGCAGGCTCGAAGGGCCAGATGGCCTACTCCTGCTCCTATTTCTTATGTTCTTATGAAATGAAAACAGAAGACGCTGGAAAGGCAAAGCAGGCAAGGCAGCACCTCGACAGCAAGGACTGACCAGGACTACCCGCACTCAGGCAGAGGACTGAGTGCCCAGCCCTGGGGTACAATTCAGAGGATGTTGGATTGAAGTTACGAAAGCAGCAAGATCAAAGCACATCACCTATCCTGAATTTAATTTTTTAATTTTTTTTTTCCTGTGGGCTGATTAAATTTATAAAACTGCAACATTAACTGACAGTGCGTAATTGTATCAGTGCAATTATCTTTACAAGAATAAATTAGATAGATTCATGCTTTCTTGTGCAGAGGTAACCATGGGCTATTTTTCAGAATGCAAAAACTATCCAATCGAATATAATAACGCAGATGCCCAAGAAAATATTCTCTCATAACATCAACACGAGCTTTATTCTAATCCTGACCTTGCTGATATGCTTGGCTTCATATTGCCTCACCATCTCCGCCAGTCATTACTCATTATTTTAATTAAACCAACAATGTCAGTGGAAAGTTCCCGTTTGAAAAATCTGACGCAACTCAAACATGAAGCTGCTTAGTGCGGCACGCGGGGGTGGGGAGGGCGCACGGGGTGGGGAGGGCGCACGGGGTGGGGAGGGCGCACGGGGTGGGGAGGGCGCACGGGGTGGGGAGGGCGCACGGGGTGGGGTGGGGGGGCGGGGGGCTTGACAGGGAAGCTGCGCAGAGGAGGTTTCCGATCGTGGGGGCGGGGGAAATCAAAATTAGGGGCCATCAGTCTGACGGGGGGGGGGGGGGTGGAAAGGAAGGAGTCACTAACAGATCCAACAGGGGACTGAGCCTTTACCCAGAGGGTGGGGAAAATGTGGAACTTACACCTTTGCAAGGATTAAAAACAAATTACTGCGGAGGCTGGAATCCGAAACCAAAAGAGAAAATGCTGGAAAATCTCAGCAGGTCCGGCAGCACCTGTAAGGAGAGAAAAGAGCTGACGTTTCGAGTCCAGACCTCTGTCAAAGCTAAAAGGCATAAACAGTGGGAGATATTTATACTGCAGGGGGAGGGAATGAAAGATGAGTCACAGCCACAAAAACAAGGGGAAATGCTGCTAATGGCACAGTGTTTCACAGTAACTTCATTGTACTGTTAACGTGAGCCTTACTTATGATAAATAAATAAAGTTTAAACTTAACGAGAGTCCACAGAGAGAATAGAAGGTGTGTGAATGGCCAAACGGCAGTGAAACTAAAATCTGAGGGTGAGCTGCGACAAGCGAAAATGTGAGGGGAAGGGTGGGGGGTGGGAGAGATAAAATAGAGAAATGGAGCGGGGGGGGGGGGGAAAAGGGGAAACAAAGGGGAGAAAAGGTAAGGGAGATAAAATAGGGGGAAGGGGGGGAAGAAAAATAAAGAAAGACAATAAAGAAATAAAAAGGTGGGGAACAGTAAAAATATTAAATAAATGAAAACAAAGGGGTGGAGGTGGGGCAGAGCCTATTATCTGAAGGTGTTGAATTTGATGTTGAGACTGGAAGGCTGTAATGAGCCGAGCCGAAAGATGAGGTGCTGTTTCTCCAGTTTGCGTTGAATGTACCCCTCCCCCCAACATCTTCATCTGTCAGTTTACCCTCCGATTTCAGCTTCTCTGCCGTTTGGTCATTCACACCCTCTATTCTCACTGTGAGCTGCCATTAACAGCATTTCAATTAGCATTTGGAATTTAATGTTGGCAAGTGTGAGGTGGTCCACTTTGGAAGGAAGAATGGTAGGAAGGACTACTACTTACATGGCGAAAAACTGCAGCAGGCAACGGTGCAGAGGGACCTCGGGGTCCTTGTGCATGAGTCGCAAAAACCCAGCTTGCAGGTGCAGCAGGTGGTCAGGAAGGCGAATGGGATGCTGGCCTTCATAGCGAGGGGGATTGAATATAAAAGTAGGGAGGTCTTGCTGCAGCTGTAAAGGGCATTGGTGAGGCCGCAGCTGGAGTACTGTGTGCAGTTTTGGGCGCTGCACCTGCGCAAAGATATTTTGGCCTTGGAGGGAGTGCAGAGGAGGTTTACTAGGCTGATACTGGAGTTGAGGGGGTTGAGCTATGAGGAGAGGCTGAATGAACTAGGCTTGTACTCGTTGGAGTTTAGAAGAATGAGGGGAGATCTCATTGAGACGTATAAGATGATGAATGGGATGGATAGGATAGAGGTGGAGAGACTCTTCCCGCTCAAAAAAGACAGTAGGACTAGGGGCACAGCCTCAAGATAAAGGGGGGGCAGTTTAGAACAGAGTTGAGGAGGAACTTCTTCACTCAAAGGGTGGTGAATCTCTGGAATTCTCTACCCGTTGAGGTGGTGGAGGCTGCCTCGCTAAATATTTTTAAGACGCGGGTTGATGGGTTTTTGATAAGAGAGGGGATTAAGGGTTATGGGGAGAGGGCGGGAAGGTGGAGCTGAGCCACGACAGATCAGCCATGATCTTATTGAATGGTGGGGCAGGCTCGGAGGGCCAGATGGCCTACTCCTGCTCATATTTCTTATGTTCTTATTTCCCCTGGTTTCTGTGGAGATGACTCATCTTTCATTCCCTCCCCCTGTAGTATAAATATCTCCCATTTTCTCTGCCTTTTAGCTTTTATCAAAGAATCACCTGGACTCGAAACATCAGCTCTTTTCTCTCCTCACAGATGCTGCCAGACCTGCTGAGATTTTCCAGCGTTTTCTCTTTTGGTGTCATTTTTTCTACAGGATGTGGGTGTCACTGACAAGGTCAGTCTTCGTGGCCCACCCCTAATTGCCTTTGAACCAAGTGGTTTGCTCAGGGGGCAGTTCAGAGCCAACAATATTACTGAGGGCCTGGAGTCACGTGTGGGGCTGACCCAGTAAGGACATTAGTGAACCAGGTGGGATTTTACAACAATCAATGATAGCCCTCACGGTCACCATTATGGAGACTTAGCTTTACATGTTCAGATTTATTAACTGGATTAAAATTCCATCAGCTGCTATGGTGGTGTTTGAACCCATGTCCCTGGAGCATAGTTAACATTGGATCTGTATGACTCTTCCTCATAGCATTGAGGCAGCGTCAGACATGCTTGAAATGCTAACTCTCTTTCTCTCTCCACGTGCTAACTTTTCCCAGCATTTTATTTTCACAGTGGTTAGCACTGCTGCCTCACAGCGCCAGGGACCCAGGTTCAATTCCAGACATTGGTGACTGTCTGTGTGGGGCTTGCATGTTCTCCTCGTGTCTGCGTGGGTTTCCTCCGGGTGCTCTGATTTCCTCCCACAGTCCAAAGACGTGCGAGTTCGCTGGATTGGCCATGCTAAATTGCCCCTTAGTGTCAGTGGAATTAGTGGGGAAAATAGTTGGGATTACAGGGATAGGGCCTGGGTGGGAATGTTGTCGGTGCAGGCTCGATGGATCGAATGGCCTTCTCCTGCACTGTAGGGATTCTATGATGACGATTCTACTTACTTACTGATGAAAGGCTCATTTCCCTCAAGTCCAGAATGATCTGGAACGCGCTCCACAAAAGGACAGCTCAACAACAACTTTCAATTGGATAAATATTTGGAAGGGAGAACAGGTTGGGGGTTTTGTGGAAAGTGCAGTGGGTGTGGTACTGACTGGATAGTTCTCTCAAGGAGCCTGTACAGGCTCGATAGGCCGAACTGCCAGCTCCTTCTGTGTGGCTCTGAGAGAAAAATGGTATAATTTGACTAAATTTGTCAGGAACTCAACACTTTGAGCCCCATTTCGCCGTTTGGATTCTAAGTGCTGGGTGGACTTGAAACTGGGAGTGTTTCCGATCTGACTCTTAGACCCGTTTCCAGGCGCCCCCACACACACTCTGCCTGGAAAAATATCAGGGGGTCTGAATCGCGCTGCGGAAGCCTGTGGGCGGGGCTTAATGCACCCGAAATTCCGACTGGTGCCTCCAAATGCTCATGCTCAGTAAAAGGAATTAGAAAATCGCTCCCCTGCCAGTTACTGCCTCCTCCCCACTCCGGCCCTCACAGACATTGCCCCAGCCCCACAACATTACTGCCCTCCTTATTCCTTCACATCCCCATCCCCATCCTCAAAATGGATTTAAATTGATGTCGGGCCTGTTTCGGGTGCAGTCCAGATCACCGCCACTTTCAGCCATTGGTAAAGGGGGGGGGGGAAATGGGTGCGGAGGTGCTGGCGGATTGCGTTACTTACCTCACACCCAACTTTACCAAGTTTTCATGCCCAAAAATGGGCAACGTGATGGTAAAATCAGGGCTCTTGGTGTCAAAAATGGAGGAGATTGACAACTCATCTGGAGCAATGGACAAACTAAACCTCCTCCCAGGGAAGACTTTGAACAACTTGTACATCAATATACGTCTCTGCTTGCTTCAGATTATCACTGGTTTAGATATTTTTTTTCCCCTCACTGTCTGCCCCATGCTGTAGGACTCTGCCTCTCCCCATCTCTCTCTCATTTCTAAGACATTAGAAAGAGCTCTAGCTCTTTGACCAAGCTCTCGATCGTCTAGCCTAACATCTCATGTGTCTGTGTCAAATTTTATTGGTTAGAACATTGAATAACAGGAGTTGGGGATGTCTTGTTGAAGTTGTACAAGACATTGGTAAGACCACACTTGGAATACTGTGTACAGTTCTGGTCACCCTATTGTAGAAAGGATATTATTAAACCAGAAAGAGTGCAGAAGAGATTTACTAGGATGCTACTGGGACTTGATGGTTTGAGATATAAGGGGAGGCTGGATAGATTGGGACATTTTTCTCTGGAGTGTAGGAGGCTGAGGAGTGATCTTATAGAGGTCTATGAAATAATGAGGGGCAAAGATCAGCTAGATAGTCAATATCTTTTCCCAAAGGTAGGAGAGCCTAAAATTAGAGGGCCCAGCTTAAAGGTGGGAGGGGAGAGATACAGAAGTGTCTAGAGGGGCAATTTTTTCACACAAAGGTGGTGAGTGTCTGGAACAAGCTGCCAGAGGTAGTAGTAGGGACGGGTTGAAATCCTCAAAAGCGTTTAGACAATTGCATGGTACGATGGATACAGAGGGATATGGGCCAAATGTGGGCAATTGGGACTAGCTTAATGTTAAAAACTGGGCGGCATGGACAAGTTGGGCCTGTTTCCATGCTGTAACTCTCCATGACTCAATGACTTCTGTGAAGCAGCTTGGGGGATGTTAAAGTTGCCACACAAACACAAGTTGTTATTGTTACAGGAAACCCAAATTGTGAGGAAGCTCGTGTATATTAAACGGGAATCACAGGTCATACCTGTAAGCACGATGGAGCTCTGCCCTGGGGTTTGTTCATGTCCACTACCACCAGCTGCCAGCCACCAGCTGCATCCTCATGGAACATCTGAAGAGTAAAGACAATTAGAGGAGATGGTGGAGTAACCGCAATGTCATTGTGCTAATAATCCAGAGATCCCAGTGCTCGGTGGGGGGGGACAGGTTCGAATCCCACCACGGTAGCTGGTGGAGTTTGAATTCAGTCGATAAAAATCTGGAATTGAAAGCTAGTTTCATGGTCTATTGAATCTGGGACCACCGCCCTTTCAGGCAACACATTCCAGATCGGAACAACTGGCTGTGTAAAAACAAACAACAAATTCTCCCAGTCCCTCCCCCTCTGGTGTTGAATCTTGCTTGAGGATCGCTGGTTACTGACCTTCCCGACATTGACAGGTATTTACTCAATCAAATCCCTTCGTGATTTTGAAGCCTAATCTTGCTTCACTAATGTTCTTTAGAGAAGGAAATCTGCCGTCCTTATCTGTTCCGGCTTACAGACACTGCTGTGACCCCACAGCCACAGCAATGTGGGGTTGACTCTTAAATGCCCCTCAGGAATGGCTGAGTGACACTCTGTCCAAGAGTGATCAGGGATGGGTAACAGACACTGGCCTAGCCAGTGACGCCCACATCCCATGGAAGAATAAAAACTTCTGCTCACCCACAAACTTTCTTTAAATACTGTGACCGATAAATTGAACTTTACATAGACATAGAACCCTAGACATAGAACCCTACAGTGCAGAAACAGGCCCTTCGGCCCATCGAGTCTGCACCGAACACAATCCCACCCAGACCCTATCCCCATATCCCTATACATTTACCTGCTAATCCCTCTAACCTACACATCCCAGGACACTAAGGGACAATTTTAGCATAGCCAATGAACCTAACCCGCACATCTTTGGACTGTGGGAGGAAACCGGAGCACCCGGAGAAAACCCACGCAGACACGAGGAGAATGTGCAAACTCCACACAGGCAGTGACCCGAGCCGGGAATCGAACCCAGGACCCTGGAGCTGTGAAGCAGCAGTGCTAACCACTGTGCTACCGTGCCGCCCAGCACAGCTTTCAGCACAGCTCTGTGGAGCAGAGAGAAGTGGAGGAGAGATTTAACAGAGGGGTTCCAGGAGTGAGGGGGCTTCACTTGCTATGGAGAGATTATGGAAAAGCTGAGATTGTTCTTCTTCCAGCAATTTAACAAAAGCACTCAAAACAAGGAAGGGATTTGACAGAGAACATAAGAACATAAGAAATAGGAGCAGGAGTAGGCCATCTAGCCCTTCGAGCCTGCCCCGCCATTCAATAAGATCATGGCTGATCTGAAGTGGCTCAGTTCCACTTGTCCACTTTCTCCCCATAAAACCTTTAATTCTCTTGTCTGTCAGAAACCTATCTACCCGTGTCTTAAATATATTCAACGAGGCAGCCTCCACCACTTCAATGGGCAGAGAGTGCCAGAGATTCACCACCCTTTGAGTGAAGAAGTTCCTCCTCAACTCTGTTCTAAACTGTACCCTCCCCCCCTTATCTTGAGGCTGTGCCCCCTAGTCCTGCTGTCCTTTCTAAGTGGGAAGAATCTCTCTACCTCGAGAAATGTGTCCCACTATCGGGAAAGTCAGTAACCAGAGATACTTCAGCAAAATTAAAGACTAGAGGGAACGACCAGGAGAGTTTGCATTTTGCTTTTATGCAGTGAGTTGTTGTGATTTGGAAGGCGCTTCCTGAAAGGATGGTGGAAGCAGACTCAGTAATAACTTTTGGAAAGAAATTGGGTAGGAAAACAATTGCAGAATTGTAGAGAAAGAGCTGGGGAGTGGGACTTCTTGGATAGAGCTTCCAAAGAGCCAGCATAGAGACAAAGGGCTGAAAGGCCTCGTTCTGCACTGTAAGATTCTATAACTTGGTGAAGTGGCTGGTGCAGGTATCCTGACTGAGTGTTAATGCAGTTTACACATCACTGCCAGGGAGCTCAATGCTATAAACATTAGCCTCACACGCTCAGCGCTGGGAATAGGGTGGGCGGGCTTTTGTACGGGAGACCACCTAGTAAGGCTTTCTCACAGGTCCTGCCACATCTAATCACGGACATGACAAAGTGTTTTCAACAGTTCTGTCACCTGGCAATCAGCTAACAAGGTAGTTGCCTGTTGGGTTTTGGAGATCGGTTGGCTCAGGTAGCGCCATGGCTGCTTTTTGGTGCAGTTTCAATCTCCACATGTTCATGGAAGCCTGCCTCTTTGCTTTACCGATGGAATTGTGCCCCTCGAGCTATGTAAGGCCAATTGTCTCCTTCTCTCTAACAGAGGGACATCAATGGTCCCTTGTGGATCAAGGCTACCTTCACTGCCTATTGGATATCTTCCAAACACATGGCCAGCCCCATCCAGAAGGACAAGAGCAGCAGACACATGGGAACCACCACCACCTGGAGGTTCCCTTCCAAGTCACTCACCATCCTGAATTGGAAATATATTGGCCTTTCCTTCACTGTCGCTGGGTCAAAATCCTGGAACTCCCTCCCTAACCGCGCTGTGGGTGCACCTACACCACAGGGACTGCAGTGGTTTAAGAAGGCAGCTCACCAGCAGCTTCTCAAGGGGCAATTAGGGATGGTCCAGCAACACCCACATCCTGTGAAAATGAATTTAATAAACAGGAACGGTTCTGTTCAAACCTGATAAACACCAAAAGTGTAAGCTTAGGGACAGGTTTAAGAATTTATATAATTTTACTCTCCCACCTATACCCTGCGGTGTGATAAAAATGAAACAGTGTGAGTAAGCAGTGAACAATTTCTTTTGCAACCAAGCTTTGCCAGTTGACAGGCTTTCCTGACAGACATCTGTGCTTGAAAGACCGTATCTTATACATAAAAAAAAATCAACAAGAAACCAACATTCCCACAGTTCACTCATTGATAAATGTTAGAATTTTATGGCGGAACATTTTTTTTGTGATATCACATCAGTGAAATAGTGAAAACCTCAAAGAGAAACAGAAGTTGCTAGAAAGGGAGGCACAGTGGTTAGCATCGCTGCTTCTCAGTGCCAGGAACCCAGGTTCAATTCACCACTAGGGTCACTGTCTATGCAGAGTCTGTATGTTCTCCCTGTGTCTGCATGGGTTTCCTCCGGGCGCTCTGGTTTCCTCCCACAGTCCTAACGTCCCGCAGGTTAGATTGAAGGCTACTTGTGACAATAAATAAATAGAAACATACTCTGGCAGCTTTGCCAAGTCTGGCACAGATTTGCACAGCTGCTGCCTGACCCGTTGAGGGTTTCCAGCACTTTCTATTTTTGGTGCTTTTCGGTTACGTGACTCGGGTGAACAAGAGTGTTGGGGTCGGGGGTTTATGAGGTGTGGAAGGCCTGGAACAGCTGGACGCTGTGTGAGTTAAACAACGTTTGAACTTCAAGATTCTCATCCTTGTTTTCAATCCTCCCACGGCCTTGGCCCCTCCCTGTGCTGTTTTTAATGGTGGGGGTGAGGGGCATCCATCCCACCACCCCCCCCCACCCCCCCCCGAGCTCACCCTGAAACCAGCTTCCTGCAGAGCGCTGGAATGTTTTATTTGAAGAAACTGCTTTGAAGGTTGGCAGGCTGTTTCCAGCCTTGCTGCCTAATTCAGACCAGACGTCAGCCGAACCCCATGACCCATCCTTCACCTTACTCCAACCTCTGTAACATCACCCGCGTCTGCTCCCGGCACATCCGCTGCTCAAATGCTCATCCACGTCGACCCAGACACACCCATGCCAACACACTCCTGGCTGATCTCCCATCTCAGTAGGTGGATTGGCTGCGCTAAATTCTCCCTCAGTGCACCCAAACAGGCACCAGAGTGTGGCAACGAGGGGATTTTCACAGTAACTTCATTGCAGCGTTAATGTCAGCCTACTTGTGACTAATAAATAAAAACATACTCATGATGGTGTCCGTATGTTATACCTGAACTCATGCCAAGTGCTGTTTACCCACCATCCTGCGCTCACAGACCTGAGATTGGCTTGTGATCTGGCAAGTTCTTGATTTGGGATCATCATTGTTGGTTCCAAACCCCTTGCCCCTCCCTCCTCCTTCAGACATATAACCCTCTGTGATATCAGCGTCCCTTCGAATTCTGGCCTTGTGTGTACTCCCAATTTTAATCATTGAACCTCTTCCCTGCTGTCAGGATCCTAAATTCTGGAATTCCCCCATGAGATACCGCCATCTCTCTCTTTCCGACTTAAGGAAATTTGGCACGTCAGCTACGACTCTCACCAACTTTTACAGATGCGCCATAGAAAGCATTCTTTCTGGTTGTATCACAGCTTGGTATGGGCTCCTGCTCTGCCCAAGGAACTACAAAGGGTCATGAGTGTAGACCAAGCCATCATGCAAACCAGCCTCCCATCCACTGACTCTATCTACACTTGCCACTACCTCAGAAAAGCAGCCAGCATAATTAAGGATCCCACGCACCCCCGAACATTCTCTCTCCCACTTTCCTCTATCAGGAAAAAGATACAAAAGTCTGAGATCACGTACCAACTGAGTAAAGAACAGCTTCTTCCCTGCTGCCATCAGACTTTTGAATGGACCTACCTCGCATTAAGTTGATCTTTCTCCACACTCTAGCTATGACTGTAACACTACATTCTGCACTCTCCCCTTTCCTTCTCTATGAACAGCATGCTTTCTCTGTATAGCGCACAAGAAACAATACTTTCCACTATACACCAATACATTTGACAATATCAAATCAAGTATGCTCTTTCGAACCTAACCCTGACTGTGTTTGTGTGTCAATTGTGCTTGGACGATGTTCAGGTGATCATTTTCAAGGTTAGGGGTGCTACGTAAATGCTGCTTGATTTTTCCCTTATACGAGTTCTGGGGATATACGTCACCTGCGTTGTGGCAGTGGAGGTGGTGCTGCTTCTTGGTCCCCACATCTGCTGAAACTGTACTCTTATTTCTGCAAAGGTCTCGATGATAACCGCAATGAATACATTCTGAAAAGGACAGAGAAAGAGTTCATGAAACTTAGAAGCATCCAAAAGAGCGGGGCGGGGGGTGGGGTGGCGGGGGGGGGGGGGGGGGGGGAAGCGGGGTAGAAGCAAGCACAGGAACACAAAAAATAGGAATCAACAACATGGTCCATGGAGCCTGCCCCATCGTTCAATATAACCATGGCTGATCTGAGGCTTCAACTCCATTTTGCTGCCCATTCCTAACGTTCCCGAATTCCCGAGACACCAGGAATCCATCTCTCCCAGCCTCAAATGTATTCAACGATGGAGCATCCTCAACCCTCTGGGGTAGGGAAGTCCAAATATTCACGACCCTTTGAGTGAAAGAATTTCTCCTCATCTCAGTCCTAACAGATCAGCCCCTTATTCTGAGACAGGTGCCCCTGACCAGCAGAAACCATCTCTCAACATCCACCCTGTCAAAGAAACATGTAGAAGCATAGAAGATCAGAGCACGAGGAGGCCATTTGGCCCTTCGAGCCTGCTCCGCCATTCATTATGATCATGGCTCATTGCCCAACTCAATAGCCTAATCCTGCTTTCTCCCCGTAACCTTTGATCCCATTCACTCCAAGTGCTATATCCAGCTGCCTCTTGAATGCATTCAAAGTCTTGGCATCAGCTACTTCCTGTGGGAATGAATTCCACAGGCTCACCACTCTTTGGATGAAGAAATGTCTCATCTCCGTCCTAAATGGTCTACCCCGAATCCTCAGACTGTGACCCCCTGGTTCTGGACTTCCCCCACCATCAGAAACATCCTCCCTGCATTTACCCTGTCTAGTCCTGTTAGAAATTTATAAGTCTCTATGAGATCCACCTTCATTCGTCTGAACTCCAGTAAAAATAATCTTAACTTAGTCAAGCTCTCCTCAAACAAACCCCTTCATAATTTTGTCAATTTCAGTGACACTACCTCTCATTCTTCTAAAATCCAGAGAATACAGGCCTAATTTACTCTGCCCCTCATCATAGATCAACACTCTCATCCCAGGGAATAACTTAGTGAACACTGACTGTGCCACCTCCAATGTCAGTAAACCCTCTCCTCAATGTAGAACAGAAGGCTCAGCTGATGGAGAGACAAGGCTTGAGGGCAGCATGAACACTAGCTGGGCTGAATGGCCTGATTGTGTGCCGTATATCCGATACAATCCTTATCCTAAAAAATAACAATTTGAATGGAACAACCTCATGAAATAAAAGCATTTGGCAAAATTAGAAAGATCAATTCATCCAAAAATATAAGAAGAAGCTGCAGTAGGCCATTCAGCCTCTCGAGCCTGCTATACTGTTCACCATGTCTGACCTTTTATCCCAACTCCATCTTCCGTATCCCTTAACTCCGTTAGTATCCAAAAGTCTAACAATCCCTCTTTTGAAAGTACTTAGTGATTGCCCATCTGGGGCAGAGAATTCCACAGACTTACAACCCTTTCACTGAAGATGTTTCACCTTGTCTCAGTCCTAAACCATAGATTCATTGAATTCCCACAGTGTAGAAGGAGGTCATTGGTCCATCGAGTCTACACCGACAACAATCCCATTCAGGCACCATCCCCGTATTTCCACATGTTTACTTCACTAATCCCCCGACCTACGCATCGTGGGACACTAAGGGGCAATTTAGCATGGCCAATGCACCTAAGCCGTACATCTTTGGAGTGTGGGAGGAAACCAGAGCCCCCGGAGGAAACCCAGGCAGACACGGGGAGAATGTGCAAACTCCACACAGTCAGTAACCCAAGCCGGGAATCGAACCCGGGTCCTTGGCACTGTGAGGCAGCAGTGCTAACCCACTGTGCCACCGTGCCAGCCATGATCAACTCCTTATTCTGTATCAGTGATCACATGTTGTAGATCAGGTTTGTCTCGCATATTCACTCGGTGTTGCGGTGGGGGGGGAAGGGGGGGGGGGTTAGAATGGAAATGAATTGATTTTTGTTGAGCAAAGGGATTAAGAGTTTGGGAACCACAGCAGATAGATGAAGTTATAATACAGATCAGCCATATGTTAATGAAATGGAGCAGTACAGGCTCAAGGGGCCAAATGGTCTCCTCCTGCCCCCAAATTCCTTCCCAGTTATTCATAAAGATATCACTGATATACGAGGGACACTTCTATAGAATTCTGTTCCATTGACTTGACTGTTTTGTCTGAAGGGCTGAATTTCCTCCTTCCCGCCTCAATAACTGAACACGCACAGCTACTGTTCTTCATAGAACCACAGAAACCCGACAGTGCAGAATCCATAGAACCCTAGAACCCTACAGTGCAGAAATAGGCCCTTCGGCCCATCGAGTCTGCACCGAACACAATCCCACCCAGACCCTATCCCCATATCCCTACACATTTTACCTGCTAATCCCTCTAACCTACACATCCCAGGACACTAAGGGGCAATTTTAGCATAGCCAATGAACCTAACCCGTACATCTTTGGACTGTGGGAGGAAACCGGAGCACCCGGAGAAAACCCACGCAGACACGAGGAGAATGTGCAAACTCCACACAGGCAGTGACCCGAGCCGGGAATCGAACCCAGGACCCTGGAGCTGTGAAGCAGCAGTGCTAACCACTGTGCTACCGTGCCGCCCAAGAAGGAGGCCACTCGGCTCATCACGTCTGCACTGACCACAACCCCTCCTGGCCCCTATCCCCACGAGTTTATCCCAGCTAGTCCCCCCCGACACTAAGGGACAAACTTGGCACGTCCAATCCGCCTAACCCGGGAGGAAACCGGAGCACCTGGGGTGAAACCCACGCAGACATGGGGAGAACGTGCACACAGACAGTAACTCAAGCCAGGAATCGAACCCGGGTCTCTGGCACTGAGAGGGCAGCAGTGCTAACCATTGTGCCATTGTGTTGCCCTTCTTTTGTTCTTCATAGAACCATGGGATCCCTACAGAAAGAGGCCATTCGGCCCATCGAGCCTTCACCAGCTTGCTGTTGAAGTGCCTTTTAAGGGAGATGCTGAGACTAATCAGGACATTTTTTTCCTCAGCGTAACTATCTTTAAGTAAATAGGTTAAAGTGCTGACCAAATTATACATTCACTTTCTGTATCGGTGTCAAAAGGAACAGATTAACACGTCAGCAAAATAAAAAGTAGGCTTACGTTAACACTGCAATGAAGTTACCGTGAAAACCCCCTAGTTGCCCACACTCCGGTGTCTGTTCGGGTACACCGAGGGAGAATTTAGCACGGCCAGTGCACCCTAACCAGCACGTCTTTCGGACTGTGGGAGGAAACTGGAGCACCCGGAGGAAACCCACGCAGACACGGGGAGAATGCGCAGACTCCACACAGGCAAGTGAGCCGAGCCGGGAATCGAACCCGGGTCCCGGGCGCTGTGAGGCAGCCGTGCTAGCCCACTGTGCCACCTAAACAGACTGAGTATTTAGAAACGCGAGCTGCACCTTTACGAGCCAGGCGAGGAAGAAGATCAAGGTGATGAAGTAGAAGTATGAACGCCATCGCGGAAAGCTGTCAATCGCTCGATACATGAAGAACACCCAACCTTCTTGCGAGGCTGCTTCATAGACGGTGAAGATACTGGTGCCTGACAGGAGGAGAGAGAGAGACCAGACATCCAACCATTAAACATTTCTCCCTACTGCAGTGTCTCCTGTGTGAAGGAGGTGACTGCACCAATTAGTAAAAGATCCAGTTCTGTCATTTTTGAATTAAAAAAAATCAATAAAAAGCCAAATCTTGTGGATGCTGGGAGTCTGAAACCACAACCGAGAGCTCTGTCATTTTAAATATCTGTGAATCAGATCCTTGAAGGACCAGAGGGGACGAGGAATTTAAAGTGAAAAGCCAGCTGCTGTGATCTGGAAGGCGCTGGGAGTAGATTCAATCGGAAATCGGGTAAAGACTTAAAAAAACTGAATATCTGCAGGGCTATGGGGATAGAGCAGGGAGTGAAACCTTAACTGGGCAGCTCTTTCAAAGAGACAGAACAGGCGAGGGGTGGAATGGTCTCCTTTCCAGTAGAATCCTACGGTGCAGGAGGCCATTCGGCCCATCGAATCCGCACCAACCACAAACCCTACTCTAGCTGGCCCCCCCAACCATAAGGGGCAATTTAGCATAACCGATCCACCTAACCCACACATCTCTGGGAGGAAACCAGAGCATCTGGAGGAAACCCACGCAGACACTGGGAGAATGTGCAAACTCCACTCCAAACCCGGGTCTCTGGCGCCGTGAGGCAGCAGTGCGTGCCACCGTGCCACCCTTAAACAGATAAGTGCTCAGAATCCCATCACGACTTCAACACACTCCTTCTCCCTGTAACCTCTTTCAGCCCAACAATTCTCTGAGATTGCTGCCCTCCGCTAATTCAACACTCTTGGATGTTCCTAATTTTCCTCGACCCACCAACTGCGGCACTGCCTCCAGCCTACTGTATTCCAATTTCTTTAATCCCCTCCCTCTCGGAAACTTCTTTAACAACGTCCCCGTGTGGGATCTGCTACCACACCTGGTCCTGATTCACACCCCTGGGAAGCACCTTGGGGTTGCTCTACCACATTGAAGCCATGGTGCGGGTGTGGACACGATGGCCCAGGCAGCCTCCTCCTCTGCCGTAGCTTTCGCTGTTTCGATACCAGCCCGCGTCTTTGCTCGAACAGATGTTGACCCCCTCTGCGATGGAAAATGCTTGACGCAAGATGTCAGTGTTGACACCTGCCTCTGTCACTTACGCCCCATCAAACATCATTACAGCAGCACAACAGTCTGGGACAACCCTCAGGCACACCTTGCTCCGAAACTAACCCCAAGGGCAGGAAACAAATGACAGATGTCTGTGCACATCTGGCGGATTTGTTCGTTACCGTGCTTCCATCATCTGTTTCCTCTTTCAACACTTCTCACACCTTTACTGAAGTTGCCTCTTGATTGTCTACGAACTCATTATCCTGTGTGCTGCCAAGGATTATGTTGCCAGACCCCCACACACACATACCATTGATTGAAAAATTAATTAATTCTTATGAATATACGTAACGAACACAGGCGCTTCTCTACATCGTTATTCAGGTACAAACTTTGCAGGATTGAAAGTCCTGTCCAATGTCACTGTCTGTTCCAACTCACAGCTCCTGTGATTTGATCCTCTCAGAATTCAGGTCACTTGCTCGGTGGTAGATTGCCGTTTACAATAAGCTAGCCCTTATTCCTTGGAAATTGAAAATTAAATAATTTAAAGATTTGAATGGGAACTGTCTGTCTCAGGGTTAATACACTGTACGTGTTCATTACAGAGCACAAACCTCCCGAATCGTCCACTCTCAACCTCCAGGGATTTGACACCAGCCAGGAGCTCACACACATCTCCCCCTACCCAAAAGGGCCTGCATTTATATAGCACCTTTCGCAACCTCAGGATGTCTCACAGCACAGGATGCCTTTCACCTGACAAAGAGGGGAACCTGGAAAGCTTGTGAGTTGACTATCAAATAAATCGTTTGGACTTAAACCTGCTGTTGTCAGACTTCTTACTGTGTTTACCCCAGTCCAACGCCGGCATCACAGCACCTCACAGCCAATGGAACACTTTTAAAATGTAGTCACTCGTAGGAAGAATAGCAGAGGCCAATTTGAGCACAGCAAGATCCCAGAAACAGCAACATCATAGTAACCAGATGACCTGTTTCGATGGTAGTGGATAGGACATCGATATTGGTCAGGATGCTGGAGTATACTCCATGGCCCCACTTCAAAGTAGTGCCATGGAATCTTTCCACCCACCTGCGAGGGCAGGCAAGGCCCTGATTAAAATCTCATTTCAAAGATCAACAGTGCTGCCCTCCCCCAGTCCTGCACCGCAGCGGCAGCCCAGCGCAGAGTGGCTGGAATCTCTGGCTGGGATTTGAACCCACAACCTCCTGACTCAGAGGCGAGGCAGCTGCCCGCTGAGCCCTCGCTGACACCCCTGCTGTCAGGTGGGCAGTCACTCGCCTAGTCACTCGACAAGAGTTCGATTCTGGAGAAAACAGGAGAGAGCGAGGGGGGTGCGGGCGAGAGAGCGCGCGTGTGAGTGTGAGAGCGAGTGAGCAAGAGCGATACGTGCAAAGATCAGTCTCTGCTGGTTGAATACTGAGAGGGTGAGGGGTTTGGTCAGCGCTTTAGCTGCAGTAAGAACTGGACAAGGTTCCCAACACACATCCCTCTCCTAGGTTTCCCTGTTATTTCCATCTCTTTGCCAGGCCATAAAGAGTGCGCTCCTCAAACTACTCCCAGCTTTCCCAATGATTGGCAGGTTTTTATTGGTCACGCTGCTGAGACACTGGTTCAGTTCTAAAGAGTGAAATTCTTTCAGATTATTCTAAAAATAAATCGACTTCAGATGTGGACTATTTCAGAACATCCCGGAGACAGATTGTCGGCAAGTGTATGTTTCCATGAGGAATCACTGAGGATAAAATGGTACCAATAAACGTGGTGAAAGAATTGGAAATGAGAGATCGAAAATAATTGGCAAAAGAAGCAAAGGTGACATGAGGAAAGTGTTTTGCACGCAGCGAGTGGTTGGGATCTGGAATGTTCCTCCTGAGACTGTGCTGGAAGCTGCTTCAATCTGGACTTCTGAGATGGAATGAGACTCTTACCTGAACAGACCAATGCGCAGCGGTTACAGGGACAAGGTGGGGAAATGGCACTGGGATGAACTGCTCATTTGGAGAGCCAGTATGGACACAATGGGTCGAATGGCCTCTTTCAGCGCTGTAACAGTTCAGTGAACCCCAGCTGAGATGATCAACATCTGAAGTTTTAAACAACAGGTCAACATGCGAGTTGTGTTAAAACGTACGCTGAAACATTCCGGGTTCCTTAAGTGTATCCAAAGTTTGAGAATTTTGCAATAGAATAAAATAAAAGTACAAACAAGAACAGAAACTTCTGACAAAAGGTTTTATATAGAAACTAAAGCAGGAGGAGGCCATTTGGCCCTTCATGCCTGCTCCGCCATTCAATTTGATCACGGCTGATCATCAAATTCAATACCCTGATCCCCCCCGCCTTCCCACCAAGAGTTATATCGAATTTCTTTCTGAAATCACAGAGGGCAGGATTTTAAAAGCCTCGCTCGAGCGAGTCTGGAAAATCCCACCTGAGGACAATAGACATTTCCTTGCCCACTCTGACTCTGTGGCGGGCAGGGTGGTAGAATTCCAGCAACAATGTTTTGGCCACAACTACTTTCTGTGGGAGTGAATTCCACACATTCACCACCCCTCTGGGTGAAGAAATTTCTCCTCACCTCAGTTCCAAAACATCCTCAAACTCTGACCCCTAGTTCTGGGCACCCCCACCATCGGGAACATTCTTACTGAATCTAACCTGTTAGAATTTTATAAGTTTCTATCAGATCCCCTCTCACTCTTCTACACTCCAGTGAATATAATCCTAACTGACTTAGTCTCTCCTCATATGACAGACCTGCCATCCCAGGAATCAGCCTGGTAAACCTTCGCTGCGCTCCCTCGATAGCAAGGACATCCTTCCTCAGATAAGGAGATCAAAACTGCACCCAATACTCCAGGTGTGGCCTCACCAACGCCCTGTACAATTGCAGCAAAACATCCCTATTCCTATACTCAAATACTCTTGTTCTGAAGCTAACATACCATTTACCTTCTTTACTGCCTGCTGTACCTGAGCGCTTACTTTCAGAGAATTTAACAGCTACATCTTCTACTGAAGCTGGACACATCTTGCGCCTAAACTCAAGTTTTTACAGTTCTTTCCCAATCGCCTTTGAGCAGCGCGATGAACTTTCAACATCTGCCCATTTCGCCAAAAAAAAAAAAAATTTAATCATTCCCGGGGACAGCAGGACATTTCAGGAAAGCCTGTGAGCTGTGAAGGCTGGTGCTGACACGCAAAAATATTACAGGAGCTCTGGGCTGGACTTGCACAACTGCATCTAGCAGATGTGCACAGCCAGATGTCTGCTGGTGGCATAAACAACAAGGGATGTTCTGCAATGGGAGGCGCAGATATGACAACTTGAACAAGAAATAATTCCACACTCACTCTCTACCCAAAATGAAAAGCAGCATCAGAAATAAAAATGTAAATTGTAACGGTGCGTCACGCCTCCAGACACAAGGCAATGAGTTATTACTTCTTATTCAGGGTGGTTGCGTGGCGGGCGATAACTAGGATTGAATTCTCAAAGATGTATTTCACAGCTCCTAGGTAACACGAGGTAACTATGGTAACCATGTTCTATAAATGCAGCATTCTGGGGTGAAGTTAAGTTGATGGCTCTCACCATGTACGAGACAGCTTAGAAAGATAAATGCTCACATTTTAACATCCGCAGGATGCTGCCTTGTGCTAAAACAGCAACCCTGTGCAGACTTTTAAGATAACTCCTTAAAATTAAAAAGAAATTGCACGCAATAAAATCTGTGTGTCTCCCTGAGAGTAGCTTTCACCGAGCGGGAAAAGCTTGTGGCAGTAGAAGAACAAACGAGGAGAGGCTTAAAACAGTTTCACGTGACTGTACGAGAGACGGGATTCCACCCAGAAACTTGAGCTTCCCAATTGTTACCTAAAGGACCCCGTTGTCTCGTTCATTAGCGGATGCTGGGCACCGTGTGTGACAGCACAGAGGCAGTGCCGCGGGGTCAAGAGAGGTGCAGCTGCATTGACCAATCCACCCAGACCCACACACACCCACTCACTCCCTCCTGAGGGAGTGTTGCACTGGTGGAGGGGCTGCCTTTAGAGTCACAGAGAACTACAGCAAAAGAGTCTTCGACCCATCAAGTCTGAGTTGGTCAAAGAGAAAGCACACATCCATTCTCAGAATTCATACAGTCCCTATTGTGGAGGCGGAGGCCATTCAGCCCATTGAGTCTCCAACAGGTCCTCGCCCTGCAACCCCACATATTTACCCTGCTAATCCCTCTAACTTCGACATCTTTGGATACCAGGGGCGAATTTAGCACGGCCAATCAACCTAACCTGCACATGTTTGGAGTGTGGGAGGAAACCGGAGCATCCACAGGAAACCCGCGCAGACACAGGAGGAATGTGCAAACTCCACAGAGACAGTGATTCAATCAAACCCGGGTCCCTGGCACTGTGAGGCAGCAGTGCTAAGCACTGTGTTACCGTGCCACCTTCTTACCCCATTTTCCAGCACTTGGCCCACAGCTGTGTGCGCCACGGCAACATAAGTGCACATCTTCTTAAATGTTACAAAGGTCTCTGCCTCCAGCACCTTCTCAGGCAGTGAGTTCCAGACCTCTGGGTTAGAAGGCTTTTCCTCACATCCACACTAAACCTCCTGCCCCTTAAATCATAAATCTATGACTCCTGGTCATTGATCCCTCCATCAAGGGCAAAAGAAAAGTCCTCTGCAGTGTCCTGGCCAATAACTATCCCTTAATGAACAGGGATCTTGCTGTGTGCAAATTAGTTGCAATGGTGGCTATAAAAGGCACTATATAAATGCAAGTTTGATTCTTCTTTGACAACAGGTGGTGGAGTGTAAATTGGGAAGAGAAGGGCAGCCCTGCTGTCTCTCAGTGCCAGAGACCTGGGTTCGATTCCCGGCTCGGGTCGCTGTCTGTGTGGAGTTTGCACATTCTCCTCGTGTCTGCGTGGGTTTCCTCTGCTTGCTTCAGTTTTCTCCCACAGTCTGAAAGACATGCAGATTAGGTGAATTGGCCATGCTAAATTGTCCCATAGTGTCAGGCAGACTAGCTAGGGTAAATGCATGGGGTTAGGACCTGGGTAGCATTGTGGTTGGTGCAGACTCGAAGGGCCAAATGGCCTCCTTCTGCACTGTAGGATTCTATGATTCTACCTTGATCATAGAACCCCTACACCTTTTCGGCCCATCAAGCCTGCACCCTGATACCAGGGGGCTAACCTGCACATCATTGGATTTTGGGAGGAAACTGGAGCATCCGGAGAAAACCCACGCAGACACGGGGAGAATGTGCACAGTCACCCAAGTCTGGAATTGAACCCGGGTCCCTGATGTTGAAAGATGGCAGTGCTGACCACTACTGAGTAAAGATGCCCCAAACTCTCAGCAAGTGCGGCCCAACACTGAAAAAACATGGAACAGCAAGATCAGCTTGGTTGAAATTTCCAACTCCTTTAACACCAATCAGGCAGGTCAGATCACGAGAGAATAAACTCAACTGAGCTTGAAGGTCTCCAGAACACAAGTGCCAGGCAGAAACTTAGCTTGGACTGAGATTGACAACACGTCAAAATGTACCAAATATAAAAAGAGAGACCTGCGCTTATATAGTGCCTTTCCTGACCTTGAAACACCCCAAAGTGCCCTACAGCCAGTGTGTCCCAAAGTGTTTTACAGCCAGTTCGTACCTTGAGGCCACTGTTGCAGTATGGGAAACAGGGTAACCAATTTACGCACAGCAAGCTCCCTCAAACAGGAACGTGATAGTGACAGACGATGTTTTCTGTGATGTTGATTGAAGGATAGATTTTGGACAAATCACTGATCAAAGCAAATTACTGTGGATGCTGGAATCTGAAACCAAAATGTTGGAAGATCTCAGCAGGTCCAGAAGGGTCACCTGGACTCGAAACGTCAGCTCTTTTCTCTCCTTACAGATGCTGCCAGACCTGCTGAGATTTTCCAGCATTTTCTCTTCTGGTTACTGAATTTAACTCCCCAGTTCTCCTTCGAATTAGTCCATGGGATCTTTCACATACACCGGAACAGGCTGGTGTAGTGAGAGGTTGAAATGGTTAATGTTTGGGTGTGTGTAAAAACCACCTCCCATAATAAGAGAACACATGATGAGGACTCAAGAGGGAGAATCATGGCTAATCTACCCCTTCACACTTTTGGACTGTGGGAGGAAACCCATGCAGACATGGGGAGAATGTGCAAACTCCACGCAGATAGTGATCCAAGCCAGGAATCGAAGCCGGATCCCTGACGCCGTGAGGCAGCAGTGCTAACCACTGTGCTATTGTGCCGCAGTGTAACACCCGGTCCTGTTACTGTTTGGACATACCAACTTCTCAGTCACCATCTTGAACACAGCCTACCCAACATGTAACAGATAGGGCTCGATTTAACGTCACCTCTGACAGCGCAGCCCTTCCTCAGTACTGCACCAGAGAGTCAGCCTTGATTAGTGTGTTCAGTCCCCCGGAGCGGGACTTGACCAGGAGCCTTGTGATTGGGGCCAATACAGCCACCAACTGAATCACATCGACACACTAACACATTTCCCACACTTAACAAAACAGGAAAAATACCGTCAGGAGAACATTGACTCCCATATAAAAAGCAGCAGCTGAGGTGACACCAAAGCTCACCCCAAAGAAAACAAATTATTGGAAGAAATTCAACCTCGAAAATCAATCCCTTGTTATGGAATTGAGGCAAATCTCTCGTATCATTCTTCTGCAAGAGATCAGATTGTTTTTCTGATTCACATGGCCGTACAGGTTTCCAGTTTTATAAAGGCAGGTTTTCCATCCAAAACTGCAGAAAGAATGCAGGGAACAGGGCCTAGAGAAGGCCATTCAGCCCTCTGAGACTGTCCCTCCCTAAACCCGTCCATCTCCTTTCAACAGAACTCCCAGTTCAGAACCAGACACGCAATGCAGCATGGACTTGTTTGTCAGTGCAACAACTCTGTCCTTACAATCAGGAGGAAGAGATGTTCTATGCTATCCTGTTCCAGAAAAGCCTCATCTCAAGCTCAAAGTTCCAGAACATGGCCAGATCCGGTCAGCAATAGAAAGGTTGACTGAACGCAACAGTTCTCTCTCTCTCGAGCTGTTTATTTAGATGAGACACGTGTATACAAATTACCAAAGCAATTGTAGTCTTCAGCAGATTTCAAACATCTTACTGGGAATGAAACGGAAAGTCTATACAGCAATAGTTCTTTCCACTCTGCTCCTCACACTCAAGGCTGGGTCTGTGCACCAGCATCAGGCCAACAAACTCAGTTTCCCCTGAGCTGCCTTCAGCACCTCCTGAAGATCACAGAATCACTACACTGCAGAAGGAGGCCATTCAGCCCATCAAGACTGCACCAACTCTCTGCAGCCTCCCATCCATTGACTCTGTCTACACTTCCTGCTTCCTTGGAGAAGCAGCCAGCTTAATCAAGGACCCCACACACCCCGGACAGTCTCCTTTTCATCTTCCATCAGGAAAAAGATACAAAAGTCTGAGGTCATGTACCAACTGACTCAAGAATAGCTTCTTCCCTGCTGCCGTCAGACTCTTTAATGAACTTACCTTGCATTAAGTTGATCTTTCTCTACACCCTAGCTATGATTGTAACACTATATTCTGTAATACTACATTCTGCACCGTCTCCTTTCCTTCTCTAAGAACGGTATGCTTTGTCTGTACAGTGCGCAAGAAACAATACTTTCACAGTATGTTAATAGATGTGACAATAATATATCAAATCAAAATCAAAACAAATAGTATCTTAGGCAGATCAACCCCTCCTGCTCTGTTCCCATAATCTCATACATTTACCATGGCCAATCCACCTAACCCACACATCTTAGAACTGTGGGAGGAAACCCATGCAGACATGGGGAGAATGTGCAAACTCCACACAGAGCAGGAATTGAACCCGGGTCCCTGGTGCAGTGAGGCAGCAGTGCTAACCACTGTGCCACCGTGCTGCCCACCTGTTCTACAACCTGTTCTCATCATTGAACACCTTTTAATTAAAAAGTGGAAAAGTGAGTTGTTAAAACCACATCAGACCGAGTTCATTAAATCCACTGTAGCCCAGCTCCTGCCTGGTGAGACCCAGCTCCTCGAGGTCCATGCACTTGAATCCGAGCGGACACTGATATCCCTCTCCATCTGGTGAGCAGTGGGTATCGGGAATAGCCAGGTTATTCCAGGTCACGTTCCTGTAGGGCAGAAGGAATATTTCTTTCACCTTTATAACAGCATCACTCGAACAATCACAGCAATAAGGGTGGGAGCTGTAGTACCTGCGCCAATCATTTCACCAATTTCCAGCACAGAGACAGGCCATTCAGCCCATTTTATCGGAATGGGTGTTTCTGCTCCATAAGAATCTCTACCCACCCCCCTCTTGTTATCTCACCCTATCAGCATCTCCTTCTACTTTGTTCTCCCTCTTGTGGTTATCCAGCTTCTGTGTAAAGTTTGCACAGATTCCCCCAGTGACTGTGTGGATTTCCTTTGGATGCTCCGGTTTCCGTAGAATACCGAGAGTGCGGAAGGAGGCCATTTGGCTCATCGAGTCTGCACCGTCACAATCCACTCAGGCCCCATCCCCCTAACCCCACATATTTATCCCGCTAATCCCCTTGACACTATTTTACCATGGCCAACCAACCTAATCTGCAAATGTTTGGACTGTGGGAGGAAACAGGAGCACCTGGAGGAAACCCACGCAGACACGGGGAGAATGTGCAAACTCCACACAGTCACCCGAGGCCAGGTCCCTGGCTCTGTGAGACAGCAGTGCTGACCTTTGTGCCACCGTGCCACCCCCTCCCACAGTCTAAAGGTGTTCAGGCTAGGTAGATTGGCCATGCTAAATTTAGTGTCCAGAGATGTGCAGGTTAGAGGGATTAGGGGGTTACAGGGGTTGGGTGGGAGTGTGGGCCTATTTAAGATTCTGAGTCTGTACAGACTTGATGGGCCGAATGACCTCCTTCTGCACGGTTGGATTCTATGCCAGGAAGCATTTCTTCACACAGAAAGGAATGGAAATCTGGAACTGTCTCTGCCCCTGCCCCCATGCACAGAAGTGAGGCTGAAGATCCATTCAACACCTCAAAGCTCTGAATAGTAGGTTTTTAATTGGATAAGGACATTAAAAAGGTTGCTGAAAGAAAAAACACATGCTGTCAAAACTTTTCAGCCTGCACTCAGCAGGGCAGATTGGCAAGAAAACCAAATCTGAAAGAGAATGACGACTACATGAGGAGAGGCCGCAAAATAGTTGGCAAGTGGACTCTGATTGGTAGCGCTATTGCCATGGAGAATTTGTCAAGGAACAGTTTGCTGCCAAACTTTTGTTTAAATACAGACCAGGCAGGTGAACTCTGATTGGTCAAGTCATTGCCATGGAAATGAGTCAGGGAATGGCTGTCCCCTAAGATTTTGTTGAGTTGTAAAAGGCACAATGTGTGGACTTGTGTTTGCAATGGACAGAGTTCCGCGTGTGAATATAGGTAGTGTGCCACAGTGCGAGCCCGATTAATAACGTTATATTGGCTGTTAGTGTACTCTTAGCACAATCATGATTGTTAAGCAAGTATTGCCCAATCGCAGAAACCTTGCAAGCACGGAGTGATTGGGAATGTTTGATGCCTTGTCTGTTCAGAACAGCTGAGGGGACATGTTGTTACAATCCATCAGTCATTAGAATGATGTGGAGATGCTGGCGTTGGATTGGAGTGGGCACAATAAGAAGTCTCACAACAGCAGGTTAAAGTCCAACAGGATTATTTGTAATCACGAGCTTTCAGAGCGCTGCTGCTTTATTGGATAATTTTGTGCAAAGCAAGCTCCCACAGATAATGTAGTACATTTGGTAGTACAGATCTTGAGCACTGCTGAGAAAAGAGACAAGCTGTCAAAATTTTTCATCTTTCAGTCATCAGGACAGTTGGAAAAGTAAACCACATTATGAAGAAGCAATGTTCCAAAAGCTCATGATTCTAAATAAACCTGTTGGACTTTAACCTGGTGTTGTGAGATTTCTTACTGTAGGCATTCGGATGTACGATCATTACACTGGCACTGACATTCATGTAGCTCGTTACTCATTTGCGAGATAGACGGAGATCATTTTGGTTTATTGGCAGCATCCTTTAGTGGTGAATATCACTCATGTTGCTACTGCATAGGAGCCGCATTAAACAGCTAGCTTCACCTGTGTTCAACTTCTTGAGATACCTTACTCTTCCAAGGTAATCCGAGAACTCTGGGCACTTTTCAGGACTGAAAGTGTTGACTTTGGTCCCCTGCTTGAGTTTGTGTGATAAATAGTCAGCAATGATCTGATCAGGGGAGTCATTATTCTGGAGATAGTTTAGATGTTCTCTACTGCAGCTTCAGCTCACACAGTGAGCAGACGGCTCGGGCTCTCTCTGTCAGCTTACTGAAAAGGTCAATTTCACAGCGTGTGGAACTGTAAGAATCCCAATGCTGAGACTGACCAGTGCAGCGAGGCTCGCGGTCGACAGGGGTAGAGAACCCATTGGCAGATTTCTCAACCAGCACACCGAGGAAAGAGAGCTCATTCGTCTGCTCTATTTCAAAAGATGAAACAGAGCAGAGGATGGAGCAGATTAAGGTGCGTGTGAAATGCAGCAAATGGATTATCTACAGAACAGAAATACGCCAGGGGTCGGACGCTGGGTGGATTTCATCCAAGGCACGTTTCTCATAGAAACCAACAAAGGTGTTTGCGAGAGCGGGGTGTTGGGAGGATCCCATGACAACACCATTGATTTGGGTGTACACGGTGTTGGTAAAACCGAACTCAAAGTGTGCGAGTTGCTTAGTCCATAATTCCAATGATATAGATTCACACAATGGTGGAGGGTTCAGATCACAATGATGCAGTGACACGGTGCAAATGCCTATGGCTTCCTTGAGCGATACATTTGGCCTTTAGGCTAGAATGTCGAACGATCTCCATGGCATCCCCTCTACCAACCAATCAGCACTGTTTTATCATGCAATATAAATTGTTTTCCCTTTGATGTTGGGTTTTCTTGTGACTATATCCTGATGAGTACAAGATGAAAAGTTTCAACAGCATATGTCTTTTTTCATTAATACTCAAGTTCTGTGCTACCACATAACTGTTTGTATAAAGGATTACTGAAGCAAGAGAGAGCAAATGAACAAGTGTCCAATTGGATCGTAGAGTAGATGTGGGAGGCTGAATGTCGCCTCCTCCTCATCAGCCTAAAGTCAATTTTCCTCTGAAGATCTGACCAGCACGGTTAACACCATGGATTTTCGGCATAACACCAAATAGAAAACAGAAATCATTTTAAACTTAATTTTAAACAACCCACCAGGCCAAAAAGCTGGACAGGATAATAAGTATTACTGAGTGAGGAAAGCAACATTTGTAAGCTGACTGCTCACCCTGGCTGTGTGTCGTTGGTGACACAATGGTACGTGAAGGTGCCAAACATCTGAACTCCCAAAATTCCGTACAAGAGCAGGAAGAAGAGCAGGAAAATGGATACGCTCCAGATTTGTTCCCCGGATCGTCTGTAGGAAAGCAATGTGATGATTGTAAACAGTGTTCATTACTGGTCAACAATTAACAGACAATGATGGGGAATATCACATTGGGGAGGCACAGTGGGTTAGCCTCACAGTGCCAGGGACCCAGGTTTGATTCCTGGCTTGGTTCACTGTCTATGCAGAGTCTGCATGTTCTCCCCGTGTCTGTGTGGGTTTCCTCCCACAGTCCGAAAGACGTGCTGGTTAGGTCCATTGGCCATGCTAAATTCTCCCTTAGTGTATATGAATAGGTGTTGGAGTGTGGGACTAGGGGATTTTCACAGTAGCTTCATTGCAGTGTTAATGTAAGCCTACTTGTGACACTAATAAATAAACTTTAAACTTTGTTAGTGATCTGTTGTGGTTCTGTCACTCACACACTGATTGGAAAGGTCGTGGGTTCAAATTGGACTCCAAAGACTGGAGCACAAAAAATATCCAGGCTGATATTTTAAAGTTTATTTATGAGTAAGGCTTACGTTAACACTGCAATGAAGTTACTGTGAAAATCCCCAAGTCGCCTCGCTCCTGTTCAGGTACACTAAGGGAGAATTTAGCATGGCCAATGCACCCTAACCAGCACGTCATCTGGACTGTGGGAGGAAACCGGAGCACTCGGAGGAAACCCGTGCAGACATGGGGAGAATGTGCAGACTCCATGCAGATAGTGACCCAAGCCAGGATTCGAACCCGCGTCCCTGGTGCTGTGAGGCAGCAATGCTAACCACTGTGCCACTGTATTGCAGGATCGAGGGTATACTGCACTCTCAGGGGTGAAATGTTAAACTTTAAATTTATTCAGTACTGTCACAAGTAGGCTTATATTAACGCTGCAATGAAGTTACTGTGGAATTCCCCTAGTCGTCACAGTCCAGCGCCCGTTCAAGTCAATGCATCTAACCAGCACATCTTTCGGACTGTGGGAGGAAACCGGGGCACCCAGAGGAAACCCACACCGACACGGGGAGAATGTGCAAGCTCTGCGCAGACAGTGACCCAAGCCAGGAATTGAACCTGAGTCCCTGGCGCTGTGAAGCAGCAGTGCCAAGCACTGTGCCACCGTGCTGCCCCACTGTGCTACCATGGTGCTAACCAAGGCCTCATCTTGGCCTTATGGGGATAGGCCTGGGTGGGGATGTTGCTGGTACAGGCTCAATGGGCCAAATGGCCTCCTCCAGCAATGTAGAGATTCTATGATGATCCTATGGTCTTTTCGCTCAGGTGGATGTACAAGGTCCTGTGACACTGTTCAGAGAGGAGCTGGAAAACTTTCCTGGTATCCTGACTGACAGTAACATCGCTGAAAAAAAAAACCAGACATTCTCACATTGCTGTTAGTGGGATCTTGCTGTGCACAAATCAGTTGCCAAGTTTCCTACATTTCAACAGTGAATGTTTTCAAAATATCTTCCACCGGCTAGTAAGTGCATTGGGTGGGGAGGTCCTGCGAATGGGAAAGGCGCTAAATGGGAAATGGAAGCTCTTTGTTTGCTCTTACTTCAGGATGTTTGTGATCCGTGTGCGCGGAAGCTCAAAGCGAAAATAGATTCGGAACGCTCGAATCATGATGAGTGGTCTTGGGATTCGGAGCATGCTGAGGGGTGACATCTGGTCAACTATCTGAGCTATTTCAAACACCTGAAAAATAACAACTCGGAATAGGTCATCGAGTTTGACGGTTCAACTCTGCGGAAAGATGAGAAACTGATACCCGTGAACTATTCAGCATTACCTGCAACACCAGGGAGACCCAGAGACAAAAGACCATAAACCCATCGAATACGCACCATCGATCCTTCACATAGGAGTTATCACCCTACAAAACAAGGAGTAACCTGCATCAATGAGCAGAACTGGATAAAAAAAATGTACTTATCAATATTCAACCTCCTGAGAGCTTGATTATCTTCCTGAAAAGATGGATTGGTAAGGTCTGTGGGAATTTGTTGGAGATTTCATTCAACGAGCTGGCAGGATGGGCCACTAGCCTTTCATTCAAGTGATTTTTCTGAACGCTTGCTCCTAGCTTAAGGCAAATAGATGGAATGTGACCACAGTAAATGCATAACTTCTTGAAATAATCAGATTTTTTCCACCATAATTAGCTTGGAAAACAAAATGCACGCAGAGGAAAGGTTAGGATAATGTTAAGCATCAAATTGATTTGACATCAAACACACAAAGTACCAGGTTTTCGGGTGAAACTTTAAAAAATGAACCTGAACTAAAAGAAAGGCAATGCTTAACACCCGAATGAGTGCGCAAACTGCACACTCTGGGTCACTTAATTAACATCCTGCATTCAGAACAGCAACATTTCCAAACTCAGAACAGACAATCTGGCTTTATTTATTCCAATTGAATATGTAGTTTCTCAAAATTATGGCACTGGACATTGCTGAACTGTCAAAAGCTTGAAAGAGGTTCTAGTCCTGTGAATGTTAAACCCATCACCATTGCTTCACAGCACCGCAGAAAGCATCCATCATCATTAAAAGCAAAAATCACAAAAATATATACTACATTCAACATATTTAATGCACATTTTATTGGAGGCTCTCCTGCAAACCTTGATCCAATGGGAAAACCTACGCTGGGCGGGCGGGGGAGGGGGGGGTGTGTGTGTGTGTGTGTGTGATGGCCTAGTGGTATTATCGCTAGGCTATTAATCCAGAAACTCAGTGAATGTTCTGGGGGCCTGGTTTCGAATCCCGCCACGGCAGATGATGGGATTGGAATTCAATTTTAAAAAATCCGGAATTAAGAAACTACGGATGACCATGAAGCTGTTGTCAATTGTCAGAAAAACCCATCTGGTTCACTTAATGTCCTTTAGGGGAGGAAATCTACCGCCCTTACCTGGTCTGGTCTACATGTGACTCCAGAGCCACAGCAATGTGGTTGACTCTTGGACAGATAGGGATGGGTAATAAATGATGGCCCAGCCAGCGACGCCCATATCCCAGGAATGAATGGAAGAAAACTGCAGAATGCCAGTTACGCTAATTGGTGATACTGCAATATTACAGGCTGCCACACCTTGCCTGGCGCAGGTTCTTACAGTCTGGTGTCCAACACGTTTCATTGGATTGCCCAAGTCCTAAATCGGATGGGAAGGAGGGAACACAAAATCCTAACATTTGTGATGGATGAAACACAAACAAGCTGCATTGCAACCTGCAAATAACCCCAACCGTGACAGAAAATCGAGAGCAACACGTGGTTAGAATCACTGGGACCAAATGATGTCTCAAATCTGGTCAAACTGAACCCTTTTCCGCTCCCCAACCAATCCACAGAATTAAAGCTTAAATACAACCTTCCTGCTTTACATCCTCCTCCATCTTCACAAGGCCTCTGAATCATTTCAAACTTTCACTAAACCCCCATGACCTTTCCAAACCTGAATTAACTCTTCCGAACCATCCTGAGCCTGAATTAACCCTTCCAAGTCATCCCCAGTGCTTCACTAATCCACCCTGAGCCCCTTCACTCACCCCGTGCAACCTTCTCAGGAACAGGAGTGGTGTAATCACGCCGTTGGGGTTGTATAACAGACTTCCCAACAGCCAGTGTGAACGGAGATGTCAGCAGATTATGGAAAGATGTAGAAACAGGGTTGTTGCGATGGGCAATTTCAACTTCTCCAAGATAGGCTGGGATTCCTTCAGTGCCGGGCTTGGGCAGGGCAGAATTTGTTCAGTGTGTCCAAGACTGCTTCTTGAAGCAATATGTAGATTGTCCAACTCGGGATGGGGCTATCTTAGACCTGGTTCTGGGAAACGAGCCTAGACGGAAGATGAATGTCTCAGTAGGGGACCACTTGGGGGACAGTGAACACAATTCTATAAGTTTCAAGATACTTGCAGAAAAGGATAGAAATGGACGCAGAGTGAAAGTACTAAACTGCAGGAAGACGAACTACAACAGTGTTAGGCAGCAGTAGGGAATGGAGACTGGGGGGGTGGCTGTTTGAAAGTGAATCCACATCTGTGGGAGTCTTTGAAAAGTAAATTGTTAACAATTCAAGCAAATATGTTCCTGTAAAAATAAAGGATAAAGATGGCAAGATTCGGGAACCCTGGATGACGAGAGATTGTGGGCTTAGTGAAAACGGAGGCGTACATAAATTTCAGGAAATGGAAAACTGATAAGGCTTTTGCAAATACAAAGATCGCAGGAAAGAGCTTCAACAGGGACTGAGAAGAGCAAAAAGGGGCCATGAAATGTCCTTGACAGCCAGGATTAAAGAGAACCCCAAGGCTTTTTATACATCTATAAGGAGGAAGAGGGTAGCTAAGTAAAGGATAGGTCCACTTACAGACAGTGGAGGGAACTTGTGTGTGGAACAATTTCATTTTATTCATTTACAGGATGTGGCTAGATCAGTATTTACTACCCATCCCTGGTTGCCTTTGGGAAGGTGGTGAACTGCTGCAGTCCATGTGGTGGTGTAGGTACACCCGCACTGCTGTTAGGGAGGGTGTTCGAGGATTTTGACCCAGTGAAAAATGAAGGAACAGCAACATGTTTCCATGTCCGGATGATGGGTGACTTGGAGGGGATCTTGCTGATCTCATACACCTGTCGCCCTTGTCCTTCTAAGTGGTAGAGGGCACAGATTTGGAAGGCGCTGTTGAAGGAGTTACTTGGTGAGTTACTGCTGTGTGACTTTTAGATGGTACACAGAGCTGCCAATGTGTCGGTGATGCAGGGAGCGAATGTAAATGGGATGCCAATCAAGTGGGTCGTTTTGTCCTGAATGTTATCGAGCTGCACTCGGCCAGGTAAGGGGGGAGTATTCATTCCATCACACTCCGGACTTGTGCCTGTAGATGGCGGACAGGCTTTGGGGAGTCAGCAAGTGAGTTAATTGCCCCAAGATTCTGAGCCTGTGACCTGCTCCGGTAGCCACAGTACTTATATGGCTAGTCGGTGATAGTAATACCTTTGAGTATCAAGGGGTGATGGTTAGATGCTCTCTTCATGGAGAAGGTTGTTATCTGGCACTTATGTGACGTGAATGTTAGTTACCACTCATCAGCTCAAGCCTGGATATTGTCCAGATCTTGCTGCATTTGAACATGAACTGCTTCAGTATCTGAATTGTGCTGAACATTTAGCATCATCAGCAACCATCCCCACCTCTGACCTTACGAAGGAAGGAAGGAAGACCAGTGGTGAAGCAGCTGAAGATGGCTGGGTCCAGAATGTTTCCCTGAGAAACTCCTGCAGCGATGTAATCAGCTCAGTCGCAGGACAGGGTTAAGTGTCTACCGTGTTGTTGTGGTTATGGAACCACATGTAAGCCAGGCTGGGTAAGGATGGCAAATTTCTATCCCTAAAGGGCTGGTGAACCAGCTGGGGTTTTATGAATGTACAAATGAGCAGGTGAATTAGGAGCAGTACATCACTCAGCTTCTTGACCTCCTCTTGTTCTGCCTTCAATAAGATCGCGGCTGAACTCCTTATAACCCTCAACTTCACATTCCCACTGACCCCCAGTAACCCCCTAACCCTGATAACCTTTCATCCCCTCGCTCAGCCCTCAGGGACTCCCAGCGACCGCTAGTTCTCGATTCTCCCACAACAGGAAACATTTGCGACAATTAACAATCGTTTCCTAGTCGCCAGCACTGAGGTTGGCTGTTAATTCCTGATTTTTTTATTAATTAAATCCACCAGCTGTCGCAGTGGGATTTGAATCCCACTTTTTTTGTTTGAATTCGATTCTTCTGAATGTTCTGAGCCCTTGTGAGTTCTCCTGTACAATACTGACCACACATCCCCACTCGCTCCGAGCACAAGCAACACTGTCAAAATTCACTTCATCTCACGTTATTTGTCATTTCATGAAAGGAGGACTGATGGCCAACTTCTTGAGTAGAAATAAAAAGCAAATTGTACACAGGAACCACTTTCCAAAACTCAACAGTTTCTGCATCACTTCACATTTTGAAAAAGAAAGCAAAAAAAAAAGAAAAATATTAAAAGCTCCTTCAGCGTTTTAATGCCAACCTAATTACACCTTTCAATACAAACCTGCATTTGTTTAGCATCTTTAAAGCAATGGTTAAAAAAAACTGCCCTAAGGTCCTTCACAGGAGCATAATCGGACTGAATTTGACACGGAGGCACAGGCTGAGAGACATGGAAAGATTGCCAAAGAGGGCAGCTTTTAAGAGCATCTTCCAGGAGGAGCAAGAGATTGTAAAATCCCTATAGTATAGAAGAAGCCATCTGGCCCAAATGATTGTGGGATTGTGGTCTGTACACACTCGTGCCCCATTCCCACAAATCCGCACATTTACCCTGCAAATACCCCTGGGCGCTAGGATCAATTTAGCAAGGCCAATCCACCTAACCCACACATCTTTCAAACTGTGAGAGGAAACTGGAGCATCCCGGGGAAACCCACACAGACACAAGGAGAACGTGAAAACTCCACACAGACAGTGACCCGAGCTGGGAATCGAACCCTGGATCCCTGGCGCTGTGAGGCAGCAGTGCTAACCCGCTATGCCACCGTGCCGCCCATGAAGGGAATTCCAGAGCTCAGGGCCCAGGCGCCCCCAAAGGGGTGCTCGCTGACGGTAGAACAATTAAAATCAAGGGTAGTGGAGGGGGCAGAATTGGAGAAAGGGGCTCAGGAAAATGCAGAATATCAACGTCGTGTAAGCTGGCTATCTGGTTTGGACTCCAGGAATGGTGGGGAAAAAAACCGTAATGAGGGAATGGAAACAGAAGGGAGGGATGTGATTGGAATCAAAGTACAATCCCTCCTTAATTATTCTGCTGGAACATCTTCAAAGTATTGTTGTTAGGATCAGTTACTGCATTTTCCAAAACCATAAAGCTTTCGACACACTTGTATAATTTGAAAATTGAACAAAAATAGGGCATTGGTGAGGCCGCAGCTGGAGTACTGTGTGCAGTTTTGGGCGCCGCACCTGCGCAAGGATATTTTGGCCCTGGAGGGAGTGCAGAGGAGGTTTACTAGGCTGATACCGGAGTTGAGGGGATTGAGCTATGAGGAGAGGCTGAATAAACTAGGCTTGTACTCGTTAGAGTTTAGAAGAATGAGGGGAGATCTCATTGAGACGTATAAGATGATGAATGGGATGGATAGGATAGAGGTGGAGAGACTCTTCCCGCTCAAAAAAGACAGTAGGACTAGGGGGCACAGCCTCAAGATAAAGGGGAGGCGGTTTAGAATGGAGTTGAAGAGGAACTTCTTCACTCAAAGGGTGGTGAATCTCTGGAATTCTCTGCCCGTTGAAGTGGTGGAGGCTGCCTCGCTAAATATTTTTAAGAAGCGGGTTGATGGGTTTTTGATAAGAGAAGGGATTAAGGGTTATGGGGAGAGGGCGGGAAGGTGGAACTGAGCCACGACAGATCAGCCATGATCTTATTGAATGGCGGGGCAGGCTCGAAGGGCTAGATGGCCTACTCCTGCTCCTATTTCTTATGTTCTTAAAAAAAAAGGAAATGATAGATTAAACTTCCAATGAAAAAATAAACAAACATTCTGAACAAAAAGATGTTTCAGTGGCAGGCCAGACTGAGCTTACCAAATGGCTAGTCTAATGGAAGCAGACACCAGTGACCAGAATGGACAGATGTCCACATTTACTGAATGCACACTATGCTCTCAATCAGAAACTTGCTGTATTTTGTGCTGTAAGTCACACTATTTAAAGCAATGCTGTTTTTACGGATTACACATCTTTCAAGAAAGCAGGTACATGAGATGGCACTGCTGCCTCACAGCACCAGGGATCCGGGTTCGATTCCCAGCTCGGGTCACTGTCTGTGTGGAGTCTGCACATTCTCCCTGTGTCTGCGTGGGTTTTCTCCCACAGTCCGAAAGACGTGCTGGTTAGGGTGCATTGGCCATGCTTAAATTCTCCCTCAGTGTACCCGAACAGGTACTGGAGTGTGGCGACCAGGGGATTTTCACAGTAACTTCATTGCAATATTAATGTAAGCCTACTTGTGACTAATACATTTTTTAAAAAAAACATGGGAACATTACCACCTGCAAGATCCCCTCCCAGCCACTCACCATCCTGACTTGGAAATATATCTGCTGTTCCTTCACTGTCACTGGGTCGAAATCCTGGAACTCCCTCCCTAACAGCAGCCTGGGTGTACCTATACTATGTGGACTGCAGCGGTTTAAGGCAGTGGCTCACCACCACCTTCCCAAGGGATAGTTAGAGATGGGTAATAGACTCTGTGCCTGGCCAGCAGCACCATACACCAGGACCAATAAACTAAACCACTTGATCAACTGTGAATGTCTTTGTGCTTGTAACAATATTTGAGCTCCATCCAAAGCAAAAACCCCTCCGGCAGTACAACCTAATGTAGCTTTAATTCACTAGCATCATGTCAGAGAACTCATGCTTAAGGACAATAAGCAATCATGGTGTTTCCATTGAATATTCTGATCTTTTGAACTTCCTCTAATGTAGAGAAAATCAATGTAATTTCTCCTTGTTACTTGCAGACTCGACTATCTCTGGTCTCCTGACCACCAATCAAACCTTCACCCTGCTCTGACTGATCACTGCTGGCCAAGTCCCGACTCACACCAAGCTGGGTTCACCCACAGCCCTCCGAGAGCTGGGCTTTGCCAATTCTGACCTAATGCACACTCTGGGGTGTGCATTAGGTGCATGGGGTGCATCTCACGGCACCAAGGACCTGGGTCCGATTCCTGGCTTGGGTCACAGTCTGTGTGAAGTCTGCACGTTTTCCCCGTGTCTGCGTGGGTTTTCTCCGGATGCTCCAGTTTCCTCCCACAGTCCGAAAGACGAGCTGGTTAGGGTGGAGTGGCCGTGCTAAATTCTCCCTCAGTGTTACCCGAACAGGTGCTGGAGTGTGGCGACTAGGAGATTTTCACAGTAACTTCATTGCAGTGTTAATGTAAGCCTACTCGTGAGTAATAAATAAATTTTATTTTTCTAATTTCTTTACTGACCGTGTCTTTGAATTGAACATAAGAACATAAACCTAAGAAATGTGAGCAGGAGTAGGCCATCTAGCCCCTCGAGCCTGCTCCGCCATTCAACTGGATGGCATTACAGTCATTCCTAACCATATTCCCAGTTTTAACCATTTCAGGCTCCATATAATCATACAGCAATACCGCATGGAAATAGACCCTTCAGCCCTACTGGTCCATGCTAGTCCCAATTGTCCGTGTTTGGCCCATATCCCTCTAATCCTTTCCCATCCATGTATTTACCAAACGTTTTTTTAAGTGTTACTATTACACCTGCCTCAGCAAAGCTCCATTTCAGTTTTGTAATGTTATTGTGATGAATAAACACACACTGCACAGAAGGTTGTTAAAAAAAAAAGCCACAAGGGTTTTCCAAATAAAAATAAAAGTGTTGCAAAAGCAAGGATAGGATGCTAAACCTTCAGAACACATTGAGTTAGCATCTGCTGGGAGCATTGTGTCAGGTTCTGGACATCACATGTTGGAAGATGTCAGGGCATCAGAGAGAGAGAGAGAGAGTGGAGAAGATTTACCAGAACGGTAGCAGAGAGACAGATTGTCGTTCGTGTGGAGAAGCTGGGGTTGTTCTCAAAGTCAAAAAAAAGTTAAAGGGACTTTTACTGGAGATGTTCAAGACCGTGGCGTGTCTTGAAGAAGTAAACAAGGAGAAGCTTGGGTCACTGTTTGTGTGGAGCCTGCACATTCTCCCCGTGTCTGCGTGGGTTTCCTCCGGGTGCTCCGGTTTCCTCCCACACTCCAAAGATGTGTGGGTTAGGTCGACTGGCCATGTTAAAAAAAATTGCTCCTTAGAGTTCCGAGATGCGTAGGTTCGAGGGATTAGCGGGTAAATATGTAGGGATATGGGTCTGGGCGGGTTCGTGGCTGGTGCAGACATGATGGGCCAAATGGCCTCGTTCTGCACTGTCGGGTATCTATGATTCTAAGCTGTTTTCAGTGACAGGAAGGTTAGGACCCAGACTGACAAAAGAATCAGAGAGAGAGAGATGAGATTTCAAAAAAAAACACCAATTTCTTCCTTGTGCATGGGTGATGAAAGCAAGTAAACTTCAAAAGGAATCTTGGATGGAAACACAAAAGGGGAAAGAAATGCAAGGTATTAAGGAAGGAGCAGAGGGGGGCATTAGGTAGCTCGCACAGGCACAATGGGCTGAATGGCCTCCTTCTGCGTTCTGCAACTCTACGATTACTTCCTTCACTCCTGGTTTGACCAGCGGAAAAGTAAGGAAGGCTGATTCAGATTTCCTTGATCCCAGTGCCCGTACTTTATTCGTTATTGACAAATCCAAAGGTCATTTGGAAAGATAAACCAAGTAAATGTCACTCTGGTGAATTACGATTGAAGCATTGGACAAATGCAGATTGTTAGCACAGATCAGAGGGAGCTTTACTCTGCAGCCCTATCTGTAACACAACCTGCAAACAATTAATAGTGAAAGGAAACTTCTCAATGGCCTTCACTGAAAAGCAGAAACAAAAAGCTGTCATTTTTAAATATGTGTAAAGCACACAACCCTGACATTCGATGATTGAACACAGAGCCACATTTGTACAGGTATAAAACTGTACTTCAGAAATGGATGTTAGGTGGCCATCAGTCCAGAGTTCATCTCAAATTGTCAATTAAAGCAACCAACTGTATTTTAATATCTCAATTCTTTTTGGCAAATACTCTCCCAGTTTAAAAAAAAACAGTAAACAAGACATTAACCATTTCTTTCTATTTTTAAAGTATTCTTCGGATACCAGATCAGAAATTCTAAGAAACCAACTGAGACCCCTATAAATTCTCTATTTTGGCATCAGTGCGAGGATAAGTTGTTTCATTCCAGTATGATTCTACTGACAAACCAGTAAGCTTTTTATTTAGCAAACAGAACAAATGAATTAACATTTAAACAATACCTAAACATGGCTCGATACAAAACCTATCACTATTGGTTCCAGTCAAGCAATATTTCTCTTATAGACTCAAACCCCTCTTTAAAATTAGTTGGCAAAACAGAGCCATACATCTTGGTCAATTGGGCCAGTGGGCTGACGAATGGCAGATGGAGTTTAATTTAGATAAATACGAGGTGACGCATTTTGGTAGATTGAACCAGGGCAGGACTTACTCAGTTAATGGTAGGGCGCTGGGGAGAGTTACAGAGCAAAGAGATCCAGGGGTACAGGTTCATAGCTCATTGAAAGTGGAGTCCCAGGTGGACAGAGTGGTGAAGAAGGCATTCGGCATGCTTGGTTTCATCGGTCAGAACATTGAATACAGGAATTAGGACATTTTTTTGAAGTTGTGCAAGACTTTGGTAAGGCCACACTTGGCATATGGTTTACAGTTCTGGTCACTCTATTATAGAAAGGATATTATTTAATTAGAAAGAGTGCAGAAGAGATTTACTAGGATGCTACTGGGACTTGATAGTTTGAGTTATAAGGAGGGACTGGATAGACTGGGACTTTTTACTCTGGAGCATAGGAGGCTGAGGGGTGATCTTACAGAGGTCTATAAGATAACAAAGGGGCACAGATCAGCTAGATAGTCAATATCTTTTCCCAAAGGTCAGGGAGTCTAAAAATAAAGGGCACAGGTTTAAGATGAGAGAGGAGAGATTCAAAAGGGGCAATTTTTTCACAGAGGGTGGTGAGTGTCTGCAACAAGCTGCCAGAGGTAGTAGTAGAGGCAGGTACAATTTTTTTCTTTTAAAAAGCATTTACAGCATAAACAGCAGCACAGACCAGTTGGGCCGAATGGCCTGTTTCAGTGCTATTATGCAGTTTGATGTCCTGTGCTCTCCTAGCCCCTTTTCCTGATTGCTCAGTCTATCCCTGTGGAACTCTCTGCCACAAAAGGCTGTGGAGGTCAGGTCACTGAGTGTCTTTAAGACAGAGATAGATAGGTTCTTGATTAATAAGAGGATCAAGGGTTATGAGGAAAAGGCAGGAGAATGGGAAAGAGAAAATATATCAGCCACGATTGAATAGCAGAGCAGACTCGCTGAGCCGAGTGGCCTAATCCTGCTGCTTTCTCTTATGGTCTGCGGGTTTTAAGAATTGTATTTGGTCTCATTCTATGTTGAAATGTCGCAGCTGTTGACCTTGCTCCCTGTAAGCAGTACCCTGCCGGGTTACTGGCCATCACTGCGTGGCACCCACACTCAAACAGAATGTTAAAACGGAGAAAGTGTGGCCTATCGTGGGCGGCACGGTAGCACAGTGGGTTAGCACTGCTGCTTCACAGCTCCAGGGTCCTGGGTTCAATTCCCGGCTCGGGTCACTGTCTGTGTGGAGTTTGCACATTCTCCTTGTGTCTGTGTGGGTTTCTTCCGGGTACTCTGGTTTCCTCCCACAGTCCAAAGATGTGCGGGTTAGGCTGATTGGCCGTGCTAAGAAAATGTCCCTTAGTGTCCAGGGATGCGTAGGTTAGAGGGATTAGTGGGTATAATATGTAGGGGTATGGGGGATAGGGCCTGGGTGGGATTGTTTGGTGCAGACTCGATGGGCCGAAGGGCCTCTTTCTGCACTGTAGGGTTCGATGATTCTGCTGGAATAGTGTCACAGCCGCTATTTCGGAGATAATGAGGTGGCATTGGGAGACTGGAGAAGACTTTCCCCAAAGTGGGCAGGTTATATAGTGTCACAAGACGGGATGGAATTGATGGACAAGATACAGATACTCTGAGCTGCTAGTTAGTGTCTGCGTGACCTTAATGTAAAAGACTGTTGCACTGGAAATATGTAATGAAGTATAATGTCAAATTAACGTACAACATAACTGCTTCCTAATTATTATTAGGAAAAGCCAGAATCATCTCATGCACATTCATTATGTATTCACAGCTGGGCTCAGAAATGTGAGCAGCATTGAATAACTTGTGAATGTCTCGTTAGCTCCAAGGGCAACAGGGAGAAAGAGACATTTCCACCAAGTCAAAGGATCCTCTCTTGCGGCCGAAGAGTTTTTGGACTGGCTGACGCTGTGGGCAAGTAGGGCTCAATGGACAAGGCAGGAATGGACAATATGGCCAGGAGTCCACTGACTCTCAAGAGAACTGGTAAGTCCCGGCCACCATCCCCAGGCGGGCCTGGAAAATCCAACCCCTGGGCGGGCCTGGAAACCATCATTCTTCCCCCCCCCCCCAACAAGCGGGGCTGGAAAATCTACCCCTCCCCATCATGCCCCAGTCCCTTGTGTGGGCCTGAAAAATAACCCCCTCCCCCCAAGAAGTGCAAGAAAAATCCCTCCCCTTCTGCCCACCTCAGTGGCTTCCCATCATCGGAAAGCAGAAAGATTCACTACCCAATTGGAATGCACTGCAGTGTCAGAAAATATTTTCGGTATTTTTATACCTGTTAAATGTCCCTATATTTCCAGGGTTGCTCACAACAGTTTGTTGAAGATCGATCTTAAATTCCTGGAGACTCAAGGACAATCCTGGAAGGCTCCGAGCTCTATAGTTCTCCTCCCAATTTCACCCCATCAACATATCCTTCTGTTCCCTTCCCCGGTCATTCTCTTTATCCCGTTTCCCTTCAACACTCAAACACTCCCCGTGGTAGCGAGTTCCACACCCTCACACATTCCGTGCTCCGAGTGGAATTATGAACTTGTACAAAGAACCAGGAAGAAATTAGATCTCGCTCTTGGAGCTAAAGGAACCAAGGTACGTTGGGGGAGGGGGGGGGGGATCAGGACATTGAATTTGATAATCAGCCATGATCAAGATGAATGGTGGAGCAGGTTTGAAGGGCTGAATGGCCTACTCCTGTTTCCATGTTAACCAATCACAGACGATCTTTTTAATATTAATCTCTAAACTCTCTGACAGAAAAATATGACTGAAAACATTAAAATTATTGTGTTTCACGGTGACCTCTCATTTTCTTCGCAATATTCCTACTTTCTCATCCTTAACTGAAAAAACTTAAATGAAGCCAAACATTCTCGTTCATAACTTCTGCTGATTATTAATATGCCGGGATCTGTTCTTTCCATTGGTTACCTGGTCCCGCTACGAGAAACAAATGCCAGTTGCAGCTGAGTTGTAAATTTCACGCGGAGAGAGTCACGTCAGCCTGGGACAGTAAAGATGTGTTAATGACACACGGTTATTACCAGGTAAATTGTCCAGCATGTTCAGAGAGTGCAGAGACACGCCAGAGTCATGAATCTCCACGAACACTCGGTCAATTTACACCATTCCATTCCCGGCCTCACAAATTGCACCTTGCCTCCCCGGAACTTGTGCATTAACCATCCGTCAAACTTGCTGCAGTAAATTAGGGCCATAAATTAAGAGCGCAAGTAACTTCTTTTTAAACAATGTATAGCTATTAATCATTTGGGGCGGCGCAGTAGCACAGCGGGTTAGCACTGCTGCTTCACAGCTCCAGGGACCTGGGTTCGATTCCCGGCTCGGGTCGCTGTCTGTGTGGAGTTTGCACATTCTCCTCGTGTCTGCGTGGGTTTCTTCCGGGTGCTCTGGTTTCCTCCCACAAGACGTGTGGGTTAGGGTAATTGGCCATGTTAAAATTGCCCCTTAGTGTCTGTGATGTGTAGGTTAGAGGGATTAGTGGGTAAAATATGTAGGGATATGGGGTTAGGGCCTGGGTGGGATTGTGGTCGGTGCAGACTCGATGGGCCGAATGGCCTCTTTCTGTGCTGTAGGGTTTCTATGATTCTACGAATGCAATCAATCAATCTCTTTGGTCCAGGAGCTGAACAATTGTAAAGTATATTAATTAATCACAAGTAAGGCTTACATTAACACTGCAATGAAGTTACTGTGAAACTATTCAATCTCATTCAAACTGCGAGTGGTAACTTATTGAGAAAGATGGCAATTCTTTTTCTTACTTTTCTCTTCTGATTCTGTCTCTCTCTCTCTATCCAATCTTTCCTTCCGTCGCCTTATTTCACTTTCTGCTTCCGATCTGATTCAAATTCTCCCGATTTCCTACCCCATCATTCCTGTGATTTTTTTCCCCTTGATCTACAAATCTCACTGGTTAAGGAGGACACACTGTTTGTCCAGTTGTTCACCGGGGTCCAAGCTGCCCCTCCAGTTTCTCTACACTTGTTATCAGCTCATGCTCCCAGCCAGGTCCGGGGCAAATGGAATTAGGCTGAAGGATGTGAGGGCAAAAATCTACCTAATGGGATAAGCAGCAAAATGCTCCACGCCCCCACTCTGACTGATAATGCTAACTATATTTACAAGAACTAAGAAATAGGAGAAGTAAGCCATTCGGCCCATCAAGCACACTCTGTCATTCGACAAGGGCATAGGTCTGCTAATTCTAACCTTAATTCCACTTTCCTGCCTGCTCCCAAAGCTCGTGACTGTCTTGTCCATCATAAACCTGTCTAACTCAACCTCAAGTACGTTCAGTGACCCAGCCTCCACGCTCTTTGGTGAAGGAAATTCCAAATACAAATAACGCTTCCAGAGAAGACATTCTTCCTTGTCTCTATCTTATGTTGAAACTGTGTCCCCTAATTCTCACCTACACATTGTTCAATACTAAGGAGCAATTCGGGTCAATGCATCAAGCCAACAAGTCTTTCAGACCATGGGAAGAAACCGGAGCACCTGGAGGAAACCCACACCAATATGGGGGGAATGTGCAGGCTCCGAACGGACAGTGACCCAAGCCGGGAATCAAACCCGGGTCCCTGGCACTGTGAGTCAGTAATGCTAACCACTGTACCATCATGCCTCCCCCCGGGTGACGCATTATCAAATGCCTTTTGGAAATCCAAATATACAGCATCTAGATTATCTCCTTTATTGACCCTGCTTGTTACATCCTCAAAGAATTTATCGCTTGATAAAACCCTGTTGATTCTGCCTGATTATATTGTGATTTTTTAAAATATCCTTCAATGATTTGCTAAAAGAATCGATTCCAGCATTTTTCCGTTAGCCGGCCTATAGTTTCCTGTTTTCTGTCTCCCTCCATCTACCTATGTTATAAATATACTCCCTGCTTCCAAATCCATCCATAGCCTGCCCCTCCCTATCTCTGTAACCTCCTCCAAAATGCACCCCTTAAAACCTACTTCTTCAACCAAGGTTTTGACCTGCGCAAAGATATTTTGGCCTTGGAGGGAGTGCAGAGGAGGTTTACTAGGCTGATACCGGAGTTGAGGGGGTTGAGCTATGAGGAGAGGCTGAATGAACTAGGCTTGTACTCGTTAGAGTTTAGAAGAATGAGGGGAGATCTCATTGAGACGTATAAGATGATGAATGGGATGGATAGGATAGAGGTGGAGAGACTCTTCCCGCTCAAAAAAGACAGTAGGACTAGGGGGCACAAGATAAAAGGGGGGCGGTTTAGAACGGAGTTGAGGAGGAACTTCTTCACTCAAAGGGTGATGAATCTCTGGAATTCTCTGCCCGTTGAAGTGGTGGAGGCTACCTCGCTAAATATTTTTAAGAAACGGGTTGATGGGTTTTTGATAAGAGAAGGGATTAAGGGTTATGGGGAGAGGGCGGGAAAGTGGAACTGAGCCACGACAGATCAGCCATGATCTTATTGAATGGCGGGGCAGGCTCGAAGGGCTAGATGGCCTACTCCTGCTCCTATTTCTTATGTTCTGTGTTAACATCTGTCATATTTTGGGATGTGGGTGTCGTTGGCTGGACCATCATTTATTGCCCATCCCTGAGGGCATTTAAGAGTCAATCACATTGCTTTGGCTCTGATGTCACATGTAGACCAGGGAAGGACGGCAGATTTCCTTCCCTAAAGGAAATGAGTGAACCAGACTGGTTTTTCCAATAATTGACAATGGTTTCACGGTCACCATTCGACTTTTAATTCCAGATTTTCATCGAGTTCAAATTTCACCGTCTGAAGAGATTGGGGTGGAGTGAAGGGATTCTGATGACGGAAGCAAAACGCAGACCCAATGGTCCAAATAGCATCCTTCTGCAATGTAGGGATTCCATGATTCACTATCTGCCATGGTGGGACTCAATTCTGGGTCTCTGGGGATTCTTAGTCTCGTGACGATACCACTACATCATTGCTTCCCATGCATCAGTAGTTGCATTCATTTTGATGTTGCTGTTTTCAACTGTTACAAGTCACAGATCCAGGGATTTCTGAGGTTACACATACACAGAAACTAGTTCTTAAAAGGACAATATGAATCAACAAACCAACATGAGTTTAGCAACAATGAACTGCTCGTCGCGTATTATCACATTTCTCGCTAAAAGATCGTCATACCTTGACAATGCCCCGAATGTGCATCTTTGCAATCATCTCAGACGTGTACAGGAACATCAGGAGTGTGTCCAGGGTAAATGTCACGTACTGGAGAGGTGGGTAGTGCTGAAAGGTCCTCGGGGTATTCATGCAGACAGAGATAACACTGACGATTGCAGAAACTCGTAGCAAAGAGTGAACCCACTGCACACAAAGAGAGAGCATTAGTCAGCCCCATTCCTCCTCTAAGCTGCAAACAGATACCCGAGGAGACCGGCGCCTGCTGCTTCTGCTTTACAGCTGCTCGTATTTTCAGAATAGCTGTTCGAGGTTGTGGGATTATTCAAACCCAGGACACAGACAGGGACAGAAAGAATTCCAATAACAATCCATCATTCATTACAACCTTCAGAGCGATACAGTGCATCATTTGATCATTTTATAGTGTGACAGCTGTGTATAAACCAAGGGCTCGGTACATCAAAGGCTTCTTGTGGTTCATAATTTGCAAGATTCTGTAGTTTTGTGTCTCCAGAGTCTCCCACTAAGTGTCTGGCTGTTTCCAGGTGTCCAATTCTTGTGTGTTCATTAATCCAGGATTCACTACATAGTCCTCAGCTCCCATATCCAGGCTACAGGTCAACTATCAATGTCATCATCCTTTGTCCTTCAACTTTCTATCCAATACATCACTAGCTTAGTTAACACAATTACAAGAGATAAATACCTGTGACGGTCACTAGATGTTGCCTGGACTCGAGGGTGCTGGCTACGAGGAGAGGGCGAATAAACTAGAATTGTTTACACTGGAAAGACAGAGGCTGCGGGGAGACCTGACAGAGGTCTACAAAATGATGAGAGACAGGGTGGATAGTCAGAGGCTTTTTCCTCAGGCCGGAAGTGTTGATTACAAGGGACACAGTTTCAAGATGAGAGGGGGAAAGTTTAAGGGAGATGTGCGGGGGAGAGAGATGGGCGCCCGGAACACGCTGCCAGAGGAGGTGGTGCAAGTGGGCACGTTAGCAACATTTAAAAGGGGCATCTGGGTGGGTACATGAATAGGGAGGGAATAGAGGGATATGGACCGAGAAAGGGCGGGAGATTTTATTTTGTTTCGTTATCATGACCGGTAAGGCAGCTCAGGCTTTTTTTTTTGGGGGGGGGGGGGGTGGGGGGCGCGAAGGACCTGTTCTCGTGCTGTTTTTATCTTTGTTACAACTTCACCCCGACCTGATGTAATACCTCACTTTTGATGCAGTTTTTCGCCTGATTTGCAGTCCTTTAGTTTTCTCGATATGAGGTCTCACTTACACAGTGATCATTTCACCCACTTCATACATTTTGGTGAAGTTATTTGATACTAAACCAATTCAACTTCCTTGAGTTCACCAATTTGGCCAGTTTGAAGTGAGTTGCAGGATCCAAGTACTTTTTATTCTTTCACGGGACACGGGTGTCACTGGCTGGGCCAGCTTTTATTACCCACCCCCTAATTGCCCTTGAGAAGGTGGTGGTGAGTTCTCTTCTTGAGTCGCTGCAGTCCGGGTTCTGTGGGTTGACCCACAATGCCGTTAGGGAGGGAACTCCAGGATTTTGACCCAGCGACTGTGAAGGATCGGTGCTTTATTTCCAAGTCAGGATGGTGAGTGGCTTGGAGAGCAACTTGCACAGGTGGTGGTGCTCCCTGCTACCCTTGGCCTTCTAGATGGGAGTGGTCGTGGGTTTAGAAGGCACCGTCTAAAGATCTTTGATGAATTACTGCAGTGCATCTTGTAGATGGTACACACGGCTGCTACTGAGCGTCTGACTGTTGATGTGGTGCCAATCAAGTGGGCTGTTTTGCCCTGGTTGGTGTCAAGCTTCTTGAATGTTGTTGGAGCTGCACCCATCCCAGCAAGTGGGGAGTAATGCAGATTGAGATTTTGGCACACCTCAATTACAGAAATTGCTACTGCAAAACCCTCTCCTGTCACTGCAGGCATTACTTCACTGACAAAACCCTTACAGCTGGTGCAGAAGAGACATAATTTAAAGACAGCTGTGAAGAGGAGGAAAAAAATCATGGGTTGAACGGGACAATAATTTGAGTTATTGTGAAATGGAAGGCACTGCCTGAAAAGGGCAGCGGAAGCAGATTTAATCATCCCATAGCGAATTGGATAAATCTTGTAGGGGAAGAATTTACAGGGTGAAAGGGAAAGAACAGAGATCACATACCAACCAACCCAAGAGCAGCTCCTTCCTTGCTGTCATCAGACTTTTGAATGGACTTACCTCGCATTAAGTTGATCTTTCTCTACACTATATTCTGCACTCTCTCCTTTCCTTCTCTATGAACAGTATGCTTTGTCTGTATAGTGTGCAAGAAACCAATACTTCTCACTGTATCCCAATACATGTGGCAATAATAAATCAAAGCAAAAATCACAGGCACAATGGGCTGAATGGCCTCCTTCTGTACTTTTCAGGCATATCTCCAATCCCCCTTTTTTTAAAAGGAATAGCATTGAATCTATATTCACCAGCTTTAAACTCCAGATTAAGTAACAGATGGAAAAGAGATTGCAAATTGCATCTGAACACTTGCTTTTGTGGCTTCATGTTAATGAAGATTCTAGATATTGGGAAAACAGACTGAAATTTGTTAAGCTACAGCAGCATGAAACTATATTTCAGTTGGGTTCTAACAATTGAGATAAAATCTTTTTATAGAAACAACCACGGGTATATAGATATACGAAGATTCTGACAATTCCCCAGTCGGACTGAATGTAATTAAAGGGATAAACACATGAGGGAAGAATGTACTAGAAGGATGGTTGAGATGAAGAGGGGCAAGAGGAGGCACAGGTGAGGCACAAACACCAGCATGGATCAGTAGGGCCGAATGGCCTGTTTCTGCGCTGGGCATTTTTTCTGTAATGCTGCGTAATTACCAGAGGGAGGAGCCCTTTCATAACGTCCCCTTAATTCTCCAATTCTCAGCGAGTAGACTTTGGGGTCAATACTCGTACAGCAGAATCACTGACAACTGATCAAGGCCTCAACTTCTCCTCTGATGGAGATCAATTAATCAAAAGCGGCCCACCAGGAGGAGGCAATGGCCCAGCAGTAGCAGCAGGGTCCCACCCAAATTAAAAGATGAGATCGTTCGCAGGATTCGGAGGAGATGAGGGTGTGAGGATCCACCCCGATTCCCACCAACTAATCTAAATTTGCTGGAACATATCAATGTACATTGGACCCGATCGGTCTCCATCTCTGCTGTTTGATCCTATGGGGTCAGACGTGAATGTTCCAGTCACTCCTGAGGGACAAAAGTAGAACATTGAGAGAAATGGGCCTGCCATCCCAATGATATCCTCACTCCATCAGTCGCAGGCAGGGAGATACTTTATAGAACAGAATCATAGAATCCCTATAGTGCAGGAGGAGGCCATCCAGCTCATCGAGTCTGCACCGACCTCAATCCCACCCAGGCCTTATTCCCGTAAATCCACACATTTACCCTGCTAATCCTCTGACACCAGGGTCAATTTAGCATGGCCAATCCACCTAACTTGCGCATATTTCGAGTGTGGCAGAAAAACAGAGCAACTGGAGGACACCCACGCAGACATGGGGAGAATGTGCAAACTCCACACAGACAGTGACCCAAGGCTGAAATTGACCCTTGGTCCCTGGCACTATGAGGCAGCAGTGCTAACCACTGTGCCACCCTAAACCCTTCTACCTTAACACGGGGCATGGAGCTCATGGTAAACTGTTAATTGATTTATATAGTCACAAACTCTCACAGAATGGGATTAGGTCATTAACCCCATGGTGAGGGTGCCCACTCTTAGAATGAGCTGTCTAATTTATTTCTATCCCTCAGATTTTTCCCCAGAATCCTGCAAATCCATCCTGTCCCAATACCCTTTGAAGGTTCTTGTAGAATCTGATCACTGGTGCTGTATTCAACATCTGAACCATATATTGAAACTAAAGTCTCACATTTCCTCCCCTGCTTCCTATTACAAATCTCTGGTCTATGATTACCAACCCTCCAACTATTGGGGACTTTTTCTCTCAACAAGAATTTGATCAAACTACCTGTGTGGAGTCTGTACGCTCTCTCCATATCTGCGTGGGTTTCTCCGGGTGCCCCAATTTCCTCCCTCAGTTCAAAGATGTGCAGGTTCGGAGGACTGGCCATGCTGAATTGCCAAAGATATGCAGGTTAGCCCCCTAGTATCAGGGGGCTAGGCACAGGCTTGATGGACCGAGTGGCCTCCATCTGGTTAGCACTGCTGCCTCACAGTGCCAGGCCTGCAGGTTCAATTCCAGCCTTGGGTCACTGTCTGTGTGGAGTTCGCACGTTCTCCCCGTGTCTGTGTGGGTTTCTTTTGGGTGCTCCAGTTTCCTCCCAGTCCAAAAGATCTGCGGGTTAGATGGATTGGACACGCAAAGTCGCCCTTTAGACTCAGGAGGACCAGCAAAGTAAGGTACAGGTGGGTTATGGGGATGGGGAGGGGTGGGATTGTGGTCAGTGCAGGCTCGATGGGCCAAATAGCCCCCTTCTGCTCTGTAGGAATTCTACAATTCTAAAGAGTTTTGCTTTCGTGTTAACGTCAATTGAGATTCTCTGTCCTAGAACATGGAGCAAGAGATATTATCTCTCTGTTTGAACACTCCTGCATCATTCATTCCGTCTAACCTCCACGATTCTGAACACCTCCATTAAGTCTCTCCTTCTGGTGGATGTGGGGGTGAACAGGATTGGGGGTTAAGTTTGGGTGGCAGAGTGTAGACCAGGTAAAAACACACATTTAGAGACATTGAAACTGAACTCTTATTGAGGACTTTACCGTAAGTCTGACTTACTGGCTTATTAATCCACAGAATGTCAGCGTTGTCAGTAAGCATCTCATCAGGCCCAAAGTCCGTAACTGGCTGGCTCTCCACTCGTGAACTCTGCTTTCGTTTCAGCATTTTTGAAGTCAACTTTTTTCCGAGAGGTGAACTCTGTCAACGTTAGAAAGCAAAGCAGTGAGATAAAAACAGTGGGCTGGATTTTTACGAAATCAGGAGAATCTCCGTTTGGGACCCGATTCCTTCCCCCATTCCTGGGATTTCTGATTTTCAGGAGAGCCTTCTAAAGGTGAGCTCTTTCGGGGTCAGCAGCCCCCTATTGCCAGGATAGGCGTGTCCTACACCGCCACATCTTCTCTTGGACTTAGGCTAGTTTTTTCTAATGAGTTTGGGCCGGCACGGGTGCAGAGGCCTCACAGCTCCAGGGAGCCGGATTCGATTCCTGGTCTGGGTCACTGTCAGTGTGGAGTTTGCACATTCTCCCTGTGTCTGTGTGGGTTTCCTCTGGGTGCTCCAGTTTCCTCCCACAGTCCAACGATGTGCAGGGCAGATGGACTGGTCATGCTAAATTGTTCTTTAGTGTTGAGGAACAAGCTAGGGTAAATGTATGGGGTTTGTGGGGATAGGACTCAGATGGGACTGTGGTTGGTGCAGATTCGATGGGACGAATGGTCTCCTTTTGCACTGTAGGATTCTATGAATTGCAGCTCAGGGCATCTCAAGATATGTTCTTAATCACAGTCTGAGTAAAGGAACCTCCTGAAAGTCAAGTTCAAAAGGTCCTCCTCATTCTCCATGCCAAGATATGTCCCTCATCCACCCTCCATGATCCCTCATGACCCCATGCCAAGCTAAGGCACTTCCATGCCTACCCATCCACTATGTTCTGTGTAGAACCAATGAACCCTACAATGACAACAGAACGTGTTTTCTTTGGCAACTTCCCATTTTCTTTAAAAAAAGCTTTTTTTTATTACAGGCCAGTGAAAGTGTCAATCATCCAAGCCTTTGAAAGTATCAATAGCAGAAACTGTAAGCACCTGAAACCTCTATCTTGTCTAAATAAACAGTCGTGCAATTGACAGAAGAGATCAAGAGTTGTCAAATGAGCGACGCTTTCCCTGAGTCTCAGCTGTTTCAATACTCTAACAGTGTTACTGGCTCCAATTATGAGGTTTGTCTGAGGGCTTAAAAATCCATTAGACTGTTGAAACAGCTGAACCTCTGTGGCTGCCTCTGAACTTTGCCGCGAGTTGGCAGGCCCAACTCTAGCCCAACACCCCTTTTCCTGGAATGAAAATGTTGTTTTTCCGTAGCATTTTCTCCCAGATTGATGGCCTGAGCTGGGAATCTTCCTGACTCTTCCTACTCACACCGAGGATGAAAGATTTGGTCTATTATGTCAAGCCTGCCTTCAACCTTATCACAGACATTCCCATTTTGCTTCTTCCTCCCTTCCCTTGTCTCGACCGCTTAAATACGTTAAATCTTTTTTAACTTTTTCCATCATTTAAATGTAAATTGTTTAGCTGAGGTGTTAACTGTTTTTTGCTGGATGGATAATGTCTGATCTGCTGAGTATTTCCAGCATTTTCTATTTTAAATTCCGCTTTCCATCATCCACAGGAGTGGCACAGTGGTTAGCACTGCTGCTTCACAGCACAAAGGACCTGGGTTCGATTCCCGGCTTGGGTCACTGTCTGTGTAGAATTTGCACATTCTCCCCATGCCTGCGTGGGTTTCCTCCGGGTGCTCCAGTTCCTGCCAAGGACCGCAGTCCAACGTTGTGCAGATTAGATTGACTAACCATGCTAAATTGCCCATTAGTGTCAGGGGGATTAGCAGAGTAAATACATGAAGCTACGGGGAGAGGGCCTGGGTAAGATTGTTATTGCTGAAGTCTCAATGGCCTTCCGCACTGGAGGGATTCTATGATTCTAAACAGTTTTGCTTGTGTATTAATGTCACTTGAGGTTCTCTGCCCTGACCCTGGACTGAGATATATTCTCAGTGTGCTGAGTACTCCATCACTCATCCAGTCTAACTATTAACGGGGAATATTGCATCTACTAACAGGAAAGACTCCCAGTGACTGAATCAATGCTTCTTGATTCATCAATCCTTAATGTTCACACTTTTAACTTCATCTTCACCAGCTGTCCATTAGTGAATGTTTAAAAAAAAAGCTTTGATTGTTGCAGCATTTTGATTTTTGGGATATCAAAAAAATTAATCAGCAAACAAAAATAAAGAACAAAGAACAGTACAGCACAGGGAAACAGGCCCTTCGGCCCTCCAAACCTGTGCTGTTCATTGGTCCAACTGGACCATTCGTTTGTATCCCTCCATTCCCAGGCTGCTCATGTGACTATCCAGCTGAGTCTTAAATGATGCCAGCGTGTCTGCCTCCGCCACCCTACTCGGCAGCGCACTCCAGGCCCCCCCCCCACCCTCTGATATCGGAGTTGTACCTTTTAACATCACAAAAGGTTTCCAAACACTTTTGGCTGAAGGGCTGCTTTTCAGATGGATTAATAATCACAGGCACCCCCAGAGAAATGATATAACATGAAAATGCAGCATTTAAAGAGTGTGTTAAGAGGTGTCGCATGTTTACCTCCACACTTCTCCATCCCTGTTCCCCTCCTGCAAAAGTCTGAGGTCCCGTACCGACCGACTCAGCTTCCTTCCCTGCTGCCGTCAGACTTTTGAATGGACCCACCTCGCATTAAGTTGATCTCTCTCTACACCCTCGCTATGACTGTAATAGTACATTCTGCACTCTCTCTCATTTCCTATTCCCCTATATACGCCATGAATGGTATGTTTGTCTGTGAAGTGTGCAAAAAACAAAGGGGGTTGATTTGCCCCCTAAATAGCGCAACAGGCCAGGAGACGCCAGCAGACATCGCGAGCCTCCCCCTGGGTGCCACCACCTCTGAGTCTCCACAGCGAAGATTTCTAGCTTAATCAGCTCCACGCTGGGAATGGGCAATGTGGGAATCTCCTTCTACAGTTCATTAATGGGCCTGGAATGGAATTCTCCAGGTTCGCTAGTGTCCCCCCACCACTAGCTGGAGGGGGGGGGACACCAATGGGGGTTATTCTTGTTGCCCAGTAATGGGGAACAGGCTGGTGGAAACAGAGGCCATTGAGCCCCTCTCCAGGAGATCGGGGATAAAGGGGTCCCCTGGCACCACCCAAGGGGCAAACTGCTCAAACGATACCTTAGCACTGCCCACTGGGCATCGGACATGGTCAAAGGGGTCACAGGGGACAGACCCACTTGGGGGGGGGGGGGGGGGTGGTATGGCGGCGGGGCCTATTGGGGTCACTCACTGCCACCCTGCACTTGGATGACTGGGAGAGGGAGAGAAAGAGGTGAAGGGACCGTTGGGGGGGGATTGGGACTGCCTTGGGGGAGGGCAAAATCAGAGATTGGTGCTGCTGGGGAAGAGGGTGAGCTGCGGACATAGGGGCTGCTGGACCGGAGCGCCTACGAGGGCAGCGATCAGAGAGTGGGGGATTTGGAAAGCCAACGATGGTAGTTTGGGGGTCTGGACAGTGATTGGGAGGCTGGCAGTGCGGGGTTACATTCGCCAATCATGTTAGTAGATCAGCGCGTGCGCAATAGCCCGTTCAGCACTACGCTGCCGGAATCTGCAGCGGGAATAGGCCCGGCCCCTGATTTCCATGGCGATTCACCCGAGGGCACTGTGTGATGCTCAGAATGTCAGAGAGTCATTCTTGAAATCACATTGAATAAACCTAGCGGGAGTTATCCCCATTTTCCTGCACATTGGATACCAAGAATTTCTCTGGGAGAATCCCGGCCAATACTTTTCACTGTATCCCAACACGTGTGAAAATAATAAACCAAATCAAAATTCCTAGGTGACGTAGCCAGCCCAAACTGATGTTGTTGATGTGACATCTCTGCTCCCATCTCCCACTTTCACCCTCTGTCTTTCCAGAACCTCAAGGCTCCACAGACCCCAAGGCTCCATATTCCCACAGGAGGAAAGGTTTGTGGTCGAGACCTCTGATTAACTCCCATACGGACAGCAAAACTCCCATGGATAGAAGAGGGGCTTTCTTGGGGTTCGGAGGCAAAATCCATTTATCCAGCACTCCCACCCCAGATAAAGGGTTAAAAACAAGGTACGCAGGATAAAAACCGGCCAACTCAGCTGATGTTCCAGATTTCCACACCATTTGTGTTGGATCGGGAGAGATTCATGTTCAGGGATTAATTTAAAAATTGGGAAAATAAATTCTCCCTCCCGAAATTTGGGGTTCAATTCCAACGTAAATTTCAGTTAGATTTCTTTTCATTTGTACAAGGTTTTGGTGAGGCCGCACCTGGAGTATCGTGCGCAGTTTTGGTCTCTGTATTTGAGGGAAGATGTAGTGACATTGGAGGCAGTTCAGAGAAGGTTCACTAGATTGATTCCAGAGATGAGGGGTTCACTAGATTGATTCCAGAGATGAGGGGTTCACTAGATTGATTCCAGAGATGAGGGGCTTGAAGAGAGATTGAACAGTTTAGGCCGCTACTCTCTGGAATTTAGAACAATGAGCAATCAAATTAAGGTTTACAAGACGATAAAAGGTATGGATAAAGTGGATGTGGACCAGATGCTTCCTATTGTGGGACATTCTAGGATGAGAGGTCATAGGATAAGGGGCAAGAAATTTAAAACAGAGTTGAGGAGAAACTACTTCTCCTGAAGGGTTGTGAATCTGTGGAATTCGCTCCCCACAGTGCGGTGGATGCTGAGACAGTGAGTAAATTTAAGGAGGAGAATATTTTTTATTGGGAATGGGTTGAAGGGTTATGGGGAGAAGGGAGGAAAATGGGGACGAGGAGCATATTGTTAATTATTCACTTAAAGTGGGTGTCAGGTTTTTATATTAATGGGTCTCTCAGCGTTAATGTAGAATAGTTAACACCTTCCCAAACACTTTTCCCAGTGAGGTAAAGGGGATTAACCTCTGCATCATAACACAACTATCATGAACCCGCCCGGATCACTAATGTTCTTTCAGGAAGGAAATCTGCTGTCCTTACCCAGTCTGGCCTATGTGTGACTCCAGGTCCACAGCAAATGTGGCTGATGCCTAACCACCCTCTGAAATGGCCAGATAAGCCATTCAGTTCAAGGACAATTAGGGATGGGCAACAATTGCTGGCCCAGCCAGCAGTGCCTACATCCCATGAAAGAATAAAAAAAGATGCATTTCCTTAACACCTTTAAACAAAGTGAAACATTCTGTGGCCCTTTACAGGAGCATTATCAAACAAAATCTAGCACACAGCTATACAATGATTGATTAGTTGAACAGAAGCTTGGTCAAAGGGATAGGTTGCAAAAGGAGGAGAGGGAGGGAGAGAGGTTTAGGGAGGAAATTCTGGTTCCTTCACTTGGCAGAATGGCCACTGAAGGCAAAGCGAATGAAACCAGTGAGGTCCAGGAAGCCAGAATTCTAATAGCACCGTGCTCTCGATGGGACCAAGGGGCTGGAGGCCCCTTACAAAGGCCTGGCATGGTGGCACAGCTGGTTCATAGCACCAGGGACCCAGGTTCGATTCCCAGTTTGAGTCACTGTCTGTGCACAGTCTGCACATTCTCCCCATGTCTGTGTGGGTTTCCTCCAGGTGCCCCAGTTTCCTCCCACAGTCTGAAAGATGTGTTGGTTAGGGTACATTGCCCGTGCTAAATTCTCCCTCCAAACAGGCACCGGAGCGTGACGACTAGGGAATTTTCACAGTAATTTCATTGCAGTGTTAACGTAAGCCAACTTGTGACATTAACAAATAAACTCATCACCTCAAACCTCAGGTAGTAAAGTCTGTGGCGAGATTTGAAAGCAAGGACGAGAATTTAAAAACCGCCTCGCTGTCAGACTTGGGAACCAATGTCGGTCAGTGAGGACAGGAGTCAGGACACGGGCCGCAGAGTTTGGATGAACCCAGGAGTCTATGAAGGATAGAAGGTGAGGGGTCAGCTGGGGGGGGGGGCGGGGGGGAAAGCGTTGGAATCATCACATCTGGGGATCACAAGCGAATAATTATTCTCAAAATCAATCAATTTGGGTTTACCCACGTGAGGAAATCCAAAGTAGCATCCTGACTGTACCTGGTACCTAACTAGGAATTGAAAACAAAGGAGCTCAGAACAGAAGAAGACGAACAAAAAAACCCACGTCTGATTCAATAGCTAAGCTCGGATCTTTTGACACCAGTCAGAAGGGTGGTTATTATTAGAAACACGAAGGGGGGGGGGAAAGCATCTATTTATAGGAAATAGATGATTAATAAATAGAAAATTAAACAGAAATGCGAAAGGCTTCGACTCCTGGGCCTGGGATGAACCTGTCCCCCCCCCAATCCCCATCCCCCATCCCCCATCCCCCATCCCCCATCCCCATCCCCATCCCCATCCCCATCCCCATCCCCCTAACATCACCCTTTGCCTCTCTGAAAGATGCGCCCACACTAACAGCCCTGTGTTGACAGGAAGATGCACTCTCGCAGCCCCCCCCCCCCCCCAGGAAGGACGTCTCCATCACCCTCTGGTAGAAGCCGGGCAGGCATTTCTGTCCGTGATGGTGATGGTGATGGTCAGGGAAAGCCCAGGGTCTGAGCCAGATGGACACCGGGTTCACAGTCATCACTCACCGGCCGCTCTCCCGGAACGCGCTCGGAGCGGAGCCACTCCGGCCGCAAACTCCACTTACTTCATTTCTTTTCCTCCTCCCATCCAATTGGAGACCTGGGTACCGGAACTGCAAACCGGGAGGAGGCGGGACTTCCGGCGAGGACAGGTGACGTTGACCAGGAGCTCACCTGGTGCAGGTCCATCAGATCCCAGAGGAGAAACCCCTGGGGCTCCTTCCTCCTCAGGGTTATTTCATAGGAACTGGCAGGGGGTTCCTTTTGTTATCGTGGATAGCTAAAGGAGAATTAATTAATTAATTAATTAATTAATTACATCAGGGGAACTTAGAACATAGAACCCTACACTGCAGAAACAGGCCCTTCGGCCCATCAAGTCTGCACCAAACACAATCCCACCCAGACCCTATCCCCATATCCCTGCTAATCCCTCTAACCTACACATCCCAGGACACTAAGGGGCAATTTTAGCATAACCAATGAACCTAACCCGCACATCTTTGGACTGTGGGAGGAAACCGGAGCACCCGGAGAAAACCCACGCAGACACGAGGAGAATGTGCAAACTCCACACAGGCAGTGACCCGAGCCGGGAATCGACCCAGGACCCTGGAGCTGTGAAGCAGCAGTGCTAACCACTGTGCTACCGTGCCGCCCCAGGAAAAGAGAAAATGCTGGAATATCTCAGCGGGTCTGGAAGGAGAGAAAAGAGCTGATGCTTCCAGTCCAGGTGACACTTTGACAAAGCTTTTGATAAACCCTAACCCTAAAACTAACCCAAAGCTTTTGACAAAGGGTCATTTGGACTCGAAAGGTCAGCTCTTACAGATGCTTCCAGACCTGCTGAGATTTTCCAGCACTTTCTTTTCCAGTTTCAGATTCAGCATCTGCAGTAATTTGCTTTTATCAAGGAGATTTATAACTCCAGTTATAAGAATTATGGCAAATTATAGAATATGTTGCCTGGACTGGGAGGTATGCCTTATGAAGTTAGGTTGAGGGAGCTGGGACTCTTCTCCCTGGAGAGACGAAGGTTGAGAGGCGACCTGATAGAGGTTTATAAAATGTTGAGAGGGATAGATAGGGTGGATTCTCGGAGGCTATTTCCCCGGGTTGAAATGGTCGCTACGAGAGGACACAGATTTAAGGTGCAGGGAAGCAAGTACAGAGGAGACGTCAGGGGTAGGTTTTTCACTCAGAGGGTGGTGAGTGAGTGAAATCGGCTGCCGTCGGTGGTGGTGGAGGCGAACTCGCTGGGGTCTTTTAAAAGACTGAATGGCAGAGGCCATTCAGGCCATCGAGTCTGCACCGACTCTCTGTCAGAGTGGGGTGAATTTTACTGTCCCGCCCACCATGGGAATCGGAGCAGGTGAGGGACGGACCATAGAAAGGTCCATTGACCTCAGGTGGGATTTTCTGGTTTCAGGGCAAGCAAGGCCAGAAAATCCTGCCCAATATCTTACCCAGGTTCTCTCACCATTACCCCAACTATTTACCCCACCAATCCCTCTGACCTACACATCTTGGAACACTAGTTTAGCATGGCAAACTCCACACAGACCATCATCCAAGCTGGGAATCAAACCCTGGTCCCTGGTGCAGTGAGGCAGCAGTGATGACCACTATATCACCTTGATGGTCATGACGCTACATGACCATTTTCTTTTGAAAGCAGCATAGCATTTGCACCTCCCCGTGTCTGCATGGCCAATCCACCTAAGGTCTGGCAGCATATATGGAGAGTGAAATAACATTTAGAGTCCATATAATGCTTCTTCAGAGCTGAAGAGAGGGATGCGTATGTGATGGATTATATACAGAATGGGAGAGGATGGAGCAGCTGGAAAGCCAACGATAGAGATTACAACAGAGATGTGTGAATCATGAGACAGAGCAAGTGTGAATAGTCGTGTGACTGGATAGAGAAAGTGCTGAGAGTGGCATAAAGGTAAGGCAGCAGAATGTGTGAGCAGGACTGCAAAGGTCAGCAAAAGCAAAACTGAAGAATAAGTGATAGATGGCCCAGGAGAGGAGTTGCTGGTTTGCACTGAGACAAAAAATGTTTTGGATTGAGAAAATGTGCCTAATTGGAAGATGGAATGCTGTTCCTCCAGTTTGCATTGGGCTTCACTGGAGCATGGCAGCAAGCTAAGGGTGGATATACGGACAGGGGTGCTAGATGCTGAGTTGACATGACACACAACAGGAGGGTCAGACTGTAGATTGTGGACAGAGTGCAGGTGTTCCACAAAGTGGCCCCCCCCAGTCTGCATTTAGTCACATGGGTGACATTTTTCTCCCATCTTGATCCCTTTTTTAGAACATAGAACACTACAGCACAAACAGGCCCTTCGGCCCACTAGTTGCGCTGATCACTTCTATACCTACTAAGCCATAGACCTATCTATAACCCCCAATCCCATTAGATCCCATATACTCATCCGGGAGTCTTTTAAAAGACCTCAGCGAGTTCGCCTCCACCACCACCGACGGCAGCCGATTCCACTCACTCACCACCCTCTGAGTGAAAAACTTACCCCTAACATCTCCTCTGTACCCGCTCCCCAGCACCTTAAATCTGTGTCCTCTCGTAGCGACCATTTCAACCCGGGGAAATAGCCTCTGAGAGTCCACCCTATCCATTTCTCTCAACATTTTATAAACCTCTATCAGGTTGCCTCTCAACCTTCGTCTCTCCAGGGAGAAGAGTCCCAGCTCCCTCAACCTATCTTCATAAGGCATGCCTCCCAATCCAGGCAACATCCTTGTAAATCTCCTCTGCACCCTCTCAATAGCTTCCACATCCTTCCTGTAGTGAGGTGACCAGAACTGCACACAGTACTCCAAGTGAGGCCTGACAAGGGTCCTATAAAGTTGCAGCATTGGACCCTTTTTTAATTCAAAACACTTTATGTCTCAATGCAGCCCTCTCCCCACCTCTCCCACCGGGCCGACTGTCGATGGTTGTTCAGTTTTGAGCACACACCTTTGTTTCCCATCATCACATTCTGTTGTCTAACCTTCATGCCACTATCAGCATCTTCTATAGCCCTTCACCCTGCCATTAACAATTTCTCTGTGCCATGACCCACACATCTTTGTACAAACTCTCCTAGTTCCCCACCTATCACTGACCTTCTACTCTGCTCCAGCTGTTCCACCCTCTCTTAAACAGAACACAGTCCAACACATTTCTACCTCTCTTCAGCTCCAAACAAAAGTCATATGGACTCAAAACATTAACCCTGTTTCTCTCCACAGATGCTGTCAGCCTGCTGGGCAGGATTTTATGGACTCTTTCATCCCGAAACTGTAAAATTCCACCCGCAGACCTTCCCATTGTCTGCCTCTCGTCTGCTCCGATTTCCGTGGTAGGTGGAGTGGCAAGATTCTGGCCGTTGAATTTTTCCAACATTTTCTGTTTTTGTTTCAGATTTCCAGCATTCGCAGTGTTTAGTTTTTATGTGAGGATTGGTTCACTGGTTAATTCTTGAGATAAGATAGCAATGAATGAAAGGGATTATGTGAAGCAAGCAGCACTGGGATTATAGAATCATAGAGTCTCTACAGTGTGGAAAGAGGCCATTCTGCCCATCGAGCCTGCACCGACAGCAATCCCACCCAGCCCCTATCCCCATAACCCCACATATTCACCCAGCTAATCTCCCTGACACTAAGGGGCAATTGAGCAAGGCCAATCCATCTAACCCGCACATCTTTGGACTGTGGGAACAAACTGGATCACTTAGAGGAAACCCTGACAGACACGGGGAGATTGTGCAAACTCCACACAGATAGTCACCTGAGGCCAGAATTGAACCTAGGTCCCTGGCACTGTGAGGCAGCAGTGCTAACTACTATGCCACTATGCTGCCCTCAAAGATTTTAGTGAACTGCATGGGTTTTTATGACAAGCGACAATGGTTTGTTTCATGGTCATCATTAGGGATTTAATTCCAAATTGTTATTGAATTCAAATTTCACCATCTTCTGTGGCGGGATCTGAACCTAGACCCTCTAGACTTTGCCCTGATTCTCTGGACTTCCTCCACTGCCTCCCTAGATCACCTAAGAGATCATTACAAGCAACAATACAGCGGTTCCTTGTTGCTTCCTGGACATAGAGTCACAGAGACATACATGAGAAGGCCATTCAGCCCCTCAGTATGTTGTACCATTGGGATCATGACTAGTCTGTATCCTAACCCCATCTGCCCACTTTGGTTCCGTAACTATAATCACCTTATTCAACAAAAATCAAACATCCTCAGTTTAAAAGTTTCCAATGGTTTCCAGCCTCAACAATGTTCTTCTGAAGGGAGAGTTCCAAATCTCCACTCCCCTATGTGTGAAGTAGAGGTGTTTGTGGTGCAATGGGACAGCATCCCTACCTCTGAGCCAGAGGTTCCAGGTTCAAGTCCCACCCCAGAACTTGATGGCCAAGGAAGGTGCATTTATATGACAACCAAAGAGATTGAGCATCAACTTCTAAATCCTTCCAAACACACCAGTGGCTGACTGTAAGAGTGGGAGAGACTCCTGGTCAGCAACACTTGATGTGGAGAGGCGCCCCTCAAGCTAGAAGCCTCTGGCGACAGACTAGTGACTTGTTCCAGGAATTATTGGCGATGGAAACAGATGGAAGTCTGCCCCAGTGCACCACTCGGTGTGGGAAGAGAATGGGAATTGGAGATTGTGTGAAAATGTTTGTCCTGAAATTAACTCTTGACGGTCCTGCTCCCAGTTCTGAATTTCCACCCTCAGAGAAATTAGTTCCTGTCTCTATGTTCCCTGTCAAATCCTTTCATCCATCCGAAACACCTCAATCTGGTCACCCCCTCACCTTCTGTAATCATGGAATAACCGCCTAGCCTGTGAAACCTTTTAGCCCTGATGTGTGGTATGTGTCTGTCCATCTGCCTCTACCTTGTTGCCCTGTGGTCCTGGAACAGCGGCAGTGTTTGTGATGGGATTCTAATGGAGCAAAAATGAAGAAACAGGAATTTAAATCCAAACTCAGATGCCTTATAACTTGGAGGGAACCTGTAAGTGTTTATAGGTGGGAATGCATACTGGACAATAGTCACAGTTTCCTGACTAGAGAGAAGGTTGGTGTGGCTCTCCCTCCCTGGCAGTTATTGAAGACAACAAGTCTGTTACCTGCTGACTGGTGGCAACTCTCGTTGGCTGAAATCCATGGACCAAGGGCAGAAGGCAGATTGGTGATGACTGAGTTTGGATCTCAGAGAATTCTTATCCATTTTCGGAGATGGGCTACTTTTAGTTTATTTATTTGTAACATAAGTAGGCTTACATTAACACTGCGATGAAGTTACTGTGAAAATCCCCTAGTCACCACACTCTGGCGCCTGTTCAGGTACACTGAGGGAGAATTTAGCACAGCCAATGCACCCTAACCAGCACGTCTTTCAGAGTGTGGGAGGAAACCAGAGCACCTGGAGGAAACCCACGCAGACACGGGGAGAACGTGCAGACTCTGCACAGACAGCGGCCAAAGCAGGGAATTGAACCCGGGTCCCTGGCGCTGTGCTAACCACTGTGCCGCCCTCAGCAGGATGGGCGGGGGTGGGGGGGGGGCAGTGAGGGGTGAGCAGAGGTCACTTGTAGGGAATTGGGCCTGAGGTAGTGGTTGCAATGTAACAATAATCCAATGTGTTTTCAGTGACTGAGACAGGAGCTGGAAATGTGTACATTTTCCATGGGCAAGTTCAAAACCAAAGAGAAACCTGTTTTTTTTTCTGCAGTTTTAATAAATTCTGGAGTTGCTGACTGCAAGCGATGGACCATCTGGCTGGACAAGTGTTTCTAATTATCTACCCTACATCTCTGGAATTTGGCTTTTTTGGCACTAACATTCCGCCTTGCTCGTTTCAACACGGCCAAAGTTAATCAGATACACTTGCATGTGTTGAGTAAAAAGCCAATAAAGATTTAAGGCAGTCTCGGCCCATCTGAAGTGAGTTTCAGTTTGGTCGCTCGCCTCCCCGGTACAGAATGCCTGAGGAGCCTTTAGGCATTAACAGTTTAAGCTTGTCACCTTCGGCCTAAACATGCACGCAGACGTTCTGGTAAATTCCGTAGTGTTGCTAAGCATTGCGGTTGTGTCTCAAAGCTTCTTGCAGTCTGATAGGTGAGTACAGCTCAGCAGTCCTGGGCTGAGTCGTTATCTGTTATTCTGGAGCTCGGTTAAACCCTTGTTTATAGGATCGCTAATATCTGAGAAAAATATATCAGCTGCCGTGTAATGATAAGTCAGAGAATGGGAAAAGGGGGAGTTTACACACCTGGAAAAATACTAGAGATGTACCTAACACTTTCTTAAAAGAAAATAGTGAATTTGTACTAGAATTGACAATTAAAAACTTTTATTATCACCTGTTTGTGCGCTATCCAGATTGACAATTTCCTAATTGAAACCTGATGTGGACTGGGTAACTGGAGAGTGTTTCATTGAGGGCAGAATGAAAAGCTCACCAACGAACTGTACCTGTTACCAATCGGTGTAAATCGACCTCCTCACCTGATCATCCAATGTTACAGATATTTGATAGGGGCAAAGAAATCTTAGTTGATCCAAGAGATCATCTTGCTACCTCAGTCAGCTAACTGACAGTTAGAATCATCGCGTGAACTTCAATTTGGAACAAGTCTGTACTTAAAACAAAAATGTTTTTTCCATTCCGGCTCAGTTTTTCAGAAGGTTGTGTGAGATTTCAGGGATTAAGTGCTGGAAAGATTGCTTCAAAAAAAAAATTACAGAAATACTTTTGCGGTACAGAATTTATTAATAGTTAAGGCTACAGGATATTATTAGGGATCGAAGCCTAGCGGCTATCCCACTTATTAAAAATGGTAAGGATTAGGGTGAATTAATCTTTAACGCATTAACAATACATCAAATCAAAGTGGACAAAGTGTAACACATGGAGACAGCAAAACACATCTGACATTGAAACGCGATGGCAGAGTAATTTACTGTCTGATAATTTATTGCTAGAGATAAAATAGACCACCTCGTGGTAACTTTAGTGCATTAATTACATCTCAGTAATAGAGTCAACCAATTGACCTTCACTAATGAGTCTGCTCCAGTGTTTTCCTTTCATTTGTTCTCAGGGTTTGGGCAGTGCAGGCAAGGTTATCTTTCATTATCTATTTCCCAGTCAGGAGGTTGTGGGTTAAAGACCCAATCCAGAAATATGAACACAAAAATCTAGGCCGAGGCTTCCAGTGCAGCACAGAGGGACGTTTTGCTCCAGCTTTTTGATAAGACAATAAGCCAAAGCCCTCTACCTGCCCTCTTTGGTGGATCTCAGGTCCCAAAGCCGTGTTCTAAAGAACAGCAAGGGAATTCTCCCCAGCATGCTGGTCAATATGTATTCCTCAATATACATCACATGAACAGATTATCTGAGTATTATCACATTGTTCCTGGTGGAATCTTGCTGTGCGTAAATTTGCGTCTGTGTTTCCTGCATTACGACGTTGACCACTCTTCAATGGCTACAAAGTGCTTTGAGGATTGTCCCAAGGTTGTGAAAGGTGCTATATAAATTTTAAGAAGGTGTTGGTAGCTCGCCTTGAATCTCCAAAGCTAAACTAATGAAGGAAATTAAGGGTCAGTTTTAAACAAAGACGTGCAGGTTAGGTAGATTGGCCGTGCTAAACTGCCCTGAGTGTCCCTAGATGTGTAGGTTAGATGGATTAGCCATGATAAATGTGTGGGTTATGATAAGTGGGAGAAAGGGCCTGGATAAGTTACTTTGTCAGAGTCAATGGGCCAGATGGCCGCCTTCTGCACTGTAGAGATTCTGTGATTTTATGAAAACTAGTAATTCTTTACTTTCATTTGATGGGGGAAGTAAATACTCTTAAAAATAATTTCTAAAAGAAGTTCCCCCCACCATTGGCAGACTTACTGACTTTCTTGGTTACTGGCCAATAGAAATAAACCACAACATCCAGTATTGGAAGGTTCCTCCAGCTAATTATTGAGAAGTCTTTCACCAAATCTTGCTGCTGTTCAAGCTGGCGAGATCTGACGGTGCTGCCAATGGTGCACCACCATCATGGGTTTCCCAACGGCAAGCTGGACGGGAAACCCCTTTGACAATGATTGGACCACAAAATCCTGCTGCCAGCAAATGGTGCGCTGCTTCACCGCGGAGAGGGTGGTTCCATCCCTCTCCCTGGTCACCCTCTGAGCTTGAACTGGACTGCTTGCAATCTTGGACTCCAATTCGATCTTGAAGTGAAACTCTGACTCAACATCCAATCCATCATCCAGGCCATTAACTTTCGCCCCCATAATATTTCCTGCCTCCTTCCTACTTGAAACCTCATCCATGCCTTTATTCCCTCCAAACTTGACCATTTCACAGCTCTCCTGGTTTGTGGTCCATCTTTGTAAGCTAGGAGCTCATTCAAAATTCTGGTGTCCTGAATTCTAACTCGCCCCAAATCCCATTCCCCATCATCCCTGTGCTCACTACTTTTTTATTCATTCATTGGATATGGGTGTTGCTGGCTGGGCAGTTGAGAGTCAATCACATTGCTGTGCCTCTGGAGTCACTTGTAGACCAGACCAGGTAAGGATGGCAGATTTCTTTCCCTAAAGGGAACCAGATGGGTTTTTCCGACAATCAACAATGGTTTCATGGTCACCAGTAGATTCTTAATTCCAGATTTTTAAAATTGAATTCAAATTCTGCCATAGTGGGATTCGAACCCAGACCCCCAGAACATTAGCTGAGGTTCTGGATTGATGGTGTATTGATAATAACCATTAGGCCATCACCTCACTAATCTACATTGGCTCCCGAATAAGGAAAGTCTTGATTTGAAACCCATGTTGAAAAACCTCCATGATCTTTCTTTGCCCTATCCCTGGAACTTCCTCCAATCCTGCAACCCTCTTAGAATGTTGACTGTTGAATGTTCCACATTTCCTTTTATCCATCATTGGCAGCTGGGCCTTCATCTGCCTGGGTTCTACATCCTGGAATTCCCTGCCTAAATCCCTCTGCTTGTCCACTCACCTCTCTTCCTTTCATATGCTTCTTAAAACTCAACACTTTGACCAACCAGATTTGGTTACCTATCTGGACATTTCCTTATGTGGCTCAGTGTTTGCTAATCGTGTGAAGCCCCTTGAGATGTTTAGAGTTTAAAGTTTACTTATTAGTGTCACATGTAGGTTTACATTAACACTGCAATGAAGTTACTGTGAAAATCCTCAAATCGCCACACTCCAGTGCCTGTCCAGTACACTGAGGGAGAATTTAGCATGGTCGATGCACATCTTTCAGAACGAGGGAGGAAACCAGAGCACCCGGAGGAAACCCACGCAGACACGGGGAGAATGTGCAAACTCCACACAGCCAGTGACCCAAGCCAGGATTTGAACCTGGGTTCTTGGCACCGCCAGGCAGCAGTGCTAACCAATGTGCCACCATGCCGCCCACAGGTTATCCTTTGTCAAAGGTGCTCTGTCAAGGGATATGCAGGGGGAAGGCAGAATCAGGGTATTGAATTTGATGAGATCAGCCATGAGTAAAATGGGCCGAATGGCCTAATCTTGCTTCTAGTTTCTATGTTTCTCTATGAATGCAAGTTTTCATTGTAGGGTGTCTGCAGAGTGAAATATATGATTAGTTAATGTCATCTTAATTGTTGTGTTGAATTTTTGAATCAATTTTGTAACACAGAAGATCCATTGTGCTGGTGCCAGCTCTTTGAGAAAGTCATCCAATTTAATCCCTTATTTTAGCCTTTCCCAGAACCATGCACGTTGTCCAAGCATGTGTTCAATTTACTTTTCAGATACTGCATTCCAGGTCCGAGCCAACCTCAATGTGAAGAACATAGAATCCCTACAGTGCAAAGGAGGCCATTTGGCCCTTACAACGACCAACAACGACCCCATCTAGGCCCTATCCCCGTAACCCCACAAATTTATCCTGCTAATCCCTCTAACCTACACATCCCGGGACACTAAGCAGCAATTTAGCGTGGCCAATGCACTTAACCCGCACGCTTTTGGAGTGGGGAAGGGAACCAGAGCACCCAGAGGAAACCCACGTAGACACGGGGACAACATGCAATCTCCACATAGACAGTTCAAAGCTTGCTCCCTAATGTATCTGATGCATGTGCTGGCAATAGAATCACAGATAAACAGAATTGTTACAGCACAGAAAGAGGTTATTTTGCCCAATGGGATATTATGGCCTTGATGGTCCTAACGCCATAAAATCTTGTCCGAGGTCAATGGACCTTTCATCAGGAGCATTCCTTTCCTTGATAAAGACAAACACAAAATATTCTTTCAAAATCTCAGCTATTCCCCAGGATCCATGCGTTTTTTTTATTCTTGGGACATGGGTGTCGCTTGCTGGGGTAGCATTAATTGCCCATCCCTAATTGCCCTTGAACTGAGAGTCTTGCTTGGCCAATTCAGAGGACAGCTGAAAGTAAACCACATTGCTGTGGCTCTGGAGCCACATGTAGGCCAGACTGAGTCGGTCGGTACGTGACCTCAGACATTTGTATCTTTTTTCCGACGGAAGAAGGTGGAAGAGAGAATGTCCGGGGTGTGTGGGATCCTTAATTATGCTGCCTGCTTTTCCGAGGCAGCGGGGAGTGCAGACAGAGTCAGTGGATGGGAGGCTGGTTTGTGAAGAATGTGATTTCTGTTTAGCATTACGATTCTGTGCATGTTTTGCGGTGAAAGAAATCAGGTGGGCGTGGAATGTTTCCAAGGGTCCAATTTGTTCTAAAATGGTGTTTCTTCCCTCCCCACCCTGCAACAATGCCTTTAATGGCAAACCCCCAGGACTTGTCAGTTATCGTTGGAGACATCAGAGAAACTCTGCCGCTCCCTGGATGGTTTGATCTGCAGTGGCCGGGGACAGTGCGACTGTGGAGTATGTATCTGCCTTGACAGTGAACCAGATAAATTCTACGGCTCTCGCTGTGAGTGCCAGGACTGGCTGTGCGAAAGCTACGATGGGAAGATCTGCGGAGGTAAGCTACTCCGACTGCATTGGTATCTGAAGCCAGGTGTCATTAAGTTACCAGCCATTAATAGACATGGAGGCTTTGGAGAGGATACAGAAGAGATTTGCCAGCATGTTGCCTGGCATGGAGGGCATTAGCTATGAGGAGAGGTTGGAGAAACTTGGTTCGTTCTCACTAGAATGATGGATGGTGACCTGTTAGAAATCTACAAGATTATGAGAGGCATGGACAGAGTGGAGAGTCAGAAGCTTTTTCCCAGAGTAGAAGAGTTAATTATTAGGGGGGGGCACAGGTTTAAGGTGAGAGGGGCAAGGTTTAAAGGAGATGTACGAGGCAAGTTTTTTACACAGGGGATGGTGGGTGTTTGGAACTCGTTGCCGGGGGAGGTAGTGGAAGTAGATACGATAGTGAGCTTTAAGGAACATCTTACATGAATAGGATGGGAATAGAGGGATATGGTCCCCGGAACAGTAGGGGGTTCAGTTGGGCAGCATGGTGCAGGCTTGGAGGGGCCGAAGGGCCTGTTCCTGTGCTGTAATTTTCTTTGTTCTATTAGCCAACTTTTCCTGGTTTGAGAAATGAAGTATTGCTCTCCAGGATATAGCTGACATCAAACACAGCAGAAACATCACAGAGTGTTCAAATATATGATTGAGTCTGGTTTTAATTTCCTTTCATTTATTCTTTTCTTATTTTCACTTTATTGCTTTCTTAGAGTCACAAAGCCAATGTGCAGAATAGACAGGGCAAGCCCTGAATCCATCTCCCTGCTTGTTCCAAAAACTCAACTCAAATTCACATTGAATCCAATTCATGGTCCCCACAAGAGCAACATATCAACTCCGAGCTGACCAGAACAGGCATTACATCCGATCTCACATTTGGTCCTATGCTTGATCTGAGCCAAAAGGCCAAGAATGGAAGGACTGGAGGTGGGAGGCAAAATCGGCCATTTATCCAGTGGGTAATGAAGGTTCAGCGATGGGGAGGTGGGGCACCATGAGGAAGATCATGGCAGGCAGCCAATCATGGGATTTGGGGGGGTAGGGCTGTATCATGAAGCCTCCAGGGATGCATCCACCCAGAGTTGGCAGCTCCACACACCTCAAACACACCAGCAAACCGATAAACACAACACACGGACCTGTTGTGCTTGGCCAGGTTGTTTGAATGTTGGATCACACCAGGATTCAAATGAGACTCCCATTTATAGATAGTGGCTGCAAACGTTAGTTACCAAAATATGCTGGCTGTCTACAAATGAAGATAAATTAAATATTGGCCATGATTTGGCTGATGTGCTATTGGTTAAAGTCAAATCTTTACGCTTCTTCATTTTTTTTACAGAATTTGTATTCTTTGAGTTGAATTTTATTGCAAGAAGACAGAATACAGACTGTAATTGTTCAACATATACATGCATTCAGTGAAACTATTGTATTTATTTATGTATCCAAATATTTAATGAATCAGTTGTACAGTTCAGGGTATATTTATATCAATGTTTGACAAAGTTATGGAAAGGAAAGATCGTGGACAGGCATGTGAAGAACAAATAGGTGAACTCCAGAAGTTGTTTATTCCTGTTTGGAGTGGTAAGGGGATTGTGGCCAAACCATGGTTTACAAGGGAAATTAGAGATGGTACAAAGTTCAAGGAAGAAGCAAGAAGGGGCAAGAAAAAGCAATAGGCCTGAGGATTGGGAACAGTTCAGCAAAAAGAAGATCAAGGGATTGATTAGGAAGGGAAAAGTAGAGTATGAAAGTGAGCTAGCAGGGAACATTAAAACTGACTGTAAAAGTTTCGATAGATATTGAAAGAGAAAAAGATTAACCAAAATGAATGTAGGCCACTTATAGTCAGAAATGGGAGCATTCATAATGGGAAATAAAGAAATGGCTGAGGAATTAAATTTGTACTTTGCTTCAATCTTCACAAAGGAAGACATGAATAATGTATCAGAAGTGCTGAGAGAAACATGTTTTAGTGAGGAGCTGAAGGAAATCAGCATTAGCAGAGAAATGGTTTTGGGGAAATTGATGGGATTGAAGGTGGATAAGCCTCCAGGCCTGATAAATCTTCATCCCAGAGTATTTAAGGAAGTGGCCCTGGAAATTATTTTCCAAAATTCCTAAGATTCTGGAATAGTTCCTATCAATTGAAGGGTAGCTAATGTAAGCCCGCGATTCAAAAAGGGAGGTAGAGAGAAAACAGGGAACTATAAACCTGTGAGCCTAATGTCAGGACTGGGGAAGTTGCTAGAGTCCATTATCAAGGATTTCACAACTCACCATTTGGAAGGCAGTGGGATAATCAAAGTCAACACGGATTTACAGAGGGGAAATCATGTTTGACGAACCTATTGGAATTTTGTGAGGATATATATCTAGTGGAGTTGATCGATGAGAACCAGTGGCTTATTTAGACTTTCAGAAGGCTTTCAACAAGGTCTCACATAACAGATTACTATTTAAGGTTAAAGCACATGGGATTGCAGGTAATGTCTTGAGATGGATAGAAAGCTAGTTAGCAGAAAGGAAGCGAAGAGTTGGCATCAATGGGTCTTTTTCCGATTGGCAGTCAGTGACTAGTGGAGTTCCACAGGGATCTGTGCTAGGACACAAACTGTTCACATTATATATTAATGATTTGGGAGCCGGAACTGAATGTATTATCTCCAAGTTTGCAGATGATACAAAGCTGGGTGGGAGGGTGAGCTGTGAGGAGGATGCAGAGATACGTCAGTGTGATTTGGACAGGCTGAGTGTGTGGGTATCTGCATGGCAGATACAGTATAATGTGGATAAATGTGAGGTTATCCACTTTAGTAGCAATAATAGGAAGAAAGATTATTGCTTGAATGGGTGTAAATTGAGAGAGATGGATAGTCAATGAGACCTTGGAGTCATCGTGCATCAGTTGTTGAAAATAAGCGTAGATACAGCAAGCAATAAATGGAATATTGGCTCTCATAGTGAGAGGATTTGAATATTGGGATAGGGATGTTTTGCTGTAATTGTACAGGTGAAGCCACACCCAGAATATTGTGAGCAGTTTTGGTGTCCTTATCTGAGGGAGGATGTCCTTGCTGTAGAGGGAGTACAGCTGATTCCTGGGTTGGCAGGTCTGTCATATGAGGAGATACGAAGTCGGTTAGGATTATATTCACTGGAGTTTACAAGAGTGAGAGGGGATCTGATAGAAACTTATAAAATTCTAACAGGGTTAGACAGGGTAGATTCAGAAAGAATGTTCCCGACGGTGGGAGAGTCCAGGACTAGGGATTATAGTTTGAGGATAAGGGGTCACCCTTTTAGAACTGAGGTGAGGAGAAATTTCTTCACCCAGTGGGTGGTGAATGTGTGGAATTCACAACCACAGAAAGTAGTTGAGAACAAAACATTGCGTGAATTCAAGAGGAAATTAGAAAAAATCTTGGGGCCAAAGGGATCAAGGGATATGGGGGACAGCCATGATCAAGATGAATAGCAGATCAGGCTGAAAGGGCAAAATGGCCTCCTCCTGCCTCTCGTTACTATGTTACTGTATATTTGAGTGCACAGTCACATTCGTCAACTGACACTGAGTGAACTGTGGGTCAGAGGCCAAGGCAGCTGGTTTGTTCTGGAGTTTTATTAGTTAGGGTTGGGTGACAGTGGGCATGGAGCTTTGACTATTGGTGGTTACATTGACTGCAATTGGTGCCTCGCCTTTGTAGTTCCTGTGTCGAATGAGTACATTGTGTTGTGTGAGTCTCCCTGAACATGTTCATTACTGCTCAGCATTTTCCTACATTCATTCAGATATTCATTCTGGTTGATGGATGTCCCTCCTTTGTTCAACACAGTAACAGGCCATTCAGCCCAACTAGTCCATTCTGGTGTTTTTGCCCCAAAAATGAGCCTCCTTCTACCCCCCCCTTCATTCTACCTTATCAATGTATCTTTCTATTATTACCCTTAAGTCTATCTATACCACTCACCTCAACACCTTGTGGTGGTGAGTTCCACATTCTTGCCACTCCCTGTGTAAAGGCATTTGTCTTGAATTCCCAGTTGGATTTATTAGTGGTGAGATCTTCTGTCCCTGCCGCTGTCAATAGGGAAGCCATGGAAGAGGGGCTGTCCTCAGCGGGACTGGAAAATCCCACTGGCCGGAACGGCAAAGAGAATTCCGCCCATTGGATGAGGCAATATTCAAGTGTTAGCTGATGCAAAGTTAGTATCTGGCTCTCAAGGGAGAAATCTGGTATCTTCTATCTCAGACGAGACTGTGCACCCAGTTTAGGGAGTCCATCATGGAATAGGGTTTGTTAAACATGTAGCCATAGGGCCCATCATGCTCCTTCAGCTCTGTGGGAGATCCTGGGGTCAATAAATTCTCTGCATCACTTCAAGACCATCTATTTATCCATCTATCCTTCTCCCTGTCCTTCAGATAAGATCATTGTTGAAACCTCTTTGTTCATTTATTGTGAAGTTTATGCCCCCTAGTAATGAACTCATTGAAGAATGGTAATAGATTTATTTCCAGTTACCTCATTGAAACTCTTCATTATTCTGAAGAAATGGAATAAACACTGGGATTTCTGTCTCCTTATATCTCCTTAATTGTCTCCTCAGAAACGTTTGTGGGATTTGGACGAAAGGAATGTCACTACAAATTTGCCTAACATACATCTGGTTTAATTAGAAAAAAAATCTATTAATACTGCGCTGATTCATGAAGGTTACAATAAAAAACACAAAGAAACAATGTTTTTTAAATTATATCCTACACACATTTTGCCAGCTGTTTGTTGTATCAATCAACCAGTAAGAACCCAGTAACCCTGAGATTATGGCTTTTACCCAACCCGACCAGATGAATAATAATGGTAATCACTGCCTCCTAACAAAATTAACTGTCATTCCTATCTGTATTTCTGGTAAATTACATGCTCCTGACCTTACATTATGTGTCATTGTTTTAAAATTCTTAACCATTTGTGAGCTGTGGCATTGTTTTGTGCATTCTGATTTAATATTAACATAACGATGGGAATATCGGAGAGATGGTGGGACTGGTGTTCCAACAAGTTGTGGCATTGGGTGATGTAATTAAATATTGTTTTCAGTGTGTTTTTCTGATCGAAACCGCAACTTTCAGGAATGTTGCTCAAGAATAAAGAGGTTAAAAGATGACCCAGTTCTTACAGTTCATGCATGTAGAATCTTAGAATGACATAACACAAGCAGAGATCAGTAAGCCCATTGTGTCTTGGCCACCTCTTCAAACGAACGCTATTTTCAGTCTCTTTCCTGTCGCCCGCTTCCTCGATCCTTCAAATCTCTCCCTTCAGGTCAATATCCAGTTCCATTTTGAAAGAGATCTTTTGAGATCTCAGAACGTTGGCCTTGCCCTTTTGTCAGGGTGCCTCACCCGGGCGTAATAGCTAGCAATGGAAGCACTAAACTGTTGGTTGTAATTGAGGGCAAAAGAGCTGCAACCTCAGGGGGCGATGGACAGATGGATCCAGGAAAAATCGTGCATTTCCTTAAAGCACACATCAGGAAGGCGACATAGAACCATCCCTGCAGTATAGAAAGAGGCTATTCCGTCCATCACATCTCCAGAACAGCATCCCACCCAAGCCCTCCCCTGTGCCCTCTCCCTGTAATCCCACACATTTACCATGGCCGCTCCACCCAACCTACACATCATGGCACAGTGACACAGGGGTTAGCATTGCTACCTCACAGTGCCAGGGACCCGGTTCAATTCCTGGCTTGAGTCATTGTCTGTGTGGAGTCTGCACATTCTTCCCGTGTCTGCCTGGGTTTCACCTGGATCCTCCTGTTTCCTCCCACAGTCCAGAAGATGAATTGGCCATGCTAAATTCTTCCCTAGTGTTACCGAACAGGCAGTGGTGATGAGGGGATTTTCACAGTAATTTCATTGCAGTGTTAATGTAAAGCCACTTGTGACAGAGTCACAGAGGTTTGCAGCGTGGAAACAGGCCCTTCAGCCCCACTTGTTCATGTTGCCCAGTTTTACCACTAACGGGGTCCCATTTGGTCCATATCCCTCTTACTCAAGCGTCTAAATGCTTTTTATAAGACATACTTGTATCCGCCTCTACTACAGCCTCTGGCAGCTTGTTCCAGACACTCACCACCCTCTGTATGAAAAAACTGAGGGTGGTAATAAATAAACTTCAAAACTTTCAGACACTAAGGGGCAATTTTAGCATGGCCAATCCATGCTTCGGGTCTCTGGGAGGAAACCAGTGCACCCAGAGGAAACTCACAGAGACACGGGGAAAGTGTGCAAACTCCACACAGACAGTGACCCGAGCCGGGAATTGAACCTGGGTCCCTGGAGCTTTGAAACAGCAGTGTTAACCACTGTGCCACTGTACTGCCCAATAATGAAACTAATTCATACGTTCTCTTCCCTCGATGTATTATTGATTGAAAATGAGAAGCTCTTGTGAGCAACTGAGGAGAAAGCATAGGACCATGGGGTTTGCAGAAATGGAGAGAGGTCCTGCCCTTGGGTTGATCCCGTTATATTCCAGATCACAACAGTTTACGGGGTTAAAATACATCCCCAATCCCATTCTTTTGCTATTCCCTTTAAATCCATGTCCTCTGGTTACTGGTTCTCCTGCCAATGGAACGAGTTGCTTCTAGCTCCGAGGCAAGACTGGGGGGCCCATGACCCACAGATCACAGTTGGAGGGAAAGGAATCCTAAACGTTGGATGAGATCCGACCGGGTCCAAAAATATCGATTTATTTGTGTTGTGTCATGTTGTCTTTGTTTTGAGACATGGTAGAGTTAGGTTTTTAATTTCTATCATCTTTGGCCATTGAAGCTGGATAAAGAGATGAAGGAAAAAGGAACAGAAAGTTTGATTGAGGTGAAGAAGGGCTACTTTGCAGCATAACACCTGCATGGACCAGAGGGGCTGAATGGCCTGTTTCTGTGTTGCACTGTCTATCTAAGTCTACATCATTCCACACATAATTCACTCAAAACCTCCCACACTCCCGATTTTGAACACATCTATTAAACCTGCCCTTTCGCCTTCTCTGCTCTAAGAACAATCCCAGCACCACCATTGAACTTTTTTTCATTCATTTGTGGGACACTGACTGGTCCAGTTGCTGGCTGGTCAGCGTTCATTACCCATCGCTGGTTACCCTTGGAGGGCTGTGGTTCTGGAGTCACATGTAGACCAGATCGGGTAAGGACAGCAGACTTCCTTCCCTAAAGGATACTGGTGCACTGAAGTCTCCCAGCCTCCATGCCATGCTAGTGAATCCCTTCTGTACCATCTCCAAGTCCCTTCCTAAAGTTTGGCTCAGTTGCTTTCCTTAAGGATAGCATTGTACAGCTTCTTCCCTGCTGCCATCAGACTTTTGAACAGATCTACTTCGCATTAAGCTGATCTTTCTCTACACCCTAGCTATAACAGCAACACTGCATTCTGCACTCTTTCTCTATGTGTGTGATGCTTTGTCTGTACAGTGTGCAAGAAACAATACTTTTCACTGAATCCCAATCCATTTGACAATAATAAATCAAATCAAAATCAAATCAACCATTCAAAACCATACGGGAATGGATCAAAAGTAGGCAAGCAGGAAAAATAAAATTTGCATAGAGTTAAACAGAGATCAACGCAGGTAGTGGAGCAAATACAATAAATATAAAAACTTAAAATCAAATTGTTTTGGCAATGTTTGTTTAATATCATAGATCTACATCCCAAGAGGCTCCAATATCCAATGTTACAAATACAAAGTTTGCTCATTTCACAAATGCATGTTTTGTGTATCAGTGAGAGGTGTGAATATTGGGAATTGAATCTGATTCTTTCTGGTCATGGAATACTCCAAGGTCGGTTATAGTCCAAATAAATATCATCAGGATATCACAATCAATCTCATCTCGCTGGGATTGTCATTGGCTGCTCCATTCAGTGGACTTCCCACTCACTCTATAGCTCAATGAGATTTTGTCCTGTAACTGACATAGAAACTTACAAAATAGAAGCAATATTAGGCCACTGGGCCCTTCAAGCCTGCTCCGCCATTCATTTTTATCATGTCTGACCATCAAATTTAACATCCTGATCCCCCCATTTCCCTCCATATCCCTCAATCCCTTTATCCCTTGGAGACATATCTAATTCTTTCTTGAAGTCGTGTAACGTTTTTGCTTTCTGTGGTAGTGAATACCTCCCATGTATCCACATTATACAGCATCTGCCACACAGATGCCCACACACTTAGCCTGTCTAGATCATGCTGGCGCATCTCTGCATCCTCCTCACAGCTCACCCTCCCACCCAACTTTGTTTCATCTGCAAATTTGGAGACAATGCCTTTAGCTCCTGGAACATGTGAACTGACAACAGTGTGATGGGGAACCTGGGGACTCAGTGAATGACAGGGCCAATAGCCTATTTCCTTAACCAATGGGATTTAAGGACTGAGAAAGAAAGCGAAGGGTGATGGAGATGGAAGTCGAATGAATTAGAGTCAAAACAAGGACAGAGAGTGAAATAAAGAGACAGAAAGAAAAATTGGATTGAAAGAGAGAAAAAAGAGAAAGAAACAAAAGTAAGCATAAATTTAGAATGATAATTTGACATTTTTTTACAATGTTAAGTGGAATTTATTGGTTGCGGATTAAGTCTCCACACTGTAAATTGTACATTTTCTGGGTCAGTGAAGTAGGTTGGAATTGCATTAATAATTATCACATTGTTAAAAGGGAGCTCTTAACTACATGCCTTAAGTGTCTGCGGCAAGTTTAATGAGCAATTAATTTGAAAATTCAACAAGTTCTCAGAAAGAACAGCAAGGCTGAGGAAGACTGACCCATTTGTGTGAAGTGATGTAAATTGCCCAGCAAGTTCTGGAGCTTCCCAACTCCCGGCAAACATTCTCATCCCCTGAAGCTGTCGGGCAATTTGTGTTTTAATAACATTCACATTGTTAACACACTGTGACTGTTCCAGCAAAGACTCCAGCCAATATTTTACCTTCACACCACTGTCTGAACAGCACCAATTGCTGTGACATTTAAAGAGGGGATCTTCTTTCCTCACAGCCCTGCTCACTGCTGGAGATGAACACACATCTTGTAGAAAGTTTGGCCGTTCTCTGTGAGCATTTTTCCAACAGGAATTGGGAGACACTGTCTGTTGGGATACAGCCAATGGTTGCTGCCATTACCTTGAGAACAGTAAAGCTTTATTGCCTTACTGGTGAATATAATACCTCCCACTGCTATCCCTTCAAAGGATAAGTAGGTTTGCTTTTGACATCGCTTGGCAATGTGCTATTTGAATGCACCATTCTGCAGGCGAGGTGATAAACTGGGGCTACGTCGACCCTCTCAGGTGAGGGAGGTAAACTACCCTATGCATTATCTGGAAGAAGAGCAGGGGAATTCTCCTCAGTGTCCTGAACAATATTTGCCCTGAAACCATCATCACAAAAGAAAAAAAAAAGGTCATATCCTCATCAGAGTTTATGGAGTCTTGCTGTGCAAAAACTGGATGCTGCATTTCCTGCTTCACAACAGTGATCGCACTTGAAAAAGTGTCACATTGTCTGTACGGTGATCTGGGGACATCCTGGGGCTGTGAAAAACACGACAGGAATACAAGGATCTCTCTTTATTTATCCCCTTGAATAGGAAAGGAGCCCAGACTGGGAGCAGCTCTGGGCTCTCCGCCTCTGAAAGGAGATATTGGCTTTGGAAAGAGTGCTGTTTAGATTCACCAGAATGTTCCAAAGCTTCCCAGGTTTAGTTGATGAAGAGAGATTCTATAAAATAGTCTTGTGTTCCCTGGAATATGGATGGTCAAGGGATGATTTGATGGAGATACCTCCCACCGTGAACCTTATAGTTATGTCCCCAAGTAACAGGGTGTCTGTGTGGCATTTGCCCGTTCTCCCATGTCTGCGAGGGTTTCCTCCGGGTACTCTGGTTTCCTCCCACACTCCAGAGGTGTGAGGGATAGGTTGAATGGCCATGTTAAATTGCCACTTGGTGTTAGCAGGGTAAATGTGTGGGGTTTATGGGGTTAGCAGCTGGGTGAGATTGTGGTCGGTGAGCATTCAATGGGCTGGATGGCTTCCTTCTGCATCGTAGGGATTGTGGGGATTCTAGGCCATGGTGGGCTTCAAACTGGAACATTAGTTGAGTTTCTGAATTTGCAACAATATCACTAGGCCATTGCCTCTCCTGATTAAAGATTTTATATCGAAGACAGTTAGATTTCTTGCGAAATCTATGAAGAGTATGAAGAGATATGGAAGGAATGGAGTGAGGATGTAGATCACAGATGAATAGTGGAAGAGGTTTCAGGGATTGAATGGCCTCCTCCTGCCTGTGTGTTCATCCAGCTTCAGAGTTTCAAAATGAGAACATTCAGGGTTTTGTCGAACAGTCAGCTGTCTGGCTGAAACCAGTTTGGAAAGCTTCCCAAATGTTAGCCTCTTACCCAGCACAGTCTGAAAGTCATGCATACTAACAGTCAGATCAATGTTATTCGATGAATAATGTACTCCGGGTCTAAGTCTGCAAAGTCATGTTGCAAGACAAATTGCGTACATCAGCGGCAGTGGAATAGTCAACAGTGAAAGCAGCTTGTCAGCTCCCCTTTCAGCCTTTCATAATTTACTCCAGACAGTGGGCTGAACCCCAGCCAAGACATTATCCAGAACATCACACAAGCTTGCAACAACAGACGTGCACAGTGGCTAAGAGAGTCTTGGTCAGACCACACTTGGAGGACTGTGCACAATCACCATCCTGATCTTCCAAATAAGGACACAGGGACGGGAGCTAGAATGAACTAAAGCATTTTCAAGGGTGATGCCAGATAGTAAGGGTGCAACCCCTGGAAACTTTGAACAGTGGTTAGCACTGCTGCCTCACAGCGTCAGGGACCCGAGTTTCAACTGCGGTTTGGGTCACCGTCTATATGGAGTTTGCATGTTCTCCCCTGTATCTGCGTGGGTTTCCTCCGGGTGCTCCGGTTTCCTCCTACAGTCCAAAGATGTGTGCAGGTTAGGTTGATTGGCTGTGGGAAGTTGCCTCTTTGTGTCAAGGGGATTATTAGGGTAAGTATGTGGAGTTGCGGGAATACGGCCTGGGTAGGATTGTTGTCAATTTACGCTCGATGGGCCGAATGACCTCCTTCTTCACTGCAGGGATTCTATGATTCTTAACTCCAGCAAAGAGAAGACTGATGTATCCCCTGATAGGGTAGAAACATCACAGAAACAATATAAAACATGCTACAGGAGGACTATTCAAATTGAGGGACAGAGGCAACTCCAAAAGACTTTCTAACTGCATATTTCTGTAATTTAGTTTCCTTTGTTCAGTTGGACAGGGCCAAAACCAACAAGCAGAAAGATAAAACCAGATGTGTGTTGTGGAAATGATGCGTGTGGGTGTGTTATTTTTGAATAGGAAAGCACTTTTCAAAAAAGAGAAAATAACAAATTTGTTCGCACAAATCCAACCTCAATGTTCGCACCACAGCAAGCAGGAATCAACTGGGTGGCGATGGAATTAACAATCTTTCAGCACTGTCTCAGAGTCTCCAGGTGGTAATGAATCTCCAGGACTCTCCTCGGAACAACGCCCTGAGAAACATCACCATGGCCTTAAAAAAAAAACATACTTTCTTTTGCATTTTCTGTGAAAATGTTTGGCTCTCTGGTCACAAAACCATTGCCAATGGGGAAAGGTTGTGTCCAGCTGGTTGTTACGATTCAACAGTTTGAGATACCCAAAGAGTTTGTTTAGTCTCTGATTGGCTGCCGAGAGGCCGGGCCACCGCGATGCTAGAAACATAGAAGATAGGAACAGGATGAGGCCACTCTGCCCTTCGAGCCTGCTCCACCATTCATCATGAACATGGCTGATTGTCCAACTCAATAGCCTGATCCTGCTTTCTCCCCATAATCTTTGATCCCCATTCGCCCCCAAGTGCTGTATCCAGCCGCCTCTTGAACACATTCAATGTTTTGGCATCAACTACTTCCTGTGACAATGAATTCTTTACTTCACAGGGATTTTACAAAGGAATTCCTCAGGATAAGCGTGTTGCTGAGTAGAGCTAGTGTTTATTGGCTATTCCTGAACTGAATGTCCTACTGGGTCATTTCAGCAAACAGTGAAGGTGTTGGTGTGGGACTGGGGACACATGGAGACCCAGGAAATTAAAGAAGGCAAATGACCTTCTCTAAAGGGCATGAGTGAACCAGTTTCTGTATTGCAAGTTCAATGTTATTATCTGGGACATTAGATTTCAAATACTCATAGATAATGGCCAGGATTCAGTCAGGCTGATGGGAGTCCAGTGGTCAATGAACGAGCAGTGAACCCCTGTCAGTTCGGTAGGGGAGGCCTACAGCAGTTAGCCGGTCTTCAGAAGCCTAATTGGGAACCATCAGGCCTTCCCTGCGATTGAGGGCCCCAGTGGCAGAGGATCCGCCTGCCAAGAACTACTAGCCAATCAAAGGCCAGCAGATTTCCTTTGACACCAGCGCTGGTGGGTGGCACAGTGACACAGTGGTTTGCACAGCACCAGGGACCCAGGTTCGATTCCGGTCTTGACGCACTGTCTGTGTGGAGGTTGCACATTCTCCCCATGTCAGTGTGGGTTTTCCCCAGGTGCTGCGGTTTCCCCCCTGCAGTCGAAATATGTGTGGGTCAGTTGGATTGGCCGTGCTAAATTGCCCCTTAGCGTCAGGGAGATCAGTAGGGTTAAATAGGGCTGGAGTGGGTGTCGGTACAGACCTGATGGTCTGAATGGCCTCCTTCTGCACTGTAGGGATTCTGTGGTTCCACATGGCTCATACCAAGCTCTTAGCACTGCTGCATCACAGCACCAAGGAGTCAAGTTCGATTGCGGTCTCGGGTGACTGTGTGGAGTTTGCACGTTCTCCTCGTGTCTGCGTGGGTTTCCTTAGGCTGCTCCGGTTCCCTCCCACACTCGTAAAGATGTGTGGGATTGGTGGATTGACCATGCTTAAAAAAAATGCCCCTTCATGTCAGGGGGATTAGGAGGGTAAATAGGGCCTGGGTGAGATTGTTAGTGTAGGCTTGATGGGCAGAATGGCCTCCTTCTGTACTGTAGGGATTCTGTGAGTGGTGGCTGCTGCTTTCATCGCAGCTCCCAGAGGCCTAGGATCACAGTGAGCCTTATTCTGCCAGCAGCCAGGAATCCTGCGGCAATCCCTTCCGCCTTCCGATTAAATCAGGAACGAGAGACTGAGGAGAGGTCCCTTTCCTGATGAAATAGACCATTATTGGCTGCACTATATCCATGTCTAAAACTGCACCTTTACCAACAGAATGTCAGATTTTTACACCTATTGAGCTAACTGCAGCTTATCAGTTTTGAATGACAATTTTAAAAAATCTGTTTTACCCACAAATAACTCCAAATCCTGTTCATCTCTCACAAAGCACGCAGACGTACAATAACCCCCGCTACAAGCAACACTTGGATTTTAAAATTCTCATTCTCACGATCAAATTATCCCTCCAAGATCACGGCCCCCTATCTTTGTAATGTCCTCCCATTTATTTATTTTTTAGTGTCACGAGTAAGGGGTCCTTCTGCATGAGTCGCAAAAACCCAGCTTGCAGGTGCAGCAGGTGGTCAGGAAGGCGAATGGGATGCTGGCCTTCATAGCAAGGGGGATTGAATATAAAAGTAGGGAGGTCTTGCTGCAGCTGTATAGGGCATTGGTGAGGCCGCAGCTGGAGTACTGTGTGCAGTTTTGGGCGCCGCACCTGCGCAAGGATATTTTGGCCTTGGAGGGAGTGCAGAGGAGGTTTACTCGGCTGATACCGGAGTTGAGGGGGTTGAGCTATGAGGAGAGGCTGAATAAACTAGGCTTGTACTCGTCAGAGTTTAGAAGAATGAGGGGAGATCTCATTGAGACGTATAAGATGATGAATGGGATGGATAGGATAGAGGTGGAGAGACTGTTCCCGCTCAAAAAAGACAGTAGGACTAGGGGGCACAGCCTCAAGATAAAGGGGGGGCAGTTTAGAACAGAGTTGGGGAGGAACTTCTTCACTCAAAGGGTGGTGAATCTCTGGAATTCTCTGCCCGTTGAAGTGGTGGAGGCTGCCTCGCTAAATATTTTTAAGAAACAGGTTGATGGGTTTTTGATAAGAGAAGGGATTAAGGGTTATGGGGAGAGGGCGGGAAGGTGGAGCTGAGTCACGACAGATCAGCCATGATCTTATTGAATGGCGGGGCAGGCTCGAAGGGCTAGATGGCCTACTCCTGCTCCTATTTCTTATGTTCTTATTAACACTGCAGTGAAGTTACAGTGAAAATCCCCTAGTCACCACACTCCAGCACCTGTTCGGGTCACTGCACCTAAGCAGCATGTCTTTCAGACTGTGGGAGGAAACTGGAGCAAACTCGGTCACTGTCTGTGTGAAGTTTGCATGTTTTCCTCGTGTCTGCTTGGGAAACGAACCCAGGACCCTGGCGCGGTGAGGCAGCAGTGCTAACCACTGGCAACGGGGCATCCGAGATTGGAGAATCCGCCCTGTATCTCGAGTGTCCACAAAAGCCCCTTTGTACCTGCTCCACCGTTCACTCAATCACCTCAACTCCATATTCCTGCACTATCCCCACATCCCACAATCCCCTTTAGAATCCATAACTCTTACACAGAATTGCTGTGGCTGGGTATTCGGCCCATCATGTCTGCTGTAGCTCTCCAGGTGAGCATTGTGTCATTCTCCTGCCTTTTCCCCATGCCCCTGCACGCTGTTTCTATTCAAATAATCATCTAATGTCCTCTGGAACGCTGTCACTGAACCTGCTTCCACCACACTTCCAGGCAGTGAATTCCAGACTCAAACTGTAGTCTTGAATGTATTCAGTAACTGGGCATGTACAGCTCACTCGGGTAGAGAATTCAAAATATTTACAACCTCCTGAGTGAAGAAATTTATCTTCCTCTTGCTCCTAAGTGGGCGGTCCCTTATTCTGAGGTTGTGATCCTTGGTTCCAGAGTCTTCAGCCAGGAAAAAATATTTTAAAGAGAGGGAGAGGTGGAGAAGCCATTGTGTGTATTGCAAGAGGAACAGTGAAGTGTGAATTGGGCGAGGGGCTGGTTTATTACTGGAGACGGGAGAAGAAAATGATTTGTGTGTGATCATTGATCATTCATCCAACTCAGTCACGGTTGCGTGCAATTTTACACCACCCATTCTGAAATGGATGTTAATATATTGGTTAACGAGAATTCTTATAGAGTTTCAGGCTTTAAATCATGATGAAGGATTCAAATAAATTAGTTTGAGTTTCCTTAACTCTGACCTATAAAAGAGAGGAAATACAGTGCAGTTTCTTTTAAAATGTCATGGGACATGCATTATAAACATGTAAATAAGCAATTTAATTTGGACTGTAACTAAATAGCTGAAGGACAAAGTGCAAACATGCGAAACCTCAACTAAGAAGGTTTAGAAGAATATTCACCACAGAGTAATAAATGCGCTGCACAGACTCCCACGCAAAACTGTGAATACTTTGCCAATTAATTCCTTTAAAACATGATGACTGGAACTCTCAGACAAGCTGAGTGAGGCTGGGCAGCAGTCTCTCCTCTGAGTTTGAAAGTTATGTCTTTATTTCCCATTGTTAGGACACCAGGTCAGAAACTCTAGTGTATATTGTGAAAACACATTAGGTCCCAACAATTTGCTATTTTAACATTAGCGTGAAGATAGGATGTTTCACTTCAGGCACGATTCTACTGATATTCTACTGAGCTTTTATCAAAACAAACTTTATTTAAAACACAGTTTAGCTACAACAAACTAATTAGCTTAATTTTTAATAATTGAACGTTACTTAAACATGACAAGATACAATTCTTAGCTGATGACCTACCAATATGAGTTCCAATTAAGTGATGTTCTTCTTACGAACTTAAACTCCTCTTTATGATTAGAAACATAGAAAAACTACAGCACTATACAGGCCCTTCGGCCCACAAAGTTGTGCCGAACATGTCCCTACCTTAGAGATTACTAGGCTTACCTATAACCCTCTATCTTACTAAGTTCCACATAATTATCTAAAGGTCTCTTAAAAGACCCTATCGAATCCGTCTCCACCACCATTGCTGGCAGCCCATTCCAGTCACCCACCACCCTCTGAGTGAAAAACTTACCCCTGACATCTCCTCTGTACCTACTCCCCAGCACCTTAAACCCGTGTCCTCTTGTGGCAACCATTTCTGCCCTGGGAAAAAGCCTCTGAGAATCCACTCGATCAATACCTCTCAACATCTAATAAACCTCTATCAGGTCACCCCCTCATCCTTCATCTCTCCAAGGAGAAAACACCGAGCTCACTCAACCTATCCTCATAAGGCATGTTCCCCAATCCAGGCAACATCCTTGTAAATCTCCTCTGCACTCTTTCTATGGCTTCCACATCCTCCCCGTAATGAGGCGACTAGAATTGAACACAGTACTCCAAGTGGGGTCTGACCAGGGTCTATTTAGCTGCAAATTATCTCTCGACTCCTAAACTCAATCCCTTGATTGATGAAGGCCAGTACACCATACGCCTTCTTAACTACGGCTTCAACCTGCGCAGCTGCTTTGAGCATCCTATGAACTTGGATCCTTCTGATCCTCCACACTGCCAAGAGTACCACCATTAATATTATATTCTGCCATCCTATTTGACCTGCCAAAATGAACAACTTCACACTTATTAATATAGGCATACTTGCTTTTCTTAGGTTAACAGTCCTGGAGCTTTCAGAACACCTCTAGACACAGAGAGACATTGCTTTCCTTGGGCAGCCCTGACAACAATTGTTTGTATTTTAAAATAAAATGGAAAATCTTTCTTTCCTGCAAACTTAATCCATTAATCACATTACTCTGCCTCATCAATCAATCTAATCCAACACTCACATGACTCTGCATTCCCAGTTTAAAACCCCAGGAGAACCTAAATAAACAAAAGGTCCATTAACTGTACAAAGTACTACATTTTTGCTAAAATCAGTTATTACCCTGTGTTCTCAGCATTTGACCTACATGTTTATCAGACAAATCGATTCTTGTATTGGGGCGTCATGGTGACACAGTGCGTTCGAATCCTGGCTTGGGTCACTGTCTGTGTGGAGTTTGTACGTTCTCCCTGTGTCTGCGTGGGTTTTGTCCGGGTGCTCAGGTTTCCTCCCACAGTCCAATGATTTGCGGGTTAGGTGGATTGGCCGTGCTAAATTGCCCCTTGGTGTCGGGGGATTAGCAAGGTAAATGCATGGGGTTATGGGGATAGGGCCTGGGTGGGATTGTAGTAGGTGCAGATTCGATGGGCTGAATGAATTGCCTCCGCACTGTAGGATTCTATGATTCTATTAAAATACTGCCTCTTAAAGCAGCTCCACCTTAAACATAAAGGCTGGAATTTTCCAGCCATTCATGCTGGCGGGATTCCCCAGTTCCGCTGCAGTGAACAGAGACTTGGCTGAGTGTCAAATTCTCTGTCCTTGCTTACAGTGGTGGCGGGGTGCGAACAGATGAAAAACTGCAGCCAAAACATTTCAAAATAACACAATATCGTCAGACCGACTCCAGGACATTGAGAACAACATCTCGCTGGCAATCCCACTGCAACGCTGAGAGAGTGCTGCACTGTTGAATGTGCAGGCCTCATTCTGAGATGTCCAACTGAGGCCCCTCCCTGCCGCTCGCAGGTGGACATAAAGATTCTCACTGTTGCTATTGACAGGGACAAGGTGGGGGGGTTGAACTTGGAGCTCTGGTCAATATTTATCCCTCAACCGAGCAGATTGGATAGTCATTGGCACAATGTGGCTTGTGGGATCTTGCTGTGTGCAAACCGACACTCATGTTTCCTGCAGTACGACAGCGACTACACTTTAAGAGTAATTCACTGGCTCTGGGGCATCCTGAGGTTGTGAAAGAAGCAATTTCTTTCTCAGAGTTTAAGTTGGTGTACCCAGCAAAGTCTTGCTGACAAAGGTGATGAAGTGCTCGATGGGTCTCTTGTTGCGGGAGCCATGAAAACATGCCACGGAAAGCGATTGGCAAAGTGAATGATATGGGTTGTAAGGTTAGATAGATGTTCTGTCGCTTTGCTCAATTATATTTCTCCACCAGGCAGAGGGAAAGGAATCAGAAATACGTCATTGGGATAAGATCAAAACAGTCTCTGCGGCAAGTTGTGTTTGTAGGGACAGGAACCAGCTTAAAATCCCACACAATCCTTCCAATCACCGCACCTTCTTCACTCTTAACCTTTATTTAAATTTATTGTCTCAGTTATTTTGCGGGAAATGCGTCTTTAGAAAAAAGTCATAAAAGGAACATCTTCACAGTGAACGTATCAAACGCCAGGAAATATTCTGAAACATTTGGAATGCTTCAGGAGTTTTAATAAAGTATTTACAATTTTCTCTTACATTTTCAACAAAGTCCCATTGAAGTAATAATTTCTTTTGCCTGTTTATCTTAGATTCTTTTTATCTTTTCGAAATTGCCAAGTTGTTGTCAGTTTTCTCCCTGTGAATGATATACTGGTGTCTCAAAGGAGCGACTGAAACACGTTCAGTAGAACAGACGAGAGAGGAATTGGATCAACTCACAAGAGGGAGAAATTTGCCAAGCTTGAGGGAAAGTGTGGGACCGATTGCTTAGCTCTTTCAAAGAGCTGGCAGAAGCACTAGGGGCCAAATGGCCTCTTCCTGTGCTGTATCACTCTACAATCTAACCTTCTCCCCATAACGTCACTGATTCCACACTCACCGTAAGGCAGTGCAAGTAGGCAGTTTTGTCTCCTTGTTGGGAGTGTGGAGTCATTATATTATCAAACATGTTCCTCACCCTCCATCCTGTCCCACCTAAAGGTTGAGGAGAAACTACTTCTCCCAAAAGGGTTGTGAATCTGTGGAATTCGCGACCCAAAGTGAGGTGGACGCTGGGACAGTGAGTCAATTTAAGGAGGAGTTGGACAGATTTTTAATTGGGAATGGGGTTGAAGGGTTATGGGGAGAAGGCAGGAAAATGGGGATGAGGAGCATATCAGCCATGATCGAATGGTGGAGTGGACTTGATGGGCCGAATGGATTAATCCTGCTCTTTTATCTTAGGAACTTATGAAATTAGAGTGTACAAGGGGTACAGAAACCCTGACTTCGCTCTAACCACTGTGCTGCCATGGGGAAATTTGGGGTAAATCTACCCACTCAGCCGTCTGTGCCACAATACTGCCTCTCAGATTTGATCAAATTCATCCTGTTCCCATTTTGTGTTCTCTTTGGCAGCTTGCTGCTTTTCCACTCAGTAACTGGAATGAAATCACTGTGATTTATTTTGCTGCTGCAGTTAGCAGCGAGGGAAGCGTGGGCCTAAATGAAAATACTGCAGGCGGTGTAAATCCGAAATAAAAACAGAACGGACCGGAGTGAGAGAGCATGGGCAGGAAAAGAGCAGGAGGGGGGGGGGGGGGGGGCTCTGTGATAGGGCAGAAGATGATGAAAGAGTTGATGTGGCAAAACCAAAAGGAAGTCACAAAGGGGCACATTAAAAGAAAGAAATGATACCCCCGGGGTTTAGACGGGTGATTATTTATAAAGATGTTACAGGGACTGGAAGGTTGGACTTCATAGGGAGAGGTCGGGGGACAGGCTGGGATTCTTTTCCCTGGAGCGTAGGAGGGTGAGGGGGAGACCTTCTAGAGGTTTATAAAACCACGAGGGGCATCGATAAGGTGAACAGCCAAGGTCCTTTCCCCAGGGGAGGGGGGGCCCAATACTAGAGGGCAGAGGTTTAAGGTGAGAGGGGAAAGATTTAAAAGGGACCCGAGGGGCAACTTCTTCACGAGAGGATGGTGTGTGTATGGAATGAGCTGCCAGAGAAAGCGGCAGGATCAATGGTAATGTTTGGAAAGCATTTGGATAAGTACATGGATGGGAAAGAATGAGAGGGATATGGGCACTGAGACCGGCTGGGAGGGCAGCATGGTCACCATTGACCTGATGGGTTGAAGGGTCTCTTTCTGTGCTGTATTACTCTCTGACTCTTCAGGCCCTGATTAACCATTTGGATTCTAAGTTCTGGGTGGTCTTAAATCTAGGAGTGTTTCAGACCCGTTCTCAGGCTCCGCCATACGCACTCTGCCTGAAAAAATACCAGTGATTCCGAATCGCGCTGCACGAACCTGTGGGCGGGGCTTAATGCGCCCGAAATCCCACAGCTCCAATCGGTGCCTCCAACTGCGCACGCGCAGAACAAAGTGATAGAACGAGGCTACCCTGCCACATTGCTCCCGGGCTGGATAACACCTACCCCCGGCCCCCACAGACATTGCCCCACCCCCACAACATCACTGACCCTCTTATCCCCCCCCGTGCCCCCCCCCCCACCCAGATTGATCATGGGGCACTCCCTCCTTCCCCCTTATTGATGTCAGACAGAGCGGCAGTGGAACCCCCCACACCCCCCACCCCCCACGATCTCAGGCAGAGGGCCATTGGATGCCTGGCATGTACCTCCTCACTAACCAGAGCGCCCAAATTGGACTTTTGTGGAGCGTGTCTGTTTTGCGCCGATTCTGGATGGGCGAATACGGTGGTAAACGGGGGGACGTGCTGATAAGGTTGGGCGTCCAGCCCATTAAGTCAATTCAAATGCATTTAAATGGCCATTTTGGGAGTGGTCCTGATCACAGCTGTTTTTGGGTCTTGGTAAAGGGGGAACGGGCTCGGAGGCAGATGCGGATGACACTACCCGCCCTCATGCCCAACTTTACCAAGTTTTCATGCCTGAAAACGGGTGCAACTTGACGGTAACATCGGGCCCTAAGACTCCGAGATGATGGAAGAGATCATGGTGTACAATAGTTGGACTCAGTATTGAGCCCAGAAGGTGTTGTTCCTCAGGCCTCTGCCCAACTTCACTGGAATAGTGTAGGAGCCTGAGGATCGAGAGACCAGTGAGAGAACAAGGTGGATGATTAGGAGGTTAATTTAGAAAAATGAAACCATACTTGGGATGTGATGCGGTTGGCCAGGCCAGCATTTATTGCCCGTCCATCACTGTCCTGCTATCCGAGTGTCTTACTGGATAGTTTCAGAGAGCAGTGAAGGATCGACTGTGTGACTGGAGTCAGATAGGCCCAAACTGGGTAAGGACAGCAGCTTCCTGTCCCCGAGAGGACATTAATGGACCAACTGTTTTGCTTTGAAGACATTCTGACAGCTTTATGGTCACTTCTAACTCAACAAGACACTTTATATTTCCATTTTGTTAAACTCAAATTGCCCCGAGTGGGATTTGAACTGTGGGCTCTCTGGGATGATTAGCCTCAATAAGATGGCAACTACACCACTGCACCTCATTGAAATTCATGAGCAGAGGTGAAAGGACATTCTTCTCAGCCTCATGGCTCCAAATCCTTTCAAACCCGAAGCTTGCACTAATTGGCATTACTTAGTGCTGAAAAATGCAAGTGGGTGTTTGTACCAGCCTAAACAGACATCCCTGCGATCTCGAAACAACTGCACTCATTCTACTTATAAAATAAATAACTCTTCTATATTTTTGGACTCATACACGTAAGGGTCACAGTTGCACCTTGGTAGTTAAGCACAGTGAATGGCAGGTTAAATCTCACTGGAATAATAACAATCCTTTCTCAACACATACTGTCACTGGTACATAAATTGTTGTCCAGGGTGTGATTGAGAGTTGTGGATCTCCGCATCTTGCTTTAAAAGAAGCAACAGCTCAACCTCAGCACTCCCCGTTATGTTTAGGACCATGCTGTATTTATATACTAATTGCTCATAAAACTCGATGCGGATAGTTAAGGCTGGTAATTAAGGGCATAGATACTCTTCTAACAATGTGATTATTGTCAATACAATGCCCACAAAAGGGTCAAGTTCAACTGTAGACTCTCATTCCTGCAGGCAGTAAATTGTTGTTCAAGATTTTGAAAATGATTGTGTTTACATTTCCTTTTTCTTCCGTCCTGTCTCTTTTCTCTCTTCCAATCCACTCATTTTTTTCCCTTTCTGTCCCCGATTTGACTCAAATTCATCTGTTTTCCTTCTCTGTTGTTCCTTCATTTCTCTCTCAATCCTTAAATCATATTGTTCAGAAGACGGACAGTTGGTCCTCTTGTTTACTGGGGACCCAGTTGCCCCCCTTGTCACTCTTCATTCCAGGGATCAGAATTAGGTCCTCTAATCGGCTCACACCCCCCAGCGAGTTTTAAGTTTAAAGTTTACTTATTGGCGTCACAAGTAGGTTTACATTTGCACTGCAATGAAGTTACTGTGAAAATCCCCTGGTCATCGCACTCCGGCATCTGTTCGGGTACATTGAGGGTTAATTTAGCGTTGGCCAAAGCTCCCTAACCAGCACACCTCATGACTGTGGGAGGAAACCGGAGCACCCGGAGGAAACCCACCCGGAGGAAAATCCACATGGACAGTGATCCAAGCTCGGAATTGAACCTGGGTCCCTGTGAGGCAGTGGTGCTAACCACTGTGCCGCCATGCTGAGCACGGTCGCCATCTTACTGAGGCTAATCATCTCAGAGAACCCACAGTTCAAATCCCACTCGGTGCAACTTGAGTTTAGCAAAATGGAAATGTAAAGTGTCTTTTTTGAGGTAGGAGTGACCATTAAGCTGCCAGAATGTCTTAAAGCAAAACGGTTGGTCCATTAATGTCCTCTCAGGGACAGAAGGAGGGAAACTACCAACTAACGGGCTAAGTCGGGGAATGCGCCCCTTCAGTAAGGTATTTGGCCCGATGTTTTTAAAGCAACGTTTTGATATAAATCGGAACGCTGTGATGTTTAGTTATTTAGTATCCTGGTGAAAGGTCCTAACTCACTAATTGAAATGCGGAGAGGAATCCTGACTGGTACCTGCACTGTATTCTCCAAGGAGTTTGTGCTAACGTAGTTTCCCCAAAGCCCAGGACAAATGAGATGTGACATTTCCAGCTGCTTGGATGAAATCGCTGTAAGATAAATAGAAAAAGAAAGTCACATTAGGATGCAAGTCAGTCTTTGATGGTGTGTGGCCACTGTTTAGATTTCTACTCTGCCAGTGTTTGATTTATAGATCTGTTCATGTCCTGCTTTGATACATCCCAGTTTTCAGTAATATTTTATCCCGACTGCAATGTGACTGGTTGATTTCTTTGCAATCTTACGTGTAACTCACACCCTTCTCATCCCCGTCTCCACCCCTATTTGTGAGCTTTCTGTTAGAAAATATCCGTGCTTGATTTATAATTTACATTTAAGTTGCATTTCTCTGCCATTGTATGAATCATTTGTACAGCAGGAGACAACATCCTTTTTGAAAAGGATGGGCGGTCAGTTTGACTGGGAGCCAGACTTCTGATGAATGCATGACTGTGAGCTGTGCATTACACAGAGTCTCCTTGATGGCTGAAAGGAACTTGGGTCCGAAACATTGAATGTGGTGGTCAACTTCACAAGCTGAAGATCATGGACCATAGAGCCATTAGACATAGGAGCAGAGTTGGGCCTCTCGGCCCATCGAGTCTGCTCCGCCATTCAATTATGGCTGATATTTTTCTTATTCCCATTCTCCTGCCTTTTCCTCATAACCCCTGATCCCCTTATTAATCAAGAACCTATCTATCTCTGTCTTAAAGACACTCAATGACCTGGCCTCCACAGCCTTCTGAGGCAAAGAGTTCCACAGATTCCCCACTCTCTGGCTGAAGGAATTCCTCCTCATCTCTGTTTTAAAGATTGTCCCTGGTTCTAGTTTTTCCTAAATGGAAAACATCCTCTCTACATCCACTCTATCTAGGTCTCACAGTATCCTATAAGTTTCAATAAGATCCCCCCCCATCCTTCTAAACTCCAGTGAGTACAGATCCAGAGTTCTCAACCGTTTGTCATACGACAAGCTCTTCATTCCAGGAATCATTCTTGTGAACCTCCTCTGGACCCCCTCCAAGGCCAGTACATCCTTCCTTCGGTGTGGGGCCCAAAACGGCTCACAATACTCCAAATGGGGTCTGACCAGATCCTTACACAGCCTCAGAAGTCCATCCCTGCTCTTGGATTGTAGCCTTCTCGACATGAATGGACAGTTGATTGCAGTCCCTGCGATGCAGGAATGGCCTATTGCCACCTTTGTGAAGTCCGCTCTCACCATACACATGGAATTGTAGAATCCTATGGCACAGCAGGAGGCCATTCGGCTCATTATTCCTGTACTGGCTCTTTGAAAGAGCAAGCTAATTACTCCCGCTCCCCAGCTGTTTCCTCAGACACCTGCAATGTTTTTCTCTTTACACTTCAGTTCCCTTTTGAAAGTTATTGAATCTGATTCCACCGTTCTTTCAAGCAGTGCGCTCCAGATCATAAAAAATTGTGGCTTCGAAGAATGACCCCTCATGTCACCTCTGGTCCTTTTGCCGATCACCTTCAATTTGTGTCCCTCTGGTTATTGACAACTCCTGTCAATGGGAACTACTTCTCCTGACTTACCCTGTCAAAAGCAATCAGAGTCTTGAAGAGGTTGGGGGTGGAGAATGGAGGTTTGTGGGTAGGTGGGTCAGACTCTCCTACGGGGTCCCACACCATCAGAAGCAGTGGGCTGCTAGCCCATACGGCACAGTGGTTAGCACTGCCGGCTCATAGAGCCAAGGACCCGGGTTTGATTCCTAGTTGGGTCACTGTCAGTGTGGAGTTTGCACATTCTCTCCGTGTCTGCGTGGGTTTCCCCCGGGTGCTCCGGTTTCCTCCGAAAGCAGTGCTGGTTAGGTGGATCGACCATGCTAAATTCTCCTTCTATGTGCCTGAACAGGTGCCAGAGAGTGGCGACTAGGAGATTTTCACAGCAACTTCATTGCAGTGTTAATGTAAGCCTACTTGTGATGAATAAAAAAGCTTAAATGAGTTTATTTATTCCAAATCTCCCTGAGTTTAATCGCTCCACCATCAGCTCTGGAATTTGTTATCTTCTATCCCTCTTTAAGATGTTCCATAAATCTCCCTCACTGAGCAAACATTGAATTAGTATCTCCTAATGTAGCTTGGTGTCAGGTTTTCTTGGTAATGTTCCTACGAATGTTTTATTGTGTTAAAAGCACTGTTTGATGGCAGGTTGTTGCTGGGTAAAATGTTTCCAGCAGTCTAATGAAAGTAAATTCTCTCTTTTTGGGATCAACAAATTTGTAAGGTCAACATATTTTTCTTTTTTTTCCGTGGGGTCCCTGGTTGGGCTATCGTTTGTTGCCCATCCCTAATTGTCCTTGAATTGAGTGGCTTGTCTGGCCATTTCAGAGGGCATCTCAGGGTCAACCACATTGCTGGGGCTCTGGAGTTCCTTGTAGGCCAGACCGGGTAAGGGCAGCAGATTTCCTCCCCTGAAGGGACATCAGTAAACCCAGACTGATATTTTTGAAATTGGATGATAGTTGCCGTGGTCACCATTACTAAGACTAGTTTTCTATTCCAGGTTTATGAATTGAGTGAGATTGCACCCTCAGTTGTGGTGGGATTTGAACCCATATTCCCAGGGCGTTCACCGGGGCCTTGGGAGTTACTAACCCAGTGACATCACTACCACACCATCATTACTTTTATTTATTCATTTAAGAGATGTGGGCGTCACTGGCCAAGCACAGCATTTATTGCCCATCCCTAATTGGCCCTTGAGAAGGTGGTGGTGAGCTGCCTTCTTGAGCCGCTGCAGTCCGTGTGATGTAGGAGTTGATGTAGGGTTTAGAACACCTACAGTACTGTTAGGGAGAGAATTGCAGGATTTTGACCCAGCGACAATGAAGGAAAGGTTGATATATTTCCAAGTCAGGACTGCGAGTAACTTAAAGGGTAACTTCCAGGTAGTAGAGTTCCCAAGTGTCTGCTGCTTTGTCCTTTTAGATGTTAGTGGCTGTGGGTTTGGAAGGTGCTGCCTAAGGAACCTTGGTGAGTTCCTGCAGTGCATCCTGTAGATGGTACACATTGTCACAACAGTGTGTTATCAGTGGTGAGTGGATTGAATGTTTGTAGATGTGCTGCCAATCAAGTGGGTGCTTTGTCCTGGATGGTGTGGAGCTTCTTGAGTGTTTTTGGAGCTGCACCCATCCAGGCAAGTGGAGAGTATTCCATCACACTTGTGCCTTGTAGATGGCAGATAAGCTTTGCGGAGGCAGGAGGTGAGTTACTCACTGAAGGATTCCCAGCCCCTGACCTGCTGTTGTAGCCACAGTATTTAGATGGCTGGTCCAGTTCTGTTTCTGGTTAGTGGTAACCCCCATCAGTCTTACTGTGCTTACGCGATATGAATAATACCTTCTGAGCATTTTAATTGAAAAGACTCTCGATGAATTTGTGATCCGGAGTGCTTACAGTTGAATCCTTGATTATGTTCCAATGTTTGGAAACTGAGAGCTGGTGACTCATCGAACTGTTGTGTGTATTCTTTGACTGAAAAGGAAACTGACAAAGGGATATCCTATAACTCATCCAGACTTGAAACCTTGGCTCTATTCTCTCCCCATGGATGCTGTCAGACCTGCTGAGACTCTCCAGCGTGTTGTGCTTTTGTTTTAGATTCCAGCCTCTGCAGTATTTTGGTTTTATCACTACATTTTATAACTAATTCAGTAAAAGGAAGGAAAAAAAGTTAAATCATGGAAACATAGAAGAAAGGAGCAGGATGAGGCCATTCAGCCCTTCGAGCCTGCTACACCATTCATCACAACCACGGCTGATCATCCAACTCAATGGCCTAATCCTGCTTCTTCCCATAACCTTTGATCCCATTCAACCCAAACGCTATATCTAGCTGTCTCTTGATAAATTCAATGTTTTGGCATCAGCTATATCCTGTGGTAATGAATTCCACAGGCTCACCACTCTTTGGATGAAGAAATGTCTCCTCATCTCTGTCCTAAAAGGTCCATCCTGTATCTCCAGACTGTGACCCCCTGGTTCCGGACACTTCCACCATTGGGAATATCCTCCCTGTGTCTACCCTGTCCAGTCCTGTTAGAATTTTATCAGTCTCTATGAGATCCGCCCTTCATTCATTCTGAACTCCGGCGAAAACTATCCTAACCTGGTCAATCTCTCCTCGTACACCAGTCCCACCATCCCCGGAATCAACCTGGTAAACCTTCGCTGCATTCCCTCGAGAGCAAGAACACCCTTCCTCAGAAAAGGAGATCAGAACTGCACACAATACCCTAGGTGTGGCCTCACCAAGGCCCTGTAAACATTCCCTATAATTTCACAACGGTACAGCACAGAAACAGGCCACTCAGTCCATCTGGTATTTATGCTCCTCACAAGTCTCTTCCCACCTGTTCGGACTATATCCCTCAACATCTCCTCCTTTCCCTTTCTTTCTCATGTATTTATCAAGCTTCCTCCTCAAGGTGTCTGCACTATTCACCTGAACAACATTCCAACTCACCACTCTCTGGGCAAAGACATTTGCCCTGAGTTCCTTATTGGGTTATTGGTGACTATTTTATGATTTGGCCTTGACATTTAGACTGCTGTGTAAATTCTCTACATCTACCCCCTCGAATACTTTAATCATTTTAAAGATCTCTATCACGCTCCCTCTCTACTTTCCTGGAGAAAACCACTGCAGTTTGTCCAATCTTCATCATTCAGCGCAGAAGAGGCTCTTCGGCCCATCGAGTCCACACTGACACATTAGAAACACCTGAACTCCCACCAGCCAGCACGTGGCCCATAGCCCTGAATGTTCTGATGTGCCAAATGCTCATCCAGGTACGTTTTAAAGGATGTGAGGCATCCCTCGTCCCCCACCCTCCCTGGCAGCGCATTCCAGACCCTCACCACCCTCTGTGTGAAAACGTTTTTCCTCACATCTTCCCTAAACCTCCTACCCCTCACCCTGGACTCTTTAACTAAGGGGAACAGTTGTCCTTATCCACTCTGTCTCTCATAATCTTGGACACCTCAATCAGGTCATCCCTCAGCCTTCTCTGCTCCAACAAAAACAACCCAAGCCTACGCAACTTCTCTTTATAACTTAAATGTTCCATCCCAGGCAGCATCCTGGTGAATCTCCCCTGCACTCCCTCCATGTAATCACATCCTGCCTCGGAAAAGCAACCAGCATAATTAAGGGACCCCACGCACCCCGGACATTCTCTCTACCACCTTCTTCCGTTGGGAAAAAGATACAAAAGACGAGGCCACGTACCAGTCAATTCAAGAACAGCTTCTTCCCTGCTGCTGTCAGACTTTTGAATGGACCTACCTCACACAAAGTTGATCTTTCTCTACACCCTAGCTATGACTGTAACACTACATTCTGCACTCTCTCCTTTCCTTCTCTACTAATGGTATGCTTTGTCTGTATAGTGCACAAGAAACAATATTTTTCACTGTATATTAATATATGTGACAACAATAAATCAAATCAAATCAAAATCCTTCCGATGATTTATGACCAGAACTGCACACAGTACTCCAGCTGTGGCCTCACCCAAGTTCTATAAAACCCCACGTGACCTCCCAGCTTTTGGAATCTATGCATCAATTGATAAATGCAAGTGTGCCGTATGCCTTTTTCACAAGCCTACTAACATGCTCTTCCACTTTCAAAGATCTGTGGACAAACACGTCAAGGTCCCTTTGTTCCACAGAACTTGCTAGTGTCCTACCACTCATTGAATAGTTTCTTGTCAAATTACTCCTTCCAAAGTGCAACACCTCACACTTTTCAGAGTTAAATTCCAACTGCTACTTACCTGCCCGTTTGACAATTCCATCTGTATCTTCTCGTAGCCCAAGACTCTCCGCCACACTGTTAACCACCGTCCAATCTTTGTGTCATCCGTAAATTCACTAATCCTACCCCCCTTCAAAGTCATCAACGTCATTTATACAAATGATGAATAGGGAGCATCACTGGCTGGGCCAACATTTACTGTCCATCCCTAACTGCCCTCCAGTGCAGAGGGCATTTAAGAGTCGACCACATTGCTGTGACTCTGGAATCACATGTAGGCCAGACCGAATAAGGATGGAAGATTTTCTTCCCTAAAGGATATTAGTCAACCAGATGGGTTTTTCTGACAATTGACAACAGTTTCATGGTCATCATTAATTTTTTTAATTCCAGAACTTGTATTAAATTCAAATTTTGCCATGTGCTGGGTGGGGACCCATATTTGAACCCTGGTCCCCAGATCCTGGGTCTCTGGATATGAGTCCAGTGACAATACAATTTACAAGGATGTTGCCTGGACTGGGAGGCATGCCTTATGAAGATAGGTTGAGGGAGCTGGGACTCTTTTCCCTGGAGAGGCGAAGGTTGAGAGGCGACCTGATAGAAGTTTATAAAATGTTGAGAGGAATAGATAGGGTGGACTCTCAGAGGCTATTTCCCCGGGTTGAAATGGTCGCTACGAGAGGACACAGATTTAAGGTGCGGGGAGGGAAGTACAGAGGTGATGTTAGGGGTAAGTTTTTCACTCAGAGGGTGGTGAGTGAATGGAATCGGCTGCCGTCATTGGTGGTGGAGGCGAACTCGCTGGGATCTTTTAAAAGACTTCTGGATGAGTATATGGGGTTTAATGGGATTGGGGGTTATAGATATGTCTATAGATTGGTGGGGTTGATGTGATCGGCGCAACTCGAGGGCCGAAGGGCCTGTTTGTGCTGTAATGTTCTATGTTCTATAACACCAGTAACACCACTGGCTCCCCCTACGCTATCTTAGTTGTGAATATATTTCAAGAAACCTTTCAAAATGATTGCGATTTTGGGTTTGCGACCTGAACATGTCAGTCTTGCTGATGCCATTGGACGTCAACACTACATAATCACAGTGCTACTGTGATTATGCAAACAGAACTCGGTAGTCACATTGTTGTGAAGTCTGCCGCTTTCAAAAATATATCTATAAATGTGGAAGTCTGTCATTTCAGCGCCTCGTAGTCACAGTGTGTGCGTGTACTCACTGTCCAGGATAGTTATTGTGCTGATTGTACTCTGCAGTCTATCGTGTGTAGTTTCAGCACTGTGCAATCGTAGAGCTCTGTGATTGCATTGCTGAGTGGTTATTGTGTGGTTACCAGGGTGGGATGATACAGCAACAATACCTTTATAGGTCACAAGTACTTGGTGCACTGTGATGACTGTACTCTGTGATCGTACTTACGCAGTGCTGCACACCCAGCCCTGGTGCAATTCATCCATAGCCTCTCGTTGCAGTTTTTGTCTCTTATTTTTTATTTCCCTTTCTGATTTATCTAATATTCAGAAAGTTCTGAGCCACAAAGTCTCTGTAGTTCTTAGTCATAGCATTGCGCAGTGACAAAGGGCGGCACGGTAGCACAGTGGGTTAGCACTGCTGCTTCACAGCTCCAGGGTCCTGGGTTCGATTCCCGGCTCGGGTCACTGTCTGTGTGGAGTTTGCACATTCTCCTCGTGTCTGCGTGGGTTTCCTCCGGGTGCTCCGGTTTCCTCCCACAGTCCAAAGATGTGCCGGTTAGGTTGATTGGCTGTGCTAAGAAATTGCCCCTTAGTGTCCAGGGATGTGTAGGTTAGAGGGATTAGTGGGTATAATATATGGGGGTAGGGCCTGGGTGGGATTGTGTTCGGTGCAGACTCGATGGGCCAAAGGGCCTCTTTCTGCACTGTAGGGTTCTATGAGAGCTGTGCTATAAAGCTACCACTGCGTAACTGCCTGTTAATGTTACAGTGATGTATGATATCTTCCGATTTTAACCTAAGTACAGGTGTGGTAGAGAGTTTTCTGAGATTTGCTTTGGTTTTGCACAGGTAACACCATCTGTCTCTTTCTGCAGCCGGATCCTGTGGAGGATAAAATGTAGAAAATCACAGTCTGGGGGGAGGGATTAAAGGCAGCAAGTGATGAGAAGCGTAAATAATACATTTTGGGGACAAAAAACAGCGTGGTAAATTATTCCCTAACTGGGAAAACCCATGGACTGCTTTGTTCTCAGTAATTCCCAGTGAATGAGGATATAGGGCGGGATTTTCCGAGCTCGCTCACCCCGCAACCAGTAAGTTCCTCCCAAGGTCGACGGACATGGTAGCACAGTGGTTAGCACTGCTGCTTCACAGCTCCAGGGTCCTGGGTTCGATTCCCGGCTCGGGTCACTGTCTGTGGACAGTGACCCAAGCCATGGTCCGTCTCTCACCTGCTCCAATTCCTGTGTTAAGCAGGATGATAGAATTCACTCCATAATGTTGGAATTGTATAAAACACCGGGGAGGCCACAACTGGAATATCGTGTGCAGTTCTGGTCACCATATTACAGAGAAGATATAATTGTTCCAGAGAGAGTGCAGAGGGGGTTTACAAATATATCACTAGGGCTGGAAAGTGTAGCTATGAGGAGAGATTGGATATTTTGGGATTATTTTCCTTGGTTGGGTAAATGCCTGTGTCTTACCTGCACTGGAACAGCTTGGCTGTGGACTTGGTGAATGCCATGGCACAAAGATTTTAGTTGTACTGCTGGAATTTTGTCAAGACCCAGAGCCTTTTATATATCCAGGACCTTCAGCTGTTCCTTGATATCACATGGAGATGATCAAATTTGCTGAAGATTGGCAGCTGTGAGCGCTGGAGGAAACTGAGATGGATCATCCACTCGACGCATCTGGCTGTGGATGGCTGAAGATGCTTCTTGTCTTTTGCATTGATATGTTGGCCTCTTCCATCATCGCAGTCGGGAGGTGTTTGTGGAGCTACCTCACCCAGTTAGTTGTCTAATTGTCCACCACCATTGACCGAAGCTGTGACAGATGAAGATGTTGGAGGAGGAAAGGGGAAATGGGACAGAGATAGAATGTAGAAAAGGGCAATTGGGGGGAGGAGAAAAGGTAATGCGAGGGGAATGAAGTCGGGGGATAGAGTTGGGGGGGGGTGGGATGAAAAATGAAGAAAAGAAATAAAAGGTAGAGAACAGTAAAAAAACTTAAATAAAATAGAATGAAAACAAAGGGGTCCGAGGTGGGGTAGAGCAAATCATCTGAAGTTGTTGAATTCGATATTGAGATTGGAAGTGCCGTAAAGTGCTGAACCGGAAGATGAGATACTGTTCATAGAACCCTACAGTGCAGAAACAGGCCCTTCGGCCCATCGAGTCTGCACCAAACACAATCCCACCCAGACCCTATCCCTATATCCCTACACATTTACCTGCTAATCCCTCTAACCTACACATCCCAGGACACTAAGGGGCAATTTTAGCATAGCCAATGAACCTAACCCGCACATCTTTGGACTGTGGGAGGAAACCGGAGCACCCGGAGAAAACCCACGCAGACACGAGGAGAATGTGCAAACTCCACACAGGCAGTGACCCGAGCCGGGAATCGAACCCAGGACCCTGGAGCTGTGAAGCAGCAGTGCTAACCACTGTGCTACCGTGCCTCCAGTTTGTATTGAGATTCACTGGAACATTGCAGCAGGAGGAGGACAGACATGTGGGCAAAGGGAGCAGGATCGTGTGTTAAAATGGCAAGGAATCGGAATGCCGGGTTCCAATCGCGCACAGACTGAAGATGCTCAGCAAAGCGGTACAGAAACTTTGGCAAACTATTTATGGGCGGCACAGTGGCAGAGAGGTTAGCACTGGTATCTCACATCACGAGCGACCCGGGTTCGATTCCTGGCTTGGGGGGGTCACTGTCTGTGTGGAGTCTGCACATTCTCTCCATGTCTGCGTGAGTTCCCTATTTGCTGCCACAGTCCTGGTCAGACGGATTGGCAATGATAAATTGTCTCTTAGTAAATGCATGGGGGTTAGAACCTGGATGTGATCCATGCACGATGGGCCGAACAGCCTCCTTTTGTGTTGTAGGGATTCTATAAATCTATGAATTAAAGGTCTGTTGATCTCGGGCAGGAGCCCCCTGGTTTTGGGGTGCGCACGGTTGAAAATTCCCGCTCAATACCTTGGGAACTGTGTCTGAATGGAGTCGCAACAAAGTTTAATAAGAGTTTAACAAAACAAAGAGGGTGCTGGGGTTATTTTTAGAGCGATAGAATTTAAAAGCAGAAAATGATGATAAACCTGGGTGGAATCTTGGTTAGCTGAAGCTTGGAATTTTGTAAACAGTTTTGAGTCCCTCGTCCTAAAATTGATAGAAAGGCAGCGAAAAAAAGAACAAAAAATAGATTTGCAAAGAGTGATATCACAACGGAGAGGTTACAGCTATCAGGGAAGATTGAACAGGCTGGGACTCTCTGGGGCTGACCTGAGAGATTTCAGTGAAATCGTGTGGGTGTTTGATAGATTGAACACAGGGAAGATGTGCTTTTAGGCTGATTGGTGTAACAAATTGTCCCTAAATTATTCTCCCCTTAATCCGGTTTCCAATGGGGGTACCATAAGCATAGACACAGGTCAAGAGTGGAGGAGGAAAATCACATTGTTAAGATGGCGGCGCGGGCTCGTTGGGCCGAAGGGCCTGTTTCCCGTGCTGTGTTATTCTTTGTACTTTGTCCTTGCTGGAAGGCAAACCAAGAAGCCATAAAAGTGAGAGAGCCACTAACGTTCACTAGATTGATTCCAGAGACGAGGGGTTTGTCGTACGAAGAGAGATTGAACAGTTTAAGCCGATACTCTCTGGAATTTAGAAGACCGAGGGGAGATCAAATTGAGGTACACAGGATGATAGAAGGTATGGGTAAAGTAGACGTGGAGCGGTGGGAATGAGAGGTCATGCTCTTAGGATGAGGGGTCGCAAATTTAAAACAGAGTTGAGGAAAAACTACTTCTCCCAAAAGGGTGTGAATCTGTGGAATTCGCGACTCTAAAGTGTGTTGGATGTTGGGACAGTGAGTAAATTTAAGAAAGAGTTAGACAGATTTTTAATTGGTAATGGGTTGGACGGATATAGGGAGAAGGCAGGAAAATGGGGATGAGGAACATATCAGCCATGATTGAATGGTGGAGCGGACGTGATGGGCTGAATGGCCTCATTCTGCTCCTATCCCTTATGAACTTATAACAAATCCAATCAGGAATTCAGGGGAATTTCGGAGAGTGTGAGAATGTGGAACCCACTCGCACAGGGAGTGGTTGAGGCAAATAATATCGATACAATTAAAGGGAAGCTGGATAAACATATGAGGGAAAGAGGAATGGGAGGGTTACATAGATGGGGTGAATTTATAAGGATGTGAGGAGGGTCATGTGGAGCATAGCACAGCATAGACCAGTTGGGCCAAATGGTCTCTTTCTGTGCTGAAGTTCGACATACTCCTGGGTAAGATTTTGGTGTTTTAGTACTGTTGGTTTCAGTTTCCCAGTTCATAGAATTCCGACAGTGCAGAAGGAGGCCATTCAGCCCATCAAATCTGCACCAACCAATCTCACCCAGACCCTATCCCCATAACTCCATGCATTTACCCTAGTTAGTCTGCCTCACACTAAGGGGCAATTTGGCACGGCCAATCCACCTAACCCACACTTGGACTGAGGGATGAATCTGGAGGAAACCCCTGCAGACATGGGGAGAATGTGGAAACTCCACACAGACAGTGACCTGAGGCTGGAATTGAACCCGGGTCCCTGGCGCTGTGAGGCAGCAGCGCTAAACCACTGTGCCACCGTGCAGTCATGTAAAGCAGCCTCTCACTGCAGCTTCAATAAAGGCTGCTCTGGAGCATTCTTACCATGATAATTACTTTATGTCGTGGACACATCAGTCAGACTTCTTCTCTCTGTTTCCTTCTGTCCACCCACTCACAAAACAAACTCAAACAACCTTTAGACACGGATCGAGGAGAAGATGTGAAAAGCAGATTGACACCTGGTAAAATTAATCAGCTTCCAGATTTAATTACCTATCAATTCAATAGTCCAGGAGGTAGTGAGTTTTTACCGACGTTTAGCAATGTTGTTAGTCGTGCCAGTAAAACTTAAACCATTGAACTGCAAGGGATGTGCAGAATTTCCTGGTAAGTTTTGTGATGGTGCTGTGCCTTTAAGAAATGTATTTTAATCATAATGTATTTTAATCATATTTCTCTGCAGGATGTTTCTATCAGGCCCTGGTGTTTTATTGGATCCTCTATTGCGATTGAAACATTATAATTGACACCATGTTTGTTTTAATCAGAACGAATGCAGTGTTTTGTTGTTTCCCAGAAATTGCAGAGTAGAGCTTACTTGGGATGATTGACAGGTCAGGTCCTGTGAGTGTGGATGCGAGGCTTTCACAGAGAAGTCCAGCTTGGGTGATTTTATTTCAGATGCTGTTTGGAGTTGGGAGGGAGCAGTTCCCCTCTCTGGGTTGGAGATTCTGCTGTCTGAGTTGCTGTTTTGGAAACTACAGACAGAGAAAGGAAGAGATATCCTTTTCTATTCTGAAGTCTGAAGACTGGAAGCTGCTGGAGAAAAAGTTTACTTCTCTATTTTGCTGCTTTGAGGACTTACGCTTCCTTGAAAACATTTGTTTAGATGTTTGTCTATGGGTGTTAAAAGCTGGAAATCTAGTGTGATTTGATTTGATTTATTTGTTGTCACGTGTATGAACATACAATGAAAAGTATTGTTTCTTGCGTAATATACAGACCAAACATACCATTCATAGAGAAGGAAAGAAGTGAGTGCAGAATGCAATGTTACAGTCATAGCTAGGGTGTAGAGAAAGATCATCTTAATGTGAGGTAGGGCCATTCAAAAGTCTGATGTCAGCGGGGAAGAAACTGTTCTTGAGTCGGTTGGTATGTGACCTCAGACTTTTGTCTTTTTTTCCTGACGGAAGAAGGTGGGAGAGAGAATATCCGGGGTGCGTGTGGGATTTTTAATTATACCGGCTGCTTTGCTGAGGCAGTGGGAAGTGTAGACAGAGTCAATGGATGGGAGGCTGGTTTGCGTGATGGACTGGGCTACATTCACGACCTTTTATAGTTCCTTGCAGTCTGGGGCAGAGCAGGAACCTATACCAAGCTGTGATACAACATGAAAGAATGCTTTCTATGGGGCATCTGTAAAAGTTGGTGAGTGTTGTAGCCAACATGTCAAATTTCCTTAGTCTTCTGAGAAAGTAGAGGCGTTGGTGGGGCTTTCTCAACTATTGTGTCGGTGTGGGGGGGATCAGAGCAGGTTGTTGGTGATCTGGACACCTAAAAACTTGAAGCTCTCGACCCTTTCTGCTTCATCCCTGTTGATGTAGACAGGGGCATGTTCTCCTTTACACTTCCTGAAAATGAAGACAATCTCCTTCATTTTGTTGACATTGAGGAAGTGATTATTGTCACCGCACCAGTTCACCAGATTCTCTATCTCATTCCTATAGTCTGTGTCATCATTGTTTGAAATCTGACCCGTGGATAGGTTTATGGACAAAAAGGGATTGGTTTAGGTTAGTGGGTCATTGTTTTTGTAACTGGTCGGCGCAACATCGTGGGCTGAAGGGCCTGTTCTGCGCTGTAATGTTCTATGTTCTATGACCCCACGACAATGGTGTCATCAGCAAACTGGAAAATGGAGTTGGAGGGGAATTTGGCCGCACAGTGACAGGTGTATAAAGGAGTATAGTGAGGGGGGGCTGAGAACACAGCCTTGTGGGGCACCGGTGTTGAGGATGGTCGTGGAGGAGGTGTTGTTGCCGATCCTTACTGATTATGGTCTGTGAGTTCGGAAGTTCAGGATCCAGAGGGAGGTCCAGGCTGTGGAATTTGGAGATGAGTTTTGTGGGAATAATGGTGTTGAAGGCTGAACTGTAGTCAATAAATAGGAGTCTGACATAAGTGTCCTTGTTATCTTGGTGTTCCAGGGTTGAGGGCAAGGTCAGGGAGATAATATCTGCTGTGGGCCTGTTGCGGTGGTAGGCAAACTGTAGTGGATCCAGGTAGTTTGGGAGGCTGGAATTGATTCATGCCATGACTAACCTTCCGAAGCACTTCACAATCATGGATGTCAAAGTCACCGGCTGATAGTCATTAAGGCATTCTGCTTGGTTTTCTTTGGTACGGGGATAATGGCCATCTTCTTAAAGCAGATAGGGACCTCAGATTATTGTGACATGTTTTGGTGCTAACTAATTCTGAAAAAGGGTGTCCGTCTGTAGGGTATTGCTTTAAATTGGAACAACAGAGATAGCTAGCAGTTAAGGATTGTACTTTGTCATGTTTAAGTCTTGTAATTGGTAAAAGTTATGCTGATTCTTTTTGTTATATTTAAACCGCGCTCTTAAATAAACTTTGTTTGGTGGAAGTTCCTCGTGGGTCAATTGAATCATACCTGGAGTGAACCACCTAATGCTCACCCTAATACCAGAATCAAATGTAACTTCACCAAACTCCTTGGAGTCTCTGGCCTGGGTCTTAACGATTGTGTCAGAGTTTGGTGAACCCTCTGTTCTTGGCAGAAACAACTTTTCATGTTCCCGACCTGATTCCTCGTCCAGCCCAGCACCGCGAGAAAACCAAAACAGAGGTCAAAATCTTCCAGTTCCTTCCGCCCACTGTAGGAATCGTTACGGCGGGACTGATGTTTTAATGGGCCAGTGAAAGGTCTGTTGACCTCGGGTGGGAATTTCTGGTCCTCAGGTCACCATGACAGGAAAATCACGCCCAGGATATCTGATAATAATCACATTACCATTTATGGGACCTTGCTGTGCATAAATTCCCTGCTGCGTTTCTTAAAGTACTTTTTCAAAAGCGCTTCGTTGACTGTGAAGAACTTTGGCACACCTGGAAATCACAAGAAGGTGATTCACAAAAATACAGGAGACAGAAAGAGGGGCTTTAAATCCAAGGTAGTCTCTAATAAATCAAGGAGAAACACTTCTTTCACCCAGAGAGTGGGGAGGGGGGGGGAACGTGGAACACGCTTGCTAACACAGGGAGTGACTGAGGTGAATAGTATCGATACATTTAAGAGTTAGTTAAATCAGAACCTGAGGGAGAAAGGAACAGGAGGATGTGCTGATCAGGTTAAATGATTTAGATTGGGAAGGAGTTTGTGTTGAGCATAAATATAGCATAGACTAAATGGGCTGAAAGGACTGTCTCTGTTCTGCAAGCACTTTGCATTTTTGGTGTGTTAGCTTTCTGGTGGAAATCAGCTGGTAATATCTGAGCCTGGGCACTCACACCACAGCCTCTCCAACCCCCTCCCTCCCAACCTATACAGAGAACCATGCTCAGAGATGGCAACAATTCTGTGCCTTCAGCTGCCTGGGTCTACTGTCTGGCATCCCCTCCCTAATACTTCTTTACCTCTCTCTTATTGAAGATACTTCTTAAAACCTGCCACTTTGACCAACGTTATAGTCATAAAAAATAAAATATTTTTTTTTTTCAAAATTAGGGTGGCAGGGTGATTAGCACTGCTACCTCACAGCTCCAGGGACCTGGCTTCAATTCTCTGCTTGGGTCACTGCCTATGTGGAGTCTGCACATTCTCCTTGTGTCTGCGTGGGTTTCCTCCAGGTACTCCGATTTCCTCCCACAGTCCAAAGATGTGCGGGTTAAGTTGATTGGCCATGCTAAATTGCCCCATAGTGTCCCCGGACGTGTAGGTTAGCGAGATTAGTGGGGTTATGGGTATAGGGCCTGGGTAGGATTGTTGTCGGTGCAGACTCAATGGGCCGAATGGCCCCCTTCTGCACTGTCGGGTTTCAATGATGTTTCACTCATCCTAATATCTCCCCATGTAGGTGATTTGATTTGATTTATTATTGTCACAGATATTGGGTGAAATACAATGAAAAGTATTGTATATTGCACATTATAGACAAATACATACCGTTCATAGAGTACATAGGGGAGAAGGAAAGGAGAATGTAGTGTATAGGGTAAAGAGAAAGATCAGTTTAATGTGAGATAGGACCATTCAATAGTCTGATGGCAGCAGGGAAGAAGCTATTCTTGAGTCGGTTGGTGCGTGACCTCAGATTTTTGCATCTTTTTTCCCGATGGAAGAAGGGGAAAGAGAGAATGTCCGGGCTGCATGGTTATTCTGGCCGTTTTTCCAAGGAAGCGGGAAGTGTAGACAGAGCCAATGGATGGGAGGATGGTTTACAGGTAGTTTGGTGTCCAGTTGAGTTTGAGAATATTCCTGTGAAGTGCATTTTCACCATGTTAAAGGCGCTATATAAATGCAAATTGTTAGCGGCGTGATGGGGACCAGAGGATTTTTGAAGATTTAATTAATTTGTCCAATTAATTTTTATTAGTTGTTCTTTCCATGATTGATCTATTTGTTTAAATTCGGCTGCTTGGCTGCGTTTGATTGATACAATCCTGTCTGGCAGGTATAAGGTACAGGGCTGGTTAGTAAGAATGGTTTCGCCTATAACATTGCAAATTACAAGCATAAAAACATAAATATGCTGACAGAATAGTACAATCAGACTGAAAGCTTGTCAAAAACTTCAATTAGTGGCGTTTCATTCAGATGAGTTCTTGAGAAATGGGTAAGTTGTTGCTGGTATATGTAATACAGATAGTCTGTAACCCACAACAAGCAGGATGTCAGATTAACTAGGCTAGCGCATGTGTGGTCACAAGATAAGAGGCCGGAAGTTGTTGCCTGAGCGATATCATTTCATCCTAAGCTTTCGAAGCCAGCATCTTGCTGCCGAGCTCCCCGTTCAGATGTATTGAGTAGCGTAGAGTTCCTGTACGTGAGAACACAGGAACACAGGGAGAGGAGGAAGGGTACACCACTCAGCCTGTCAAGGCTGCTCCTCCGTTCAATATGCGGATCCTGGGCTTTAATCCATGCCCCTGTCACCCCACACTGTTCTCGGTATTGTGCGTGGTGAAAATCTGCCTATCCCAGCCTTAGCTGTGTCCGGTGTTGTAGCATCTACAACCCACTGGGGAAAAGAGTTCCAAAGATTCACCGCCCTCTGAGTGAAAACACTTTCAGCCCTTATCCTGAGACTGTGGCCTTGTGTTTGCAACTCCCTCACCAGCGGAAACAATCTACCCTGCCAAGCTCCTTCAGAACCTTGGATGTTTTACTAAGATCACCTTTCATTGATCCAAGGGCAGCACAGTATCACAGTGGGTTAGCACTGCTGCCTGACAGCGCCAGGGACCCGGGTTCGATTCTCGGCTTGGGTCACTGTCCGTGTGGAGTCTGCACATTCTGTGTGGGTTTTCTCTGGGTGCTCCGGTTTCACCCCACAGCCCAAAAGACGTGCTGGTTAGGGTGCATTGGCCATGCTAAATTCTCCCTCAGTGTAACCAAACAGGCACCAGAGTGTGGCGACTGGGGGATTTTCACAATAACTTCATTGCAGTGTTAATGTAAGCCTACTTGTGACAAATAAGTACACTTCAGAAAACCCAGAGAATACAAGCCAGATTTATACAGATTCTTATCATCGCTCATCCCACGAACCAATCCAGTGAACCTTTACCGTACCGTCACCAATGCAAGTACATCCTTCTTAACTGTGGAGACCAAAACTACACATGGTATTCCCGGCATGGCCTAATAAAGCTCTGTCTAATTGTAGCAAGATTTATTTATTTTTGTACTCCAATCCCCTTGCAATAAAGGTCAACTTTCCATTTACCTTCCTAATTGCTTGCTGCACCAGCATGCTCACTTTGCATTCCTTGTGCAACACCCAAGTTTCTTTGAATATAAAACTTACAAGTTTTGCATCTTTTAAAGAATATTTTGCTTGACTATTCTTATGACGAAAGTGAGTGACCTCGCACTTCCCGAAATTATGCTCTATCTGCCAGCTTCTTACCCACTCATTTAACTTGTCTGTATTTATTTGCAGCCTCTGTGCCTTCTTCACAATTCACATCCCTACTTAGCTTTGTACCATCAACAGATTTCAATACAATAGTCTCTGTGACTTTGTCTAAGTCATTAATGTAGATTGTAAGTAGCTGAGGCTGCAGCACTGATCTTTACGGTGCTCTACTAGTCACAGCCTATCAACTCGGAAATGTCCTGTTTATCCTTACTCCCTGCTTCCTGTCCTTTGATCTAATCCTCTAGATAATCCAATATATTATCTCCAACATCCTGAGCCATTATTTTTCCTGTGACCATTGGTGTGGCACCTCATCAATAGCCTTTTGGAAATCTAAATATATTACATCTACTGGTTCCCCTTTATTTACCCTCTAGTTGCACCCTCAAAAAAACTCTAATAAGTTTGTCAAACATTATTTTCATTTTGTTAAATGATGCTGGGGGAAGGGGAGAATCTCCCAGCCTGCTGTGCTGCCCCCACTGGGCACCACGGACTTCATGAGTCTCGGAGACTAAGATATCCATGCTGGAAATCAGTGCGGAGATGATTACAATATGGAAATCTCTATTTGCATTTCAGTAATGGACCAGGGACTGATGTTTCCAGGCCTGCCAGCTACTCCCCTGCCCACCAGGAATGGTTTCCTCCAGCAGGATTTACTCTTGCTCCCCACCAGCTGGGAACAGGTGGTCCGACCCTACTGGAGGGAAGAGAGGCCATTGAGGCCCTCCCCAGGAGGTTGGGGGTGAAGGGGGGATGCCCCCTGTGCAATGCAAACCTGGCAGTGCAAACTGGCCCCAGCACCTCCAAAGGGAAAAACTGGCACAGCCCAAGGGGCACCAATGGGCATCAGGCAGTGCCAAGGAGGTAGGACCAGAGTGGGAAAAGGCCTATTGTGGGTGGGGTCTATTGGGGGGGGGGCAATCAATGGGGGATGGGAAGTGGAACTGCTGCCACTCTGCAATCAGGATTGGTGAGGGAGGGAGGGAGGAGGTGATTGGGGTTGTGGGGGGGGGGGGGGAAATCAGGAGATTGGTGCTGTCTGCTGTGCAGGTGGGGGGGGGGGGGATTGGGGAGATTGGGGGTGACAGTGGTGGGGGAGGGGTGGAACGACATTTGGAGCTTCCTGGGGAGGTCAGGAAGGCCTGAAACCGGGGGGGGCGGCGGGGGGGGGGGAGGTCGGGGTGAGGGTTTAGTAGGCCAATAATGGGGGGGGTTTGCGGGACTGGCCAATGACCGGGAAACTGGGCTCTGACAGATTGGGGCACGTGCAGTGGTCTGCTCAGTGCTAGGCTGCTGGCCCCTCCAGCGGGAATAGGCCTTACCTACAGATTTCCAGAGTGAATCACTTTAGGGCACTGTGTGATGCAGAGTGTAGGAGATTCATTCTGGAAATCACACTGAAAAAAAAACAAATGGGATTCACTCCCCTTTTCCCGCACACTGGGGACTAAGAATTTTTTTGGGAGAATCCCGGACATTGTCTTTATCTGATCATATTATGATTTTCTGAATGCATTAATAAAACAATGTGATTTACTCCAGTTTTTACGCAAATCAGCAGTTTGAATTTTTTTGGGAGAATAGCCTGTGTTGTCTCATTCCTTCAGCTTTGAATTGTTGTTGAAGATTTGAACAAAAATTATTTTGTTTCTTTACTTTTTATGTATGTTGGCTTTCTGTTTTTTTTCACTCTGGTCTGTTTCTCTCTTAATCTCTTTTTCCTGATTACACACTGAGTTCATTCTTCTAATAAACTCCTCCTGATCTAGACCTTATGTTGGTGATTGAGGATTCTTCAGTCTGATTGTTTAAGGAGGTATCCTACTGCTTTCCCTGTTGAGTCAGATTCTAGGGTCCATATGTCCCCTGCTGTAAAGTTATTAGCTCACCCTATCGGTAACTCGCCACACTGAACAGGGAAGAACCTAAATGTTTGTGGGGGTTGTCTAACTAATGCTATAGGCTGATAGATGCCCCCTACAGAAAATTTCTGGCCCAATACATATTAATAATTTAATCAGTCCTCCTTTTTATTTCTACCTCCGTGACTCATTGGGAATGTAAAGAAGGTAACAGTTAATTGTAGCTCAAAGTTTCAGCAAAATTAAACGTACAAGATTGAGTTTGTTGGCTAGAGTACGTTTTGGTCTTATGAAATCTGTTATACCCTGCTAGTTGTGTATGACAAAATTCCTCGTATAAATAACCTGAACTGTTAACATTGAGTTGAAGGACGTTTATTTCAGGGGGAGATTTAATGGCAGTTGTAATGCTGACAAATATGGGCAAGTACCAGTCTACACACATGAAAGGAATCTCTCATGATTCACTGCAATGAGTAAACCATGTTTGATATTCTCCAGACTCTAGTGTTATTTTCCAACCATAACAACTGATGTTGTTAAAAATACAAACCTTGGGTGAAATATGGCTCTTGCGTATGGCAATAATTTTAATGGACTCTATTTTCCAAATCCATCTCTGATTTTTCTGTTATGCAAATGGTTGGACAGCAACTCAAGAACCTCCAGCACCTGAGTGACTGTAGTTAACAAAGGAAATATTGCAATGAAGCTGATACTCTCCAGTGCAATACTGGTAATGTGTTACCCCATTGGACGATTCGATGGGCCGAAGGGCCTCTTCTGCACTTTATGATTCTGAGCTAGACAACAAAAGATCTTGCATTTGTATAGCTGCTTCTAAAGCCCCAGGACATCACCAGGTGCCTTATAGTCAATGAAGTATAATTGATGTGTGATCAGAGCTGTAGGAATTCTGACAGCCAATTTGCTTCCAGCAAACCTTCACAAACAGCAACCTGATAATGATAACTTGATCATCTGTCTCTCTGATGTTGGTTGAGAGCTAAGTATTGACAGGGTCTCTGGGAAGAACTCCCCTGCCTCTCTTCAAAATGGTAAGAAGTCTCACAACACCAGGTTAACGCCTGACCTTCGGGTAAGCGTTCTCCAAGGCGGCCTTCACGACAGCGCAGAGTCGCTGAGCAGAGGCTGATAGCCAAGTTCCGCACACATGAGGACGGCCTCAACCGGGATCTTGGGTTCATGTCGCACTATCTGTAACCCCCGTGACTTGCCTGGGTTTGCAAAACCTCACTTACTGTACTGTCTGGAGACAATACACATCTCTTTAACCTAATGCCCTTTCCACTCACACTGTCGGCATCTTTAAGACTTGAACAGTAGGTTAGTTGTAAAGACTCACATTCTAATCAATAATCAGTAAACTGTATATGCTGTATATGCTCTGTCTGAGGCCAGAACTCTCCATTTGCCTGACAAAGGGGCAAACCCCAAAAGCTTGTGAGTTTACTATCAAATAAATCGGTTGGACTTTATCCTGGTGTTGTGAGACTGTGTTTACCCCAGTCCAACGCCGGCATCTCCACATCATCTCTTCAAAATGGTGACTGTTGGACATTTGCCAGTCACTGGAGAGGGTTTAACCTCTCCGTTGGAAAGATAGCACATCCTACAGTTGTAAATGCACCTAGTTTGGGGGCGTTTAAGAGATCTGTGGATAGGTTTATGGACGAAAAGGGATTGGTTTAGGTTAGTGGGTCAGTGTTTTTGTAACTGGTCGGCGCAACATTGTGGGCCGAAGGGCCTGTTCTGCGCTGTAATGTTCTATGTTCTATGTTCTATGTAACAGGTGGCACACCTTCGGTTCTGCACTGGGGACGTACCAGCCTCAGTTTTTGTACCCAAGTCACAGAGTGGGATTTGAACTGACTGCCTTCTGACTCACGGCGCTACCCACTAAGCACAGCTAACGACCTAACACTGCTTTATACGCACGTCCATTTGAAGTGTTGAAGTGATTCACTGCTGAGACAGACACGGACACTGCCATTACCCACAGTCAGGCTTTTGTCACACTTTCTCCGCTCATCCTGCGACACTCTGTGAGCGATGGCGCGGCTGATGTGTTATGCTCCAGACATCTCGTTGCAGTCTTTACACTTTGTTACAGATCTGGAAAGGAAAAGGCGTTATTTTCAGATGGTTACCAGCTGAAACTTAAATGTTTCCAACCAGCAAGATTTCCTGACCAAATCACAATTAAATTCAACTGTGCCCCAGTCATTATTAATCATAATTAGATTTTGTGCAGAGCTCAATGTGCAGAGTGCTACCTGAGCAGCAGATTAGTATCTTGTCAATATTTAATATAGAATTCTGTCCCCATTCACAGCGCATCATAAATTTTAAAACCTCAAAGCACAGAAGGAGAGTGTTTTGGTCTGTTCTACCTGGGCTGCCTGTCTCCACTTCTCTGCTTCTCCTCGACAGAGCTGTAATTTTTTTCCTTTGCAATTATTTGTCCAATTCCCTTTTGAATCCGCTTCTGCTGCCTTTCAGACGGCACCTTCCGAATGACGAACCACTCTCTGTAAAGAAATGTTTCCATCAGGAACCGCTGGTACCTTTGGCCAATCAGCTTAGATTTGCATCCTCTGGCTCCTGAGCCTGGCACCAACAGCCAAAGTTCTCTGGCCGTTCCCACTGGCGGGATCTTCTGGTCCCCGCTGACCGACAGCGACCCCCTGCCATGGGGGTAACCCGTCCACAGCGGTGGGCGGGACTGGAAGATCCCACCGCTGGCCAATGAAGGGCTGTGGCTGTGTTTTGGGGAGGGAGGGGGGAAAACCTGCCCAATTTATCCTCTTGACTCTAGTAAAAAGCCCCTCCTAATTTTAAACATCTCCTTCACTCTTCTCTTCACCTTCTCCGCTGTAAGGTGCACAGACCCAGACTCTCCTCGTATCTCAACTCCTTCAGCCCATCCAAATAAATCTCCAAAACCCTGACACCCTTCCTAAAGAGTTGGGGGGGGGGGGGAGTTGGCACGGTGGCACAATAGTTAGCACTGCTGCCTCACAGTGCCAGGGACCCGGGTTCAATTCCCGGCTTGGGTCACTGTCCGAGTGGAGTTTGCACATTCTGCCCGTGTCTGCGTGGGTTTCCTCCGGGAGGTGCACCGGTTTCCTCCCAGGGTCCATAAGATGTGTTGGTTAGGGTGCGTTGGCCGTGCTAAATTCTCCTTTGGTGTACCCCAACAGGTGCTGGAGTGTGGCAGCTAGGGGATTTTCACAGTAACTTTATGAATGTAAGCCTACTTGTGACTAATAAATAAATAAACTTTAAAATGCAGTGTCTAGGAATGGCCACAATACTTCACTTGCGATCTAACCAATGCTTTGCAAATACTTAGGACAACTTCCCTGATTTTTTTGTGCTCTTATTAAAAAAAGACAAGGATCCTGTTTGCTTGTAGCCCCCAGTCACCCTTTTGTTATATCCTGCAGCATCGATTATAATTTGTCATAGTTCAGGGAATGCAGTAACAAGGGGAGAGAATTTATCGTCCTGAATTTTTAATTCAGGTAATTTTGTTGCTGCGGGAGATACGGAAAACAAAAGCGAAACACTGCAGAGACTGGACATCGTCAGAAATGTTCGGGATGTTCAGGTCCAAGGGGAGGAATTTCCCCATCCCACCTGCCGCGGGAATCAGCGCCGGTGGGACACGGGTCATGGAAAGGTCTGCTGACCCTCGGGTGGGATTTTTTGGTCTTGGGGCAAGTGTGACCAGAAGCCCCGCCCGAGGTGAGAGACACACGGTGGGGTTTTACTGCCTCGCTCAGGCCAGACTGCAAATTCCGTTGCCCGCTCCGATTCCGTGGTGGGAGCGGAGGCTGAGCTCGGGCCACTGTCAACCTTTCATTTCCATGACTTTCCATCAGAATTGAAAAAGTTAGAGATCTCACAGGGGTTGACCCAGTGACGAGGTGGGGAAAGTAGAGGGGGGGGGGGGCGGGCTGGAAAGAACCAGAGGGAATGTCTACAAAAGAAGGGGTGGAAGGCAGGGGAAGTGAAACGAGCAAAGGGGGAAGACGGTGCAGGGTAACAAGGGACGGGAGGGAACAAATCAAGGAGGAAAAGAACAGTCTTGGGAAGGTGGTCACAGCAGAATCACAGAGGCAGAGGGAAGAGATTACGCCCCCCCCCAAAGTGTGGAGGGGCAGTGAAGGTAAGTGGGCGTCCCTGGCAGGGGTTGGGGTGGGGTGGGGGGAGGGGGGGGGGGGTGGCCCTCCTTCTGAATCGAGCCAGACGCCCTTCCCCTTTTTCTGGGGAAAGCAACGCCGCCACCTTCACCTTACTTTGACTTTGAAGCGAGTCAGCTCGGGGGGGGGGGGGGGGGGGGGGGGGAGAGGAATCCTCAATCTTCATCATCTTTCTGCTGTTGCCGTGGCGACGGACCGCTGTGGATCCTCTCCGGCCAATGTGTCCCCCGCTGCACAATTTGCGAACCGTTCCGGTCTATCCGTTTAAACAATGAGCACAAAGGAATACACTGAAAAATTAGTCACCGCGGCAAACTCCAGCGCAGTTGGAAATCCCACCTTGTCTCCTAATTGACTGTTTCATAATAAAGGCTGGATGTGTTGGAGTATTGCCCCCAGCTGTCACATTGTGGAGTGCTGGAGTTTACCTTTCATGATTCACTCTATTAACTATAACGATCTCCAGACATGTTCACTTTTATCCCAGTCTCCCGATTTTTACAGTTTATTACACTCTGCGTTGCTAAAGGCTACCCTTGATGTTGGAGACTGCTTGCATTAGACTCCCATCCCCCCCCCCCCCCTCACCGACCTTCCCAGACGCAGAGCTAAAACACTTTTGTTTCTGCCGCAATCCGGTGTTTCACCTTGTTCCTCTTTAAGGGTGGGATTCACGCTCCTCAGCGTCGGACCCTCGCCCAGGCCAATTCCACACCAGGCGAGGCGGTGGAGTTCCAGCTTTTAACTTAAATTCACCTTGGGCCTATCCAGCAAGATTTGGCATCAGTACAGATTCCCCTTCTGCTGAAACCATGGACTAATTTGCTTCAATATATTGATAACGCAAGCAGCTGGAAAAGTGCCGCATTATTGAAGCATCCGATGTGTCCAATCTGCATGAAAAAAATAAGCCTATTAAGGTCAGTATTCGATGAAAGGCTCATTATTATTAACGGGCAGATTGTATAGTCACCGGTAACAATGAAGAGATTCCCCATGAGTTGTGAAACTCCACAAGTTACTGGACAATTTGATCCACTCCACCACTAGCCTCACAATAACGGCAGCCGTCCCTCAAACGTTTCGGCAAATGAGTGAACTTGCACATTAATTACCCACTAATCTCCCCACAGACAGCTAGGGCTGGTATTTAATAACGTAAGGACTCTGCCAACTGTATAATCATTGTTAATGACTGTAATCAAGCACTCTGGCCAAGGAAAGCTGCCCCTGGCTCTTTGACTGATCAGATTTTAAAAATGATAGCTTCGTTCAGAACTGCAAACTCTTCCTTCACACTGAGGAAGTGCTTCTGAAGTGTAGTCACAGGAAGCGCAACAGCCAATTTACTCATAGGAAGCTCCCAATGTTTCCTCATCTGGAAATTTCCGGGTGATTATTCTGCAGTGCTGTAACCTCTGACTGGGAATGAGTTAAAGTCGGATAACTCAGTCATTGCCGTGCCAATAGCTCTGAACGTTTGGGCAGAGTTTTATCCATGGGAGTTAAAACATCAGGCCCGATAAAAAGCGCTTGCCAAACTAATGAAATTCAAATTATAAACTGCAGGGACTTTCAGAATATTTAGCACCAGTTATGTAAAGTAAATTCTAATTGTTCATTTCCATTTTCATTGAACGAAAACATAAAACTGTGAGTGAAAAATGACCCATTTTCTGGAGCGTATTCTGCATAAATACTTTATAATTGCAGGTTTTATATCATAAACAATTTTTAAAACACAATTCCACAGGATGGGTCTCAGTAATTACAGCAAATACTTTTGTGGAGGAATCGTGGATCATTTAAAAAATTACTGCCAAAAAAAAATGTTACACTTTCCTCTTGCGCTCATTTGAACAGCTGTAATTGACACTGGTATCAGCTTTTGCATACTGATATATTCTGTACATTTGCAAAGTTAAGAAACCCTGCCAGGTTTTTACATTTCTGTTGAATTTCAGCTTTTCCAGAAAGCATAACTTTCCTTTCAGTTGCTATAACTTTGCAGGGACTGGGGGATTTGATTTGTTGTTGAGTTTGCTATTTGGAATACTCTTATTTCGAAGTTTCGCCCCTCAGTGACTGTTTCCCACTCTGAGATTAATATTCATGTGATGTGAACCTCTACAACACATCTCCTGATCCCTGTGCATGGTCACACAATCTTTACCTGAAGTTCTTGGATAGTCAGACAGATGAATTGTCAGGTACCAAGGGACATAATTAAGGTGCGTGGGAAAAAGTTTAGAGGAGATGTGCGAGGCAAGGTTTTACACAGAGGGTGGTGAATGTCTGGAATAAGCTGGAATCCGGGGAGGCAGTGGGAGCAGGTGGGATAGTGATATTTAAGGGGTATCTAGACAAATACATGAATAGGATGGGATTGGCAGGATATGGACTCCATAAGTGCATACAGTTTTAATTTAGGCAGGCATCTTGATCGGTGCAGGCTTGGAGTTCTTGTGCTGTACTGTTCCTTGTTCTTTGTTGTAAGATAGAGAAGTTTCCAACACTTCTTCATCAAGGGACACCAATGAGTCAGGGCAGCTCACTGATACTCTAACAGTGTTAATCTCCAAACTCAAGGCAGGCTCATTACAATGAGATCACAAGGCTGGTCCACATCTCACTCCCGAGGGTGTTTGCACCATCTGACCATGGTGGATGTGTCACTGTCGCTGCGGACTCTGTTCACAGAGTAGGCGTATTCACAGGTTATCACTTACTGAAACTGAGGTCGCGTCCAAGTGAGTGAAGAGGCCAGGACGCACAGGTGTGAACACAGGACTCCTTCTCTCAGAGACTGTTTGGCCATCTCTTGAAATGACGCGGAATGGTTTGGAGGGCGAGGGGAGTGCGGTCAAATGATCAACTTTAACCTTCCTCGTCCTGGAAGCTGTCCAATTATTGAAGTATTTCGGACACATCTCCCACACCTTCCTTACACCATGGAACTATTGCGTTCATACTGACCCTCAGTGACAACCTGGGCTTCCTGGATCTCTGCATCTTCCACTAAGCTCCTGTCCTCCTGCAGTTCACCCTCTGGCAAGGCAGCACCTTTCTGCACAGCCAGATTGTGAAGGGCACAGAGCACTGCAGTGATGCGGAAATCCTGTCCTGTGTGGACTGCAGAGAACCATCGGAGTGGTCCAAGTATTGAACATCTCTTCAACACAACTGCGAGGGCGACAGGCCAGAGTCAACAGCCAGTGTTTCACTGGGTAACCGAAATCCCCCAGCAAACATCTCCGCAGATGTACTGACCCCTCAGAAATCTCAGGCACCTGGGAGTGACTCAGGATGTAGGAGCCATGACAACTCCCAGTGTCCAGGAGCACACGTGCAGGATGTGCTGCTGATGATCTCACTCGAGTTGTACATTTGCTGGAATGATAACCCTCGTGGTTTATATACAGGAGGAGCTGCTGCACTGGAGCCCCGTGAGTGCAGTTGATTGCTCCCTGTGATCTCGGGAGTCCTGGGATAGCTGTGAAGCTGCTGAATCTTAGTGCCTGGCTGTACTTGCCCAGAACAAACCTGCCATCAGGATGGGCCTTCCTGTAAAGGGCATCACTCACCTCCTTTACGTAGTGATGCATTGCAGACTGAGAGATGTTGCACAGGTCCCCTGTTGATCCCAGGAAAGGCCCATTGGCAAAGAAATCCAGCCACTGACAGGGGGATGCCTCCACCCTCAGTCTGACGAGTATCTGGGTCTCTCCTCCTCACCCTCCTGTTCGCTCTGACTGCCTTGGTCACGTCCCTTAGGCAGCGAATCCTCCTGGATCCTTGCTGATGCCTCTGAGGGCTCCGAACAATACAGAATTGGAGCCCTGGATCCATTAATCCTTTTGCCTTCTCTCTGAAACGAGACACCGAAGATAACAATAATTAGTCCAGAAAGAGCAATGCTGTTTTCGAAACCAGTGCCTGACTTGCACTGTGTCTGATGCAGCCTTGCCTCGGAGACACCAGCACACAGTTTTGGGGTGAGCGAGATGCCATTGCAGAAATGTGCAGCCCTCTTTAGGGTGATAAGGTGCAAATGAAATGATTAAACCAAAATCGCTCTGTGCTCTATTCTTTGATGTGGCAAACTGATGACCTTTCAGTTGGTCGGGGTCAGTGAATGGAAGCGATGAATGGCATTTATTGAGAGCCTGTGACTGCTTTTCCCCAGGGTGGAAGAGTCAGTTACTAGGAGGGTATACGTCTAAGATTCAAGGTTTAAAGGAGATGTACGACGCAAGTTTTTTTACACAGAGGGTGGTGGGTACCTGGAACTCGCTGCCGGGGAAGGCAGCGGAAACAGATACCTCATTGAGACGTATAAGATGATGAATGGGATGGATAGGATAGAGGTGGAGAGACTCTTCCCACTCAGAAAGGACAGTAGGACTAGGGGGCACAGCCTCAAGATAAAGGGGGGGCGGTTTAGAACAGAGTTGAGGAAGAACTTCTTCACTCAAAGGGTGATGAATCTCTGGAATTCTCTGCCCGTTGAAGTGGTGGAGGCTGCCTCGCTAAATATTTTTAAGAAGCGGGTTGATGGGTTTTTGATAAGAGAAGGGATTAAGGGTTATGGGGAGAGGGCGGGAAGGTGGAGCTGAGTCACGACAGATCAGCCATGATCTTATTGAATGGCGGGGCAGGCTCGAAGGGCCAGATGGCCTACTCCTGCTCCTATTTCTTATGTTCTTATACCATAGTGACTTTTAATGGGTGTCTTGACAAATACGTGAATAGGATGGGAATAGATGGTCTCCAGAGGGAGGGGGTTTTAGTTCAGTCGGGGCAGCATGGTCGGTGCGGGCTTGGAGGGGCCGAAGGGCCTGTTCCTGTGCTGTCATTTTCTTTGTTCTTTGATGAAATGTCAGGTATGATGCCACTGTGTCCCCTCACCACTGCCTTCACTCTCCAAGGCTGCATCCCTGTCAATGTGCCAACTTTTATTTCCTTCATTCTTGCGTATGGGTGTTGCTGATTGGCCAGCATTTATTGACTTGAACTGAATGGTTTGCTGGGCCATTTCAGAGGGCAGTTGAGAGTCAATTACATTGCAGTGAATCTAGAGTCACATGTAGGCCAGACCGGGTAAGGATGGCAGACTTCCTTCCCTAAAGGGCATTACTGAACCAGATGGGTTTTATGGTTATCAGTAAATTCTTAATTCCAGATTTTGTTTTACTGAATTCAAACTCCACCATCTGCTGTGGTTGGATTTGAACCCAGGTCCACAGGACATGAGCTGAGATTCTCGGTTAATAGTCCTAGCAATAATACCAATCAGCCATCACCTCCCCTCCTTTGATGTGAAGCTGGTTAGTGAGCTCTATCGCTTTAACATCACTGAATGGAATGATTGGCTTTTAGTTGCTTCATGGACAATAAGATCTCTCTCCTTTGTTACTTATCTGGATCGTGTCCACTGGAGAGGCTCTGACAAGTAACTGTGTGTCCCATGAAGGAGCTCCAATAGCCCAGCTTTGCAATCCTTCCACACTCCCTCATATCCCACACGGCAGAACCACTTTACTTCTGTAGATGCTATTGTTCTGTGATCTCAACACGGTGCTGCTACATCTCCTATCATAGAATCGCTACAATACAGAAGGAGATCTTTCAGCTCATCGAGTCTGTACCGACCACGATCCCATCTAGGCCCTATTCCCGTAATCCCACATATTTATCCTGCTAATCCCCCTGACACTAAGAATCCATTTAGCGTGGCCAATCTACCGAGTCCACACATCTTTGGGGTGTGGGAGGAAACTGGAGGAAACTCATGCAGACACGGAGAGAATGTGCAAACTCCACAAGATAGTGACCCGAGGCCAGAATTGAACCTGGGACCCTGGCGCTGTGAGGCAGCAGTACTAACCACTGTGCCACCCCATTTCGGGGCAAAGTCCGACGACACTCTATCCCTCACTGCCCACGAGCCTCCGATTGTTTCAGTTTGAGGCCGACATAATCTCCCACTAGCGTGAGGCAACATCGGAAAGCGTGAGGAGATTCCGGCGAGCTGCTGTTTTAATGAGCATTCATGAGATGCGAATGAATGCAAATGACATTCGTGCCACGGGAGCTGATGAACCAACCTGCCGTTGACCCTCCGAGGGGGGAAATGCAAACTGTTTTATTCTCTGGCGGTTTTCTATCCCTTTGTCTGGAGTTTATTTCCTGGAGTTCTATGAGGATGTGTCTAGGGCGGTGGATAGAGGAGAGCCGGTGGATGTGGTCTTTCTGGATTTTCAGAAGGCGTTTGACAAGGTGCCTCACAAGAGGTTATTGCAGAAGGTCGAGGGACATGGAATTGGGGGTAGGGTGTTAGCGTTGATAGAGGATTGGTTGTCAAATAGGAGGCAGAGAGTGGGGGTCAACGGGTGCTATTCGGATTGGCGGTTGGTGACTAGTGGGGTGCCCCAGGGGTCGGTGCTGGGGCCTCAGCTTTTTACCATTTATATAGATGATCTGGAGGAGGGAACTGAGTGTAGGGTGTCGAAATTTGCTGATGACACCAAGATTGGGGGAACGGCAAATTGTGCGGAGGGTGTGGAGAGTGTGCAGAAGGATCTAGATAGACTGGGCGAATGGGCCAGGAAATGGCAAATGGAATTTAATGTTGGCAAGTGTGAGGTGGTCCACTTTGGAAGGAAGAATGGTAGGAAGGACTATTACTTACGTGGTGAAAAACTGCAGCAGGCGACGGTGCAGAGGGACCTCGGGGTCCTTGTGCATGAGTCGCAAAAACCCAGCTTGCAGGAGCAGCAGGTGGTCAGGAAGGTGAATGGGATGCTGGCCTTCATAGCGAAGGGGATTGAATATAAAAGTAGGGAGGTCTTGCTGCAGCTGTATAGGGCATTGGTGAGGCTGCAGCTGGTGTACTGTGTGCAGTTTTGGGCGCTGCACCTGCGCAAAGATATTTTGGCCTTGGAGGGAGTGCAGAGGAGGTTTACTAGGCTGATACCGGAGTTGAGGGGGTTGAGCTATGAGGAGAGGCTGAATGAACTAGGCTTGTACTCGTTGAAGTTTAGAAGAATGAGGGGAGATCTCATTGAGACGTATAAGATGATGAATGAGATGGATAGGATAGAGGTGGAGAGACTCTTCCCGCTCAGAAAGGACAGTAGGACTAGGGGGCACAGCCTCAAGATAAAGGGGGGGCGTTTTAGAACGGAGTTGAGGAGGAACTTCTTCACTCAAAGGGTGGTGAATCTCTGGAATTCTCTACCCGTTGAAGTGGTGGAGGCTGCCTCGCTAAATATTTTCAAGAAGCGGGTTGATGGGTTTTTGATAAGAGAGGGGATTAAGGGTTATGGGGAGAGGGCGGGAATGTGGAACTGAGCCACGACAGATCAGCCATGATCTTATTGAATGGTGGGACAGGCTCGAAGGGCCAGATGGCCTACTCCTGCTCCTATTTCTTATGTTCTTATGTTCTTATGTTCTTATGTTCTTATGTTCTTATGTTCTTATGTTCTTATGTTCTTATGTTTGTCGCCTGCTGCAACCTCCGCTCCCACTCTCCCCCAAACTCGCAAAGGGCAGAATGGGAAAACTAACCCGCCGTGGATTTCCCCTCCCGACCTTGGATTCCACTGTGTCCCGAGCACTGGAATCCCTTCCCTAAACCCCTCCGCCTCTGCGCCTCCCTCTCCTCCCTGAAGACGCTCCTTAAAAACTGACCTTTCTAATCAAATGTTTGGTCACCCTACCTAATGATAGCCTCGTTTCGTTTGGTATCAAATTTTATTTGATGGCGTTTTTGCAAAGTGCTTGGCGGCAGTTTGCTACATGAAAGACGCTAGGCAAATGCGAGCTGTTGTTGCAGGGATATGATTTTATTTGTGAGTAAAAGCCAGCACTGCCTGTGACGCGGTGTAGAAGATCTGGGTTTCACTGCGATTGCTGTTGGTTATCCCCAGGCACAAGCCCTCGGAATCTGGGAAGATTAATTGCTTTGCAGAAATAGTTCAAGGCAATCTGTGGCCTGATACAGGGAGATCGCTAACAATCCCGTCAATCTCTCCTTCCGTCAAACTGGACGGCAGCATCAGGCAGATAATTAAATTCCTCCCCCTCGCCCCCCACTGAATGTTTTCCAAGAATAACCTCTTTAATTTCAGCGTTGGAGATTTTGATTGTTTTGTACAATCCTTTTCTGATTAAAAAAGGTGCAGTTCAGGGTTGAGTTATTCTGTGACGGTCTCTCACGGTTGGCATGGCTCGGGTAACCCTATCCTCACTTTGCACTGAACTCGCAGTCAGATTCCGACAGAAACCCGACAGTGCGGAAGGACATCATTTGGCCCATCGGGTCTGCACTGACCAAGTCCCACCCCAGGCTCTAATTATTACTCCGCTAATACCTCTAATCTACACATCCTGAGGGAGAACTTAGCATGGCGAATCCACCCTAACCCGCACATCTTTGGACTGTGGGAGGAAACCGGAGCCCCGGAGGAAACCCACGCCGACACGGGGAGAATGTGCAAACTCCACACGGATTATTAATCAAGAACCTATCTATCTCTGTCTTAAAGACACTCAATGACCTGCCCTCCACTGTCTTCTGTGGCAAAGAGTTCCGTAGATTCCCCACTCTCTGGCTGAAGAAATTCCTCCTCACCTCTGTTTTAAAAGATTGTCCCTTTAGCCTGAGGTTGTGCCCTCTCTGGTTCTAGATTTTCCTATTAGCGGGAACATCCTCTCCACGTCCACTCTCTCCAGGGCCTCGCAGTATCCTGTAAGTTTCAATAAGATCCCCCCTCATCCTTCTAAACTCCAACGAGTACAGACCCAGAATCAACTCCTCGAGTGCTTCAGGTACGGAGCCAGAATCCAGAGTGCCAGTGGACCTGACACTCCCCTATATACAGGTGAGGTTCCCTGACTGGGCAGGCAATGATGACCTCAATCAGGGAGCTCATACTCCAAGTGACCCAGCTCACGGGCCTCGATGAAGCCATTACAGGGGGGCTCCCTTGAATCTTTATGTGGGGTGTGGTGCAGGGACCAGAGTGCCTGCAGTTCCCAGGGCTGATGAGTTTTGCCTTGCTTTGTTGCCAGTTGCAGCATTTCGCTATCCTGTACATTGCTAAACCAGGCAGCACACATTTTAAATTAAGCTTGCAGCTTCAGTGTTAATAAATTTCCCGAGATAGCAACTGTTCAGCTTGTGTCAGCGAAAGGCAATTTTGCCATCGACTTGATTGATTTAAAGTATAAACTTTATCCTCGCGGATGTTGTATAATTTTGTTTTGTCTTATATTTCTTCCCAGAAAGCAGGGCAGGGCAGGGCAGTAGGCTTCATTTTTAAGTTATATTTCATCATTTAACAGAAAGTGCAGGGAAGATTTTTTAGAATGTTAGCAGGGTGAGGGATTTCAGTCAATGTGGAGAGACTGAACATAAGGACTAGGAGCAGGAGTAGGCCATTCGGCCCCTCGAGCCTGCCCCGCCATTCAATAAGATCATGGCTGATCTTTTTGTGGACTCAGCTCCACTTACCCGCCCGCTCACCATAACCCTTAATTCCTTTACTGTTCAGAAATTTATCTATCCTTGTCTTAAAAACATTCAATGAGGGAGCTTCAACTGCTTCACTGGGCAGGAATTTCACAGATTCACAACCCTTTGTGTGAAGAAGTTCCTCCTCAACTCAGTCCTAAATCTGCTTCCCCTTATTTTGAGGTTATTCCCCCTGGTTCTGGTTTCACCCACCAGTGGAAACAATTTCCCTGCTTCTATCTTATCGATTCCCTTCATAATCTTATATGTTTCTATAAGATCTCCCTTCATTCTTCTGAATTCCAATGAGTATAGCCCCAGTCTACTCAGTCTCTCCTCATAAACCAACCCTCTCAACTCAGGAATCAACCCAGTGAATCCCCTCTGCACCCCCTCCAGTGCCAGTATATCCTTTCTCAAGTGAGGAGCTGGTGTTGTTCTCCTTGGAGAAGACAAGTTTGAGGGGAGTTTTTTTTTAATTCAATCATGGGACATGGGTGTCGCTGGCTGGTCAGCATTTATTACCCATCCCTAGTTGCCCTTGGAGGGCAGTTGAGAATCAATTACATTGCTGTGGCTCTGGAGTCACATGTCGTCCAGACCAGGTAAGATGGCAGATTTTCTTCCCTAAAGAATGAGATGGATTTTTCCGACAATCAGCAATGGTTTCATGGCCATGAGTAGGTTCTTAGTTCCAGATATTTTTTACTGAATTCACCTGCCATTCGATCCCGAGTCCCCAGAACATGAGCTGAGGTTCTGGGTTATTAGTCTAGTGATAATAACACTAGGCTAGCACCTCTTCTTTAATCGAGGCATTCCAAATCCTAGAACGTTTTGATAGAGGAGGTAAGGAGAAATTGTTTCCAGTGGCAGGAGGGTTGGTAACCCGAGGGACACAGATTTGAGGCATATAGGTTCCAAATAAGCAACATTCCTCTGACAGACTTGTAATTCCACTTTAACTACAGTTAGCAACCATAAATATATACTTGCTATAATGCTTGTAGGTCGTCTTGAGGCTTTCAGAGAGAGAGAATAAGTTTCAGCACAGCATATAGAACTCTGTCTTCAAACAAACCACAAGCAGAATTGAAAACTGTTTCTCTGCTGCAGACCCAGCCCCTCCCATTAACCTCAGCATCACATGACCCTGTCTACCTAAACCCAACTTCCAGCCCTTTAATCAAAACCCCAGGAGAAATCTCCTCCTAGAAACAAAAAATCCATAAACTCTATCACTATATGACTAAAATGAGTAATTATCCTGCTCTCCCAGCATCTGAGTTCAATTCCAGACACACCGAGTGCCTGCAGAATAGAGCTGAATCTGTCAGCAGTCACAAACATTAAATCAAATGATATATATTTATATATTGTATGTGTATAGCAATTGTGCGCTACCATCACATTGTCCTGCGTTCCCTACTGGATTTATTAGTGATGACCTCACATTGACTGCCTGAAGTTTGATCTGCACCAGGAAGTGGAAACAACTTTCCCAGAATTTTACCGGAATGCCTGCCCCGGGATCGGGGAGGGTGAGGCTTGCAGAATGGAACTCTTTGTGGGCCGTGGGCAGAATCTTACGAGGCCCGGGCAGGCAAGGCGGTAAGATCCCAGCACTTCTCCATGTCTACTGTCTCAAACTTCCTCATCATTTTCAAGACCCCAATCAGGTCACCTCTCACCCTCCCTTCTCTCAAGGAAAGGATATGTTCGATCTTCGCTGATTATTATTGTATCTTGGTCATAGAATCCCTACAGTGCAGAAGGAGGCCATTTGGCCCATCGAGTTTGCACCGACCACAATCCCACCTGGACCCTATCCCTATAACCCCATGCATTTACCCCTAGCTGGTCCCCTTGATACTAAGGGGCAATTTAGCACGGCCAATCTATCAAACCCGCACATCTTTGGACCGTGGCAGGAAACTGGAGCACCCAGAGAAAACCCATGCAGACACGGGGAGAGTGTGCAAACTCCACCTAGACAGTCACTCAAGCCGGGAATCGAACCCAGATCCCTGGCGATGTGAGGCACCGTGACACTGTGCTGGCTTGTCTCAATGTAGTAACTTCTGCACTTTCTCTCTTGATTCTATTCCTGTTAATATGGGTGGTTAAAGCTGAGCAGAGTGTTTCCTCTTTCATTGTTAAAAACTGAAACAACAAGAAATTAATTGACTCCCATTTCTTGCAACCTGATAAGCGATTAAATTGCTGCGGAACCACTAACCAGAAACATTTCCCAGTGTGTTAAGATAGCAGTGAATATAGTGGTGAAATCTCACCACCAGAGATGTGATTTACTGTTAGAGAGCAATTAGATTTTAAAATTACAGCATGTCACTGAATGTGGGAAAGATTATGCTGTGATTTTAGATGCATTTTCAGAAGCAGATGGCAGAATCCTTTCTTTTGACATTTACTTAAGTACTAAGTTTTTGCAGCTCACTCTCTCAAGGATGGTGGTGCAGTGGCACCGTGGTTAGCAATGCTGCCTCACAGCGCCAGGGACCCGGGTTCAGTTCCCAGCTCGGGTCACTGTCTGTGTGGAGTTGTACGTTCTTCCCATGTCCGCAGGCATTCCTCCGGGTGCTCCGGTTTCCTCCCACAGTCCCACGGGTTAGGTAGATTGGCCAAGCTAAACTGACCCTTGAGTTGGGGAGACGAGCTCGGATAAATGGATGGGGTTACGGGGACAGGGGCTTGGTGGGATGGTTAGGGAGGGACTGGCCTAACCAATGCTGCCCTCGTCTCATGAGTGAATTTTCAGAGAAGTCAGACTGGCTCAGCTGAATGTTAATGCAATTCAGAATGCTGAATCTCAGAGTCAGCAAAAACTTTCGGAATCCTTGATTAATTCATCACTCCACCCACGTCATCAAAGTGCCTTTGGAGTGAATGAAATGAATGATGAGATCTCGCCTTTGCATCCAATATTTTCCTCTGGCTTCCCTCCCTCCATATAAATAGTGATGAATATGTAACTCTTCTTAACACTTGTCACTTTTGAATGAAAGAAATACATCATCCAGCAATGGGTGGCGAGGTGGTTAGCACTGGGTTCAATTCTGGCCTCTCTGTGCGGAGTTTGCACATTCTCCCCATGCCTCTGTGGGTTTCCTCCGGGTGCTCTGGTTTGCTCCCACTGTCCAAAGATGTGCGGGTTAGGCGGATTGGCCGTGCTAAATTGCCCCTTTGTGTCAGGGGGACTAGCTAGGGTAAATGTGTGGGGTCACTGCTATAGGCCTGGGTTGGATTGTTGTCAGTATAGGCTTGATGGGTCAAATGGCCTCCTTCTGCACTGTAGGAATTCTATGATTAATCAGTTTTTTACAGTATTTCTAGACATGACACACCCTAAAGTTGTGAGTTATCCCAGCCCTGAAACACCATTCTGGTGAGACGCAGATACATTAATCCTGTGCGAGTTCTAAGCTAGTCAAAAACCTGCCCCACGGTTGTGGGAGATGGAGCTGTTAGCATCCTTCTGTTTATGTAAGGGATGAACATGCAGGAAACCTGTTGGGGATGACATGGTCTCATGTGGTGAACTTAATGGTAGGTACGTCCATTGTAAAGTACAGAAATAGGTGCACTCTAACAGTTGAACAATATTTCAAAATTAAAGAAAACAATTTTAATTTCTAATTTATTGCTGTTTTTGTTCCAAATAAGCAACATTCCTCTTACAGATTTACAATGCCACTTTAAAAAAGTTAGCAAAAATAAATATACTTGTCTTCAGATGGCAGTGTGGAAACTATCTGAAACATCAAAATAGAAACAACTTATAATCATATATCTTCATTTATGTAACAAAACATTACAAGGAGCTTTACAGGAGTATAATAGAACACCAAGCCACATTTTGGTTTGATTTGATTTATTATTGTCACATGTATTTACGGTGAAAAATATTGTTTCTTACACACCATAGAGACAAAGCATACCATTCATAGAGAAGGAAACGAGAGAGTGCAGAATGTGGTGTTATAGTCATAACTAGGGTGTAGAGAAAGATCAATTTAATACAAGATAAATCCATTCAAAAGTCTGACCGCAGCAGGGAAGAAGCTATTTTTGAGTCAGTTGGTATATGACCTCAGATTTTTGTATCTTTTTCCTGATGTAAGAGGGTGGAAGAGGGAATGTCTGGGGTGCGTGGGGCCCTTAATTATGTTGGCTTCTTTGCCGAGGCAGCAGGAAGTGTAGACAGAGTCAATGGATGAGAGGCTGGTTTGAGTGATGGACTGGGCTACATTCACGACCCTTTGTAGTTTCTTGAAGTCTTGGGCAGAGCAGGAGCCCAGACCAAGCTGTGATACAACCAGGAAGAATGCTTTCTGTGTGAATCTGTAAAAATTGGTGAGAGTCGTAGCAGACATGCCAAATTCCCTTTGTCTTCTGAGAAAGGAGGAGGAGGAGGAGATATCAGGAAAGGTGACTGCAAGCTTGGGCAGATGGGTAGGTTTTAAAGGAGCATCTTAAAGGAGGAAAGTTCAACAGAGGCTGTGGAGGTTTCGTGAGGTGAATACATCTTAGGGCTGGGACAATTGAAAGTACGGCTTTCAATGGTGGAGTGATTAAAACTGGGAGTTCTGAAGAGGCTGGAATTAGAGCATGAGTTGGATTTTTTTTATTCATTTGTGGGACATGGGCATCGCTGGCTGGCCAGCATTTATTGCCCTTCCCTAGTTGCCCGAGAACAGTTGAGAGTCGACCACATTGCTGTGGCTCTGGAGTCACATGTAGGCCAGACCAGATAAGGACGGCAGATTTCCTTCCCTAAAATACAGTCGTGAGCCAGGTGAGTTTTTCTGACTATCGACAATGGTTTCATGATCATCAGTAAATTCTTCATTCCAGATTTTTTTTTTATTGAGTTCAAATTCCAGCATCTGCCATGTTGGGATTCGAACCTAGGTACAGGACATTAGCTGAGTTTCTGGATTAATAGTCTAGTGATAATACCACTAGGCTATCTTAGAAGAGATTACAAAATTAAAGAGGGATGAGGACATGGACATTGTGGCATTGTGGTTAGCACTGCTGCCTCACAGCGCCAGGAACCTGGGTTTGATTCCCGGCTTGGGTCACTGTCTGTGTGGAGTCTGCATGTTCTCTCCGTGCCTGCGTGGGTTTCCTCCAGGTGCTCCGGTTTCCTCCCACAGTCTGAAAGATGTGCTGGTTAGGTGCGCTGGCCATGCTAAATTCTCCCTCAGTGTAACCCAAACAGGTGCCGGAATGTGGCGACTAGGGGGTTTTCACAGTAACTTCATTGCAGTGTTAATGTAAGCCTACTTGTGGCCCTAATAAATGGATTTAATGGAGAAATTTGAAAACTAGGATGACGGTTTTAAGATCATGACAGTCCTCAACTGGAAGCCAGTGTAGACCAGTGCAAAGAGAATGGGTGCCGGTGATAAGTGAAGGGGACTTGATGTATTCGGGCATGAACAGCAGAGTTTTGGATGACCTCGAGTTCACAGAGGACAGAGTGAGAGAGAGCAGCCAGGAGTGCGTTGGAACAGTCAAGCTTCAAGGTAGCAAAGACCTGAATGAGAGTTTCAGCAGCAGGTGGGCTGAGATGAGGGCAGAGTTGGATGGCGTTAGCGCGGGGAACGAGGTAGTTTCTGCAAATATGTGCCCGTTATAATGTTACTTTATCCCTCTGTTGCTTCGAGACATGAATCAAATGACTGGAGGCAAACTGAGGTCATGCTGCAAAATTGTCTCATAAAAGGTCGTAACAGAATAGAATGACTTGGTTCTCTTGGTGTACAAAAGACTGTCATCATTTCTTTCCTGTGGATGTGTCTATATTTGAGGCAGATGGAAGCTCGAATATGCTGCCTTTAGGGATGAAATTTTGCAAAATGAATAGAAGTGAAAAGTTAGACCATTCAAAACACTCTTGAATTGGTAAAAAAAAAATTACTTAATTGTGTACTGTGGGTTTAGGGGCTAATTGTAATCCCAACAGTTGAGTGTGAATCAGTAAGTGCCCATAAAATTATATTTATTTAGTTTTAAGCTTTGCAAAGAATTAGAGGGATTAATTACACGCAGAAAATCGCATTGGTTACAGAGCTATTTTTAGGCTATTTTAATTACTCTGTGCAAGTTGAAAATCTTCCATTGTTGACATGAGTCCTGTCGAATGCACACTCTTTCTGATCGTGGATCCACTAATTAGGATCATTGCCAATTCAATTTGTAAACTTTGCGTGCATGCAGAAAAGGAGTCAGAGTCTTGCAGCAACATTTAAATATCGCAGATAGATCATGTCATAAATTAGCATTGCAGGCAGCAAAGTCTTTTACTTATATTTAAAACATAATGAGAGTGTCTTTAGACCGTTCGAGATATAATTAGGTAGATTATGCTCATGACTGTGCAAAGAGCTTCATTCACTGAACAGGGAATGACAGCACTACACCAAATCAAATAGATCCATTGCAATCTTGTTCGCAGTCCCTTCCAGCAGGGTAAGAACTGGCCATCCTGAGATGAAGAGAGTATCAGGAATTGGAACCTCAACTGGCCTTTTCTGCAAATATCTCAATTCATTCTCACCCGAAAGGTATTGAATTCTATCTTCAACCTTTTGATTTGATTTGATTTATTATTGTCGCATGAATTAACATACAGTGCAAAGTATTGTTTCTTGCGCTATACAGACAAAGCATACCATTCATAGAGAAGGAGAGGAGAGAGCGCAGAATGTAGTGTTACAGTCATAGTGAGGGTGTAGAGAAAGATCAACTTAATGCGAGGTAGGTCCATTCAAAAGTCTGACAGCAGCAGGGAAGAAGTTGTTCTTGAGTCGGTTGGTACGTGACCTCAGACTTTTGTATCTTTTTCCCGATGGAAGAAGGTGGGAGAGAGAATGTCCGGGGTGCGTGGGGTCCTTAATTACGCTGGCTGCTTTGCCAAGGCAGCGGGAAGTATAGACAGAGTCAATGGATGGGAGGCCGGTTTGTGTGATGGATTGGGGCTACATTCACAACATTTTGTAGTTCCTTGTGGCCTTGGGCAGAGCAGGAGCCCAGACCGAGCTGTGATACAACCAGAAAGAATGCTTTCTATGATGCATCTGTAAAAGTTAGTGAGCGTCGTAGCTGACATACCAAATTTCCTTAATCTTCTGAGAACGTAGGAGCGTTGGTGAGCTTTCTTAATTATAGTGTCGGCATGGGGGGACCCAGACAAGTTGTTGGTGATCTGGATGCTTAAACACTTGAAGCTGATGACCTGTTCTAGTTCATCCCTATCGATGTAGACAGGGGCATCTTCTCCTTAACGCCTCCTCTTTACACTATCAAAGGTTCAGGGAGTTCCATTTTGTACATTGCTGTCCCTCCTCCAGTCACCAGTCCTGTTCTTGCTGTGAAAACTTCATCCTTGCTTTATTCCTATCTATTACCTCCTTCTTTAAATTTACTCAAAGTTCATTTATTAGTATCACAAAAAGGCTTGCATTAACACTGCAATGAAGTTACTGTGGAAAGTCTCCTCGTCCCCACACTCCGGTGCTTGTTCGGGTACACTGAGGGAGAATTTAGCACAGCCGATGCACCCTAACCCTTTGGACTGTGGGAGGAAACCAGAGCATCTGGAGGAAACCCATGCAGACACGGGGAGAACATGCAGACTCCACACAGACAGTGACCCAAGCCGGGAATTGAACCCAGGTCCCTGGCGGTGTGAGGCAGCAGTGCGAACCACTGTGCCACCCTACAACAGATTTGTACCTTTGCCCTCCGATACCAGTCTCAGTTGGGAATAATCAGCATGGCCCATAAAACGTCAATAAAAGTGTGTTGTTATTATGCGTTAGGCACACCAATTCCCAGCAGCACGCTTTGGGAGATTGAATACAGATTTACATCAATTTTATAAATGTGAACCACACTGTTTATATTATTAATGCAGAATTAGTGCAACTTAATAATTCCCCATGCTCAGGTTAAATCAGCCCCTATTGTCTCTTTGTATCACACTTTTAGATAAAATAAGTGGAAAGGATTAATACTGGTGGTGATTTTCCAGCCCGGCTCTGTGTGGATCAAACCCCGCGATGTCCGTGAACTCCCGCGTGAAGGCCATTCCGGGATTTGTGCCGGGAAATCTGGGGATGGGATCTTCCCCACTCCCCGGCAGCAATGGCTTCAAGCTGGTGGGTGTGAGGATGTGAATCTGATTAGCGTCAATTTAAACAGACGTAAATACAGCTTTACACCATCGCTTCCGGTTTCCCCATCCCTCCGTGATGTCACACCGGCGGGAATCACTACTGGTTTCCAAAAAAACCAGAAAGCAGCCGCAGTGACCACGTTGGGGGTACGGAGGTGAGTCTAGCCCCTGGCACTGCCAGGATTGGGGCTGGGAGGTGGGGGTGAGGGACAGGGTAGGGCCTCTCCAGAACTGCCCTGTGGGCTTCCCATTATGTGGGGGGAGGGTGGCAATGATGGGTGGGATGGCGGATGCTTGCAATGTATGGGGGGAGGTGGAGGGATATCTGCATTGGAGAGGGGGGAGGTGGAGGGATATCTACATTGGAGAGGGGGGAGGTGGAGGGATATCTGCATTGGAGAGGGGGGAGGTGGAGGAATATCTACATTGGAGAGGGGGGAGGTGGAGGGATATCCACATTGGAGAGGGGGGAGGTGGAGGGATATCTACATTGGAGAGGGGGGAGGTGGAGGGATATCTACATTGGAGAGAGGGGAGGTGGAGGGATATCTGCATTGGAGAGGGGGGAGGTGGAGGGATATCTACATTGGAGAGAGGGGAGGTGGAGGGATATCTGCATTGGAGAGGGGGGAGGTGGAGGGGTATCTACATTGGAGAGGGGGGATTGGGGAATGCCCGCATTGAAGAGTGCTGTTGGCAGTGGGGGGGAGGGGGGCAGGGAGAGGAGGTTCTGATGCTGCTGTATTGGTGAAAATGGGGGAAGAGGGTCTTTAGGGTTCCCAATTGTTGTGAAGCTGGGCTTACTGGTGTCTTTAGTTCCCCCCCCCCCGAGGAACGATGGCACCAAAGTCCCTGCCGTTTTTTTGACAAAGTATCTGAAGATCTGGAGTGAAGACATGTGTGTTTCTCTCAGGGGAAAGAGGCAGGTTTCAGTCGGAATCTGGCACTTTGCCATTTTTTTCAGAAGATGCCACACAAAATCTCATAAGTGAGTTTGACTGAGTCTCCACGCTGAGTTTACGGAGATAGATTCACCCATTGTGGTTTAATGTCATTTTGTATTTCAAAGCCGAGTCACGGGGAAACGATATTTCCTTTCACATTATTTTGGAAAATCGTGGTGATGTGGAGAGGAAGTCAGAGCCGTGGAGAGAGAGAGAGACTCAATAAGGATGGCAAATAAAACAGGGCTGTGTGCAAAATCAACTTGAGTTATTGAGAAACAAAGATAGAAACAGAGGAGGAGAACGGTAATGATGGACGGTGTGACATTACGCTGATTAAGAAGGAAGAATAATCACCTGGGATAGATGGCGAAACCTCGGGGTCCTTGTGCATGAGTCGCAAAAACCCAGCTTGCAGGTGCAGCAGGTGGTCAGGAAGGCGAATGGGATGCTGGCCTTCATAGCGAAGGGGATTGAATATAAAAGTAGGGAGGTCTTGCTGCAGCTGTAAAGGGCATTGGTGAGGCCGCAGCTGGAGTACTGTGTGCAGTTTTGGGCGCCACACCTGCGCAAGGATATTTTGGCCCTGGAGGGAGTGCAGAGGAGGTTTACTCGGCTGATACCGGAGTTGAGGGGATTGAGCTATGAGGAAAGGCTGAATAAACTAGGCTTGTACTCGTTAGAGTTTAGAAGAATGAGGGGAGATCTCATTGAGACGTATAAGATGATGAATGGGATGGATAGGATAGAGGTGGAGAGACTGTTACCGCTCAAAAAAGACAGTAGGACTAGGGGGCACAGCCTCAAGATAAAGGGGGGGGCGGTTTAGAACAGAGTTGAGGAGGAACTTCTTCACTCAAAGGGTGGTGAATCTCTGGAATTCTCTGCCCGTTGAAGTGGTGGAGGCTGCCTCGCTAAATATTTTTAAGAAACGGGTTGATGGGTTTTTGATAAGAGAAGGGATTAAGGGTTATGGGGAGAGGGCGGGAAGGTGGAGCTGAGTCACGACAGATCAGCCATGATCTTATTGAATGGCGGGGCAGGCTCGAAGGGCCAGATGGCCTACTCCTGCTCCTATTTCTTATGTTCTAAATTAAAAGAGGGCTGGAAAGAAATACAATGACATTATGGCTCGGTTGTAACAGTCTGAAATTTAATCAGCTGTATAAATAACTCCACTTGTACCAGGGTCATGTAATCAATGTGTGTGCCTTCAATGTTTGAAGAAGAAGGGTCATTTGTCAGAGAACTGTGACCATGGGTGGCAGGTGAGCAAGAGAAAGAGTTTGCATTTATATAGCACTTTTTAAAGCCGCTGCCTATCCCAGAGTGCTTTGCAGGCAGTGGAATTCCTTTCCTTTTGGGTGTGTTGTCACGGTCATCATGTAGGAAACGACACCACTCAGTTTGCACAAAGGAAGATCCCACAAACTTCTGTGTAAACATGGCCAGAATGTCTGTTTACTGTGACATTGACTAAAGGGTAAATATTGGCCCCAGGACACCAGAGAGAAGCCCTCCGCCCCCCCCCCCCCCCCCACACTTGTTCTCAAAAACGCAACGTAGGATCTTTTAGTCATATTGAAAGGATGGTGGAAGATGTGCCAACAGTAATTCTTATTCATTAATATTTGCAGCGTTCTGGGGAAGAGACGGAGAGAGTGGGGCTAGATAGAGAGCCTCTTCAAAGAGTCTCCACACAGCACATTACCTGACTGGTGTCATTGTAAAGCTCCATTGCCGTTCCATAAGACCATAAGACATTGGAGCAGAATTACAAACATCAGCCTATCTGCTCCGCCATTCATTCAGGGCTGATATTTTTCTCATCCCCATTCTCCTGCCTTTCCCCCATAACCCCTGAGCCCCTTATTAATCAAGAACCGATCTATCTCTGTCTTAAAGACACTCAATGACCTGGCCTCCACAGCCCTCTGCGGCAAAGAGTTCCACAGATTCACCACTCTCTCGCTGCAGAAATTCCTCCTCATCTCTGTTTTAAAGAGTCTCTTTCACCTGAAGTTGTGCCCTCTGGTTCTAGTTTTTCATACTAGTGAAAACATCCTCTCCATGTCCACTCTAGCAAGGGCTCATAGTATCCAGTAAGTTTCAATAAGATCCCCCCTCCTCATCCTTCTAAACTCCAATGAGTACAATCCCAGAGTCCTCAACCGTTCCCCAAATGACAAGCTCTTAATTCCAGGGATCATTCTTGTGAACCTCCTCTGGACCCTTCCCTAGATACAGGGCCCAAAACTGTTCACAATACTCCAAATGGGGTCTGTCCAGAGCCTTACACAGCCTCAGAAGTACATCCCTGCTCTTGCCTTCCTAACTGCTGTCTGAACCTGCGCATTAACCTAAAGAGAATCTTGAACAAAGACTCCCAAGTCCCTTTGAGTTTCTGATTTCCTGAACATTTTCCCATTTAGAAAATAGCCTATGTCTCCACTCCTCCTCCCAAAGTGAATAACCTCACACTTTTCCATTCATAGGCTCCATTCCACTTTCTCTGCCTTTTAGCTTTGTCAAGAAGTCACCTGGACTCGAAACGTCAGCTCTTCTCTCTGACCTGACAGGTGTTTCCAGACCTGCTGAGATTTTCCAGCATTTTCTCTTTTGGTTTCAGATTCCAGCTCCGCGCGTCTGGCGCATTGTGTTTCATTTTGTGCGGATTTGCAAATGCAAGAAACTGAAACACCAATCACCTGTTCCCGTTTGGGGCTTTGAAACCTTGGTTGTGCCATCAAGTGTCACAATTCTTTTGGTTTCTGAACATCCAGACACGCTGACAGTGCCACACAAAGCGAGGGCGCTGCGTGCATGCTGGCTATTGCACGAGACAGTCTTTCAACTTTCATAACACTGAGATCTTCGTTTGAACATCATTTCACAGGGAACCTCTTTGTAAGAGCTGTCACAGCGACAGTGTTTAACGTATAAGTTAGCAGGAACTGCTCTTTTCCTTCATCACCTTGATGATACTGGACAGGCTGCTGAGCAATGCAGTAACATCATCACAAACCTGGATCTTGTTAATAGAAGTTTCACAAATCAAAATCCTGTCACCGATTGAATGCAACACACTGTGGGTAAATTTTGTCAAATGCGCTACATATATAGCATCTAATTATTGGTTAAGGCAGGTGCAAAAAGTACTGGTGGTGTGCAGTTCTTTATATTCTGTACCAGACACTCAAATCATTCACCACGGTCCACAACTCATTCACTTTGATTAAAGAAGATTAATAGGGTGATCTAATCGAAGTGGTTAATATGATTAAAGGAGAGTGGACAGAGAGAATCTTTTTTGCAATGAACTTTATTCATAAACTACCTGAAAGAACAATTCACACATTTCAATGTGGCCATCACACAACTGGCCTGTTATAGTTGCTGTGGGGGAAGGGGAGGGGGGGTTAAAGTGAGAGCCAGGACATTCAGGGGCAATATCATAACGTCATAGAGAATCTTGGAATCCCTACAGTGCAGAAGGAGGCCATTCAGCCCATCCAGTCTGCACCAACTCTCCGACAGAGCATCTTACTCAGCCCCCCCCCCCCCCCCCCCCCCCCCCACCCTATCCCCATAACCCAACTCAGTCAGCATGGCCAATCCGTCTAACCTGCACATCTTTGGACTGTATACCATGAAGCACTTTTTCACAGAGAGAGTCGGCTGGAAATTTGGAACTCTCTTTCCACCCTCCTCCCCACCCCACCCCACCCCACCACCACCCCTCCACCCCTCCGATGGAAGAGACTCCAGAGAGGAATGAGCTGCACCTGTTCCAGCCCATGTCAACTTCCTTGTTACTTCACAACAAGATTCTGTCATTGCCTCATTGCATTATAAAACCCTCGCTTATCATTCACAGATAACACAAACCTGTTCTGAAGGCAAAAGATCCACTGGCTCTTCAAGTCAGGATCATACCTCACGATGGACAGAGTAATGTGACCAGACACTTCTCTCTTCCACTTCGTCCCACTGCCACCCCAACCCTCGCTCTCTCGCTCAGGGAATAGAAACCAGTCCACAAGATTGCACAATGTTATTTCTGAATCTATTCATTTCCTAGAAGGTGGAATTTCTGTTCCAGTCAGAAGCTGGGACATCTGCCTCCTGGGAAGTGGTGTAGAAGATCAGCACCCTCCACGTCAGGAGGTCTGATTTTAAGCCAATGCGATTAGTTAAAATTTAAGTCAAGGCACTTCAAAGGGATGGCACGGTAGCACGATGGTTAGCACTGCTGCTTCACAGCTCCAGAGACCTGTGTTCGATTCCTGACTTGGGTCACTGTCTGAGTGGAGTTTGCACATTCTCCCCGTGTCTGTGTGGGTTTCCTCCCACAGTCCAAAGATGTGTGGGTTAGGTTTCATTGGCCATGCTAAAATTGCCCCTGAGATGCGTAGGTTAGCGGGGTTAGCGGGTAAATATGCAGGAATACTGGGGGGGGGGCAGGACCTGGGTGAGATTGTGGTCAGTGCAGACTCAATGGGCCGAATAGCCTCTTTTTGTACTGTATGATTCTACCAGAGATGGAGTGGGGCTGGCCAATTTTCATGGTTCTAACTGGTTGTGCAATTAGAAGTGTCTGAAAAAGCAACAATAGCTACAAAGAACGTGATCAAGGATACCAGTGCTAATAATAAAAGCTTTTATAGAAAAATGGTGAGAGAAAGGGTGGTACCAAGGAATTTGGAACCATTTAACTCAGCTGCAGGGAGACAAGCACAGATAATATGGAAATGGCAAGCTTGTTTAACAAAGAACAAAGAACAACCCAGCACGGGAAACAGGCCCTTCGGCCCAATGAGCCCGTGCCGCCACATCACCCTACACCTATTCTACCCTGCGTATCTACAAATAGAACCCCTGACTTAGCCAGATTCAGGGGAGAATAGTGTCAATTTGGTAAAACCAATCAGCCTAAGAGCACATCTTTGGGGTGTGGGAGGAAACCGGAGCGCCCGGAGGAAACCCACGCAACCACAGGGAGAATGCACAAACTCCCACAGACACAGGCCCAAATCCATGTGCCTGCACAGCCAGCAGTGCTAGTCACTGAGCTGTTGCAGCGCCCATCTACCGGTCCAGGATCAAGCACACACACCGACACGAAGTACTAGGCCACTCCCGGAACCTCCAAGAGTAGCCCACGCACGACCCACCGTGTGCATGCCCCTCGTTTGACACGAGGTGGACCTCCACCTGCAGAATAAAAGACAAAAACGTTAATCACAAGCCTGCCTTTCCGGTGTCTCCCGAGGTTCTAACCCTTATTTAATATCCCCTACCATAACCCTCCATCCTCGTTTCACTCATGTGCCTATCTAACTGAACCTTAAACGAGTCCAACGTTCCCGCCTCCACCACCCTACTCGGTAGCGTGTTCCATACCCCCACTACTCTCTGTGTAAAGAACCTTCCTCTCATATCCAAATTATATCTCTCCCCCCTCACCCTTAAATCCTGTCCTCTTGTATTTGTAACCAATCTAGGGAGCAGTCTCTCACTATTGACTCTGTCTATTCCCTTCAGTATCTTATATACCTCTATCATGTCCCCCCTCAATCTTCGTCTTTCCAAGGAGAACAGTCCCAGTTTCTCCAACCTTTCCTCGTACCCTAGCCCCTCCATGCCAGGCAACATCCTGATAAACCTCCTCTGCACCCTTTCCAGAGCCTCCACGTCCTTCCGGTAGTAAGGTGACCAGAACTGGACGCAGTACTCCAAATGCGGTCTAACCAACGTTCTGTACAACTGAAGCATTAGACGGCAGCTTTTAAACTCTATACCCCATGTTTGGGATGACTTTGCGCCCATATCACAGTGACTTGATTTGATTTATTATTGTCACATGTATTGGAATACAGTGAAAAGTATTGTTTCTTGTGCTCCATACAGACAAAGCACACAGCGTACCGATCATAGAGTCCATAAGGGAGATGGAAAGCTGATGGTGCAGAATTTGTGTTACAGTCCTAGCTAGGGTGCAGAGAACCATCAGCTTATACGGTAGGTCCATTTAAAAGCCTGTTGGCAGCAGGGAAGAAGCTGTTCTTGAGTCGATTGGTACGTGATCTCAGATTTTTGGATCTTTTCCCAACAGTAGAAGATGGAATGTCCGGGGTGCGTGAGGTCCATGATTATGCTGGCTGCTTTTCCGAGGCAGCGCGAAGTGTAGACAGAGTCAGTGGATGGGAGGCTGGTTTGAATGAAGGACTGGGTTACGTTTGCAACCCTTTGTAGTTTTTTTTGCGATCTTGGTCAGAGCAGGAGCCACACCAAACTGTGACATACCCAGAAAGGATGTTTTCCATGGTGCATCTGTAAAAAAATTGCTAAAATCTTCTCTATGTTTATCCTATCAAATCCTTTCGAAGATCTCCACCAGGTCACCCCATGATCTCCTGTTTTCTAGAGAAGAATCCAGACCTGTTCAGTCTGTCCTAATACGATAACCTCGCAGTTCTGGTATCATTCTTTTAAACCTCCCTCGCATCTGTTTGAGTGTTTATACATTCTTTTATAATGGGAACACCAGAACTATACACAATGCTTCAAATGTGGCTCATTCAAGTTAATTTTGGTGACAGTAGCCCCTTAGGGATTATTTTCTCACACTGCAGTGGTTGGTGTTGGATGTTTTACTGAAGCCTCATTAAACAAAGATTGCATTGAGTTTTTATAACTTCATTGTAGCCGTGGCTGCATTTAATTTAAAGATTATCCAACAGGGAGTTAATGGATTCGCCGGAGACGGTGGGCTGGGTTTTCAAAGGGTTGAGGGTGCGGCGCAGGCGGGAATTAAAAGTCACGATCCCAAAGATTGAGTTGGGATCCCCGTATCTCAGGGACAGTTTGGAATTTCGGAAGGGCAGGCAGGGGAGGGGAGGAGGCGGTGGGGGAGGGGAGGAGGCGGTGGGGGTGGGGGCGGGGGGGGGGTGGGGTGGGGGGGATGGGGAGGGAGCAGGCTGCCAACCAATAGTTGTGAGTGCTCATTAACAAGCTCCTTAAGGGGCTGGCTGGTCAGTTTTGGAAATGTTCGAATATTCCTTGGGCGGCTCCAGTCGTGTGCAGGATGTACGAGGCATTGGGAGAATCTAGAACTAGGGGGGGTCACTTTCTAATGAATAAAGGGTCTCCCATTTGAGACAGGGATGAAGATAAGGGATGAAGGGAATTTTGTTCTCTCATTGGGTCGCATGTCTCTGGAATTTTCTTCCTCAAAAGGTGGTGGAGGGGAGCGTTTCTGAGGTAGAGCTAGATAGATTCCTGAAACCAAGGAGGTGAAAGGTTATCAAGGGTCGGCAGGAATGTGGGGTTGAGTTTACAATCAGATCAGCCATGATCTCGTTGACTGGTGGAGCAGGCTCGAGGGGCCCAATGGCCTCCTCCTGCTCCTAATTTGCATGTACGTATGTCAGTGCACCAGCTGTTCAGTGTATCCTGAGCCTGTGCCACTTTTCAATAGAAACCCCACAGTACAGAAAGAGGCCATTCAGCCCATCGAGTCTGCACTGACCACAATCCCACCCATGTCCCAACCCCATATCCCTACATATTTACCCACTAATCCCTCCAACCTACACATTTCAGGACACTAAGGGGCAATTTTTAGCACGGCCAATCAACCTAACCCACACATCTTTGGACTGTGGGAGGAAACCGGAGCACCCGGAGGAAGCCCACGCAGACACGGGGAGAATGTGCAGTCTCCACACAGAGAGTGACCCGAGCCGGGAATCGAACCCGGGTCCCTGGAGCTGTGAAGCAGCAGCAGTGCTAACCCACTGTGCCACCCCGACATGTGATTGATTTGAGATTAATTCTGAGGGGGGTGATTAGAGACAGCGTGGGGTGCTGCACAGACCTGGAGGCCATGGATGCTGCTTTTAGCTCCCTGGTTTTCCGAGGAATTGCCTTCTCTCATCAGCCAAACGGTGGCAACCCCTAACACGGCAAACGCTGACCTTTGCCACCGCTGTCAGACGGGCAGTTCTTGCCTGCTGGAGGCATTCGGCACCACCAATTGGATGCCGCGGTCACCTCCTGCCCAATGGGAATATTTCAGTTTTAACGTAGCGCTACGTTAGTGAGATAGCATGGCTGCCTGGACAGGGTGCAAGGAACAATATTTTCACTGTGAGTTAATTCGTGTGACAATAATAAATTATGTTATCAGTTCTTGTTTGTGGGATCTTGCTGTGCAGAAACTGGCAGCTGCTATTCCCACATTAGAGCAGTGACCGGTTGTCAGACCCGCTGGTTTGGTCAAGAATGGAGCTTTAGAAATGCACAAAATAATAAGATGGCTTTTTTTTTTGTTTTTTTTTTATTCTGAGTCACCGAAGAAAGAAAGTCACTAATGTCAGAGTGAACGATAAGCTGGTGCTGTAGGCGGAGTCTCTGATCCAAGGGAGGCTTTCTTCTGAAACACTTTGACCTCGCTTTCTCATCCTGACTTTTGGCAAACCCGAGACGCATTTCCAGCATTTTCTGTTGTTATTTTCCAGTTTTAGCATTTGTAATCCCCCCTCGTTTATTTCGGTTTCTTGAGTGCTCAGGCTCTGACATTCTCCTGGCACTGTTCCAGAAGGTTCCTCAGGTTCCGTCCCTCCCACAGAAACGGCCATCATTAGTTATTCGATTATTGAGTCTCCGAGTTGTTAATTGCATCACGCACTCGTTTGCATAACGTTGTCTTGCTAAATCCAGCTCATTTGATGCATTTGACTTAATTTTTTTTATCATTGCCACGTGCATTAGTACACGGTGAAAAGTATTGTTTCTTACACAATTGAGTATATATATTTAAAGAAGTTATTATGCAACATGTTTATTTTTAAACTGTGCTCTATTACCTTTCCTAATGGTGGACCAGTGTGAGGATTTTGCATCATAATCACTGATCTCCATTATCTGGTTTAATGGTCCATCAGATACCGCTTTTGTGAAAAATTGACTTCTGAATCTCTTCATTATTTGGTAACCATTACTCCAACACTTTGTGACGGAAGAAGGAACGTCGTAATTGGACTTGGGGCCTTGGTCAAATATGCAGAGTTCAATTCATTACGTCACTCAAACCAAAGTCAATTGGAATGGAAATAGAGAGATCATTGAGTCCACTCACCCGCTCAGTCTAAAATAAGCCAACGTTTTGTCACTTCCATCTAATCAAATCCTATTCAATGCACCCCTTGCCACAAGGAAACCCGTAGCGGGAAGTGCTGGGAGATGTGGGGAAGGGGAGTCGGGAGAACCGGAAGATTCCCCCAAACGTGAACGACTGGAAAGTTTTTTTGATTTGATTTATTATTGTCACATGTATTAGCATTCAGTGAAAAGTATTGCTTCGAGCGTACTGTTCAGGTAAAGCATACTGTTCATAGAGAAGGAAAGGAGAGAGTGCAGAATGTAGTGTTACAGACATAGCTAGAGTGTAGAGAAAGGTCAAATTAATGCAAGGTAGGTTCACTCAAAAGACTGATAGCAACAGGGAAGAAGCTGTTCTTGAGTCGGTCGGTACGTGATCTCAGACTTTTGTACCTTTTTCCCGAAGGAAGAAGGTGGGAGAGAGAATGTCCGGGGTGTGTGGGGCCCTTAATTATGCTGGCTGCTTTTCCGAGGCAGTGGGAAGTGTAGACAGAGTCAATGGATGGGAGGCTGGTTTGTGTGATGGACTGAGATTCTGACCAATATCTCAAGTTTGCAACTTCATCAGAACTGTAGGTTTTCATTGGGTAAGGGGGTTAAAGTCCATGGAACCAAGGCACGTTGATGCAGGTAAGGTACAGATCAGCCCTGATCCGACTGGATGTTTGGACAGGCTGAAGGGACTGAATGGCCTCCTTGTTCCAATGTGCCCACAATGTGTTAGAATGCTGCAAACGTCTCTGAATGAATACTGCTGGGTCAATTTTCCTGGATTTTCCATGTGTTTCGGAGCAGCAAAGGCCATCCGTCAGTGCCTGGCAGTGGGGTCGCCTGGTCCCAACATTGTCAACAGGGTTTCCCTTCAAATGCCCCCTCTCTGCCCCGGAAACCTGCGATGGAAGTGCGCCGTCGTCAGGAACGGAATATCCCACTGGCGCGGACAGCCGGAGAGTTTGAGCCTTTGTTTTTGTTTTCCAGTTCTTTCAGGGGATGTGTTGTTGCTAGCCAATTATTACCCGTCCCTAATTGCCCCCTGAGAAGGTGAAGCTGAGCTGCCTTCTCGAGCCGCTACAGTCCATGTCAGTACACCCACAGTGCTGTTGGGGATGGAGTGCCAGGAGTTTGACCCCATAATTGTTTAAGTTTATTCATAACAAGTAGGCTTACATTAACACTGCAGTGAAAATTCCCTAGTCGCCACACTCCGGCGCCTGTTCGGGTACACAGAGGGAGAATTTAGCTCGGCCAATGCACCCTAACCAGCATGTCTTTCAACTGTGGGAGGAAACTGGAGCACCCGGAGGAAAACCACGCAGACATGGGGAGAATGTGCAGACACTGCACAGACAGTGACCTGAGGCTGGAATTGAACCCAGCTCCTCGGAGATGTGAGGCAGCAGTGCTAACCACTGTGCCACTGTATAATTTTGAGGGAATGATGCCATTAGTTTTAAATGTTTCTCTTTGTTTTAGCGGAGGTGTGAATTCTGTTTATTTTTAAGCAGAGGAAGGAATTTCAGAGGAACACGTTAATCATTTCTATGCTAATATCTCATACCATATCTCCAAGGTCGTGCAACATGATGCAAACTATTTATAAACTATTCGAAACACTTTGTGAACTTTTCATTTGAATTGACTTCAATCACTGGGGAAAGTTTATCACCTATTCCTGTCTTTATTCTTCCAACCAGGACATGGGAGATGCAGTTGTGGGAAATGTGTCTGTGACCGCGGCTGGTCTGGGAACGCTTGTCATTATCCCAAGACATGCAACATTCCCAGGAGGAAGAGCAATGAAATGTGTCGTAATTCAGAGGGTCTGATATGTTCTAATGCAGGTGAGAACTTTCCATTATCCCATATTTGAATCAAAGTTTGAATGTGCTTTTCACTGATGTGAAATATGCAAAGAAAAATTAGATGTCATTCAAACTGATACTTCCCGAGAAGCAGTGATTTCCCCCTCGTTTGCAAAAGTGTGTGTCTTCCACATGAGTGGCTATTTTAATGATTTTGCCTCAAGCAGCTATATTTAAAACTGCTAAGCATTTGCTGTGTCACACTTACTTAGTCACACGTGCATTCTGTCATAATTATGCCCTGTCACACTTGCCTCCTGTCACTCTTGCTTCCAGTCACAGTTACTGTCCGTCACAAACTTCCCGTCACGTCAGATAGAGTATATCCTCCTACTCACCATGAACAATCTACAGGCAAATACACAAGTAACATTTCAGTTGTTTTGCGCGTTGGACACAGTTGCATGCTGTACACATTTGCGTGTTGTACACAGTTGCATGTTGTACACGGTTGTGTGTTGTACACAGTAGCGTGTTGTACACAGTAGCGTGTTGTACACAGTTGCGTGTTCTACACAGTTGCATGTTGTACACGGTTGTGTGTTGTACACAGTAGCGTGTTGTACACAGTTGCGTGTATACACAGTTGCTGCAAGTGTCTCTCTTGCTTCCTGTCATTCTATTCCTGTTATTCCCTCATCACTCCTTGTTAATCACATCCCCGTTGTTATAGAACAGCTTAGCCATTGTAACCACTGGTTAGCCTAACGATGCTATCAAATAAAGGAGTAACTATTAATCTGGGTTCACAACACCGACAGCTGTTGAGGCGTTGCACTCGATCCTGAGCTTTATCTGACGCTCCATCCAAGGCAAAAGGCTTAATGGCCTTGAAAAATGACATCAGGTGGTGCCTCCGTTAGACCTCATCGGCTATCTGATCACTGAGTCTACCCCAGCCTGGGAAATCTATCTGTCTGATTACTGACCCTACCCCAGCCTGGGAGATCTATCTGTCTGGTCACTGAATCTACCCCAGCCTGGGAAATCTATCTGTCTGGTCACTGAGTCTACCCCAGCCTGGGAGGTCTATCTGTCTGATCACTGAGTCTACCCCAGCCTGGGAGATCTATCTGTCTGGTCACTGAGTCTACCCCAGCCTGGGAGGTCTATCTGTCTGGTCACTGAGTCTACCCCAGCCTGGGAGATCTATCTGTCTGGTCACTGAGTCTACCCCAGCCTGGGAGGTCTATCTTGTCGATCATTGACTCTCACTTGACAGGTAAGTTTGGAAATGTTACAGTAACTCTGTTCGAGCCGTCAGTGCGTAATGATTTGTTTGAACAGATCAAGCAGTTGTGAAAATTACTATTCACTTAGCAAGAGCTAATAATCACAACCAGCCAAAGAGTATCTGTGTAAGAAAACTGTGGATGGTAATTAACATTAGCACATTAGCTGAACCATGACGATTGTTAGCTGGTAACACAGAGCAAGATCTAAAAGCTTGTTCATTTCCGTTGTTTAATCTCGCCTCCCTTTCACCCTATCACAGGCCTTCCCTTTTATTTCTCCTAAAGCACCCCCCCCCCCCGGACACTTGCTCAAAACCTGCTACAACTCGAACTTTTCCCAGTTTTTGATGAAGTTTGTCGACCCAAGACACTAACTCTGTTTCTGTGTCTCCGGGGGGCTACCAGAACAGCTGAGTATTTCCAGCATTTTCAGCCTGTAGGAGCAGATGAGATTCTTTAGCCAAGCCCAGCGAGTAATGTATGGTGCTCAACATCCTGCTTCCATTCAGACCACACACTCACCATTTAACTCCATCAGGGAGTCTGGATTTGCAAAGTTAATTACCGCCGGTCCTAATAATTAATTTAAATCCTAAACTCGAACCAAGTGCTTGAATTCCCTGCATCTGAATCCAGGTGTTCAAGCTTTGCATCTTTGTACATCTTGTGGAAGGTAATGGCCTAGTGGTATTACCGCTGGTCTATAAATCCAAGAAACTTGGCTAATCTCCTGGGGCCCTGGGTTCGAATCCCGCCACGGCAGATAGGGGAATTTGAATTCAATTTTAAAAAATCTGGAATTAAAAACCTGTTGATAAGCATGAAACTGTTGTTGGAAAATCCCATCTGGTTCACCAATCCCCTTTAGGAGAGGAAATCTGGTCTGGCCCACATGTGACTCCAGAACCACAGCAATGTGGTTGACTTTCAACTGCCCTCCAAGGGCAAATAGGGATGGGCAATAAATGCTGACCAGCCAGCGATGCCCACGTCCCATGAGTAAAATAAATCTTGGCTAAATTTAGCAAAAGACTTGAGCATAAACTGGTGTAAAGAGCCAAGTGTTGGTTAATTTGTATTTCAGATGGATGTGAGTATTATCCTTTCAAAATAGAATTTAATGACAGGTGAGAGAAAACAATTTAATTACTGCTTATTAAAGATCTTGGCTGGGATTCTTCCAAAATAATTCTCAATGTTGAATTTATATAAAAACGGGAGAAACTCCAGCTGGTTGTTTTCAGTGAGTTTTTCAAAATGAATCTCCCACTCTTTAAGGGAGCCTCAGGAAAATCCACGCTGGAAATCCAGGGGCAGAGCTTATTCCCATTGGATAGTCTGGCAGCCTAGCACTGAGAGGGCCATTGCACAGGGGCCGATCAGCACATTACCATGGCCCCCCTCAGCCCAATCGCTGACTAGCCCCACACCCCCCCCAACACTGGCCGTGTGATCCCCCCCCCCCAGCCACCCGAACACTGGCCTCCCAGACATCTCCCGATCTACCCCCCCCTTTCCCCGCCAGTCCCAGTCTCCCAACAGTCCCCCCACCCCGCAGCCAGCCCCGATCAGCCCCTTCCCCTGACTCTGCCATTGATCCCACCCCAACTGCAGAGTGGCAGGGGGACTCCCCCAACTCCACCGATCTCCCCCCAGGGTGGGCAGTGCCAGGGGACCAGGCTGGCACTGTCAGGTTGGCAATGCCCTGGTCGCCCCCATTCCTTAACCCTGACCTCCTGGAGGGCCTCCATGGCCTCCCTTCACTCCAGTGGGATTGGGCTGTCAGCTCCCCGTTAGTGGGTAGCTGTTGTGAACCACTCTTGTTGGGGGTGGTAGAGGCCAGCAGACCCGGGTTCGATTCCCGGCTCGGGTGACTGTCTGTGTGGAGTTTGCACATTCTCCTCGTGTCTGCGTGGGTTTCCTCCGGGTGCGCCGGTTTCCTCCCACAGTCCAAAGAAGTGCGGGTTCAGTGGATTTTATTTATTAATTTCTGGGACATGGGCATCGCTGGCTGGCCCGTATTTATTGCCCATCCCTAGCTGCCTGAGGCAGTTGAGCGTCAACCGTGCTGCTGTGGCTCTGGAATCACAAGTAGGCCAGACCAGATAAGGATGGCAGATTTCCTTCTCTAAAGGGCATTCGTTAACTGGATGGGTTTTTCCAAAAATTGACAATCGTTTCATGGTCATCAGTAGATGCTTAATTCCAGCTATTTTTTATTGAATTCAAATTCTACCAATTGGTGTGGTGGGATTCGAATCCAGATCCCTGGAGCATTAGCTGAGTTCCTGGATTAATAGTCTCATGATAATATCACTAGGCCAACACCTTCCCCTGCTAATTTGGCCTTGCTAAATTGCCCCTTAGAGTCAAAAGCTGTGCAGGTTAGCTGGACTGGTCATGGTAAATTTCCCCTTAGTGACCAAAGATGTGCAGACCAGGTGAATTGGCCATGCTACATTGCCCCCCTTAGTGTTCAAAGATGTTCAGGTAGCTGGATTAACCATGTTAAATATGTGGGTTCATGGGGATAGAGCAGGAGGGGGAATGAGCCTGGGTAAGATGCACTGTTGGGGAGTTGGTGCAGACTCAATGGGCTGAATGGCCACCTCCTGCACTGTGGGAGGTCTCTGATTCCGTGTTGATTCCCTGTATTGTTGCCATATTGTGGTTTATTCTCAATTGTTTAAATGTTTTCAGTTGATAGTGTGTCCATGGTAAGATTGATGATCATTTTGACATTTATATCTCTTTGTTAATTGCTTTGAGAGATATTAAACGGATTATTATAGTGGGCACATTATGATCTTCTGCTTGTTTTAATGTTCCACAAATGAAATTGCAACCTTAGGATTTACGCCTTGTAATGCTCTGAGTTCCTGCGGTTACAGTAGATGAGAACTCTCCCCTTTTGTCATTCGAAGAGTAACGTCAGGCCGATGGTGATAGCCCCGTTTACTGACGAGCAAACTGCTTCCTCTCAATGAAACAACCTTCACGTGCATGGGGTGTTTGGGTATGGTTTTCTACTGGATGCCAGCCAATGGCGCTCAGTATTTATGACATATTAATGCATTGAGGAGATAGCATTGCAGCATTCCACACTCTGCTCAGGGAAATCATCAAAGCAAATAATAGGGCACAGAAGGAGGCTATTCAGCCCATCATGCCTGTGCTGGCTTTTTGAGTGCTATCTAAATGGTCCCATTTCCCCTCCTCTTTAGACAACAAAGAACAACACAGGAAACAGGCCGTTCGGCCCTACAAGCCCACGCCACCCATTTTAACATTCAGTGAGTGCCTCGTTCATGACCATGAGACCATAAGACATAGGAGCAGAATTAGACCACTCGGCCCATCGAGTCTGCTCCGCCATTCAATCATGGCTGATATTTTTCTCATCCCCATCCTCCTGCCTTCTCCCCATAACCCCTGATCCCTTTATTAACCAAGAACCTATCTATCTCTGTCTTTCCCAGATCCCTGCAGATTTTCCATCTCTGTTTTAAGCAGTGATGCGTTCCTCCCTTTGAAAGTTGCAAGCTCAGTGGGCTGGATGGTGAGGAGAACACCTGCAGTGCAGCCCCGCCCAGAGCTAAAACCAGCCAAGGAAATGACTCAGCCTGAAGATTCAGCAGAGAATGAGCCAGGGAGCTGCCTTCAGGCACAGCATGCATGAATGAGTTGGACAAATTGGGCGGCACGGTGACACAGTGGTTAGCACTGCTGCCTCGCAGCCCAGGGACCTAGGTTCAATTCCAGCCCTGGGTCACTGTCTGTGTGGAGTTTGCATGTTCTCCCCGTGTCTGCGTGGGTTTCCTCTGGGTGTTCCAGTTTCTTCCCATAGTTGAAAGATGTGCGGGTTAGGTAGATTGGCCGTGCTAAATGAGTGGGGTCACGGGGAAGGGCAGGATGGGATGGGTCTGGGTGAAATGCTCTTTCAGAGAGTCAGTGCAGATCCAATGGGCCAAATGGCCTCTTTCTGCACTGTAGGAATTCTATGGTTCTATTGAAAAGGGGAGAGGAATGCTACAGTTCAAGGCTCAAGCACAAAAAAGGAATTTATTGAATAATTAGTGTTGGAGTACCAGGTCAGAATCCCCATGGTATAATATGAAGCTAGACTACACTCCAAAAATAATCTATTTTGGCATTAATGTGAGGATAGGGTATTTCACTTGAGGCGTGATTCTACCTGCACACTGGGCAGATTTTATCAAAACAAACTTCATTTAACAACACAGTTTAACTATAACAAATGAATTAGCTTAATCTTTAGTGGTTGAACAATATTTAAACATGGCAAGATACAATTCTCAACTGCTAACCTATTGCTATCAGTTCCAATTCAAGCAATATTCCTCTTAAAGATTTAAACCCTCTTCAAAATCAGTTAGCCAGACAAAGACTCACGTGCTTGTACTTAATTTGCCAGCCCCAGAGCTCTCAGACAACCTCCACAGAGAGACAGAAAGAGAGAGAGAAAGAAGGACACGTCTTGCATCTTTTAGAACCAGGCAGGAATTGTTTGTTAAAAAAAATGAAAGCGAAATTGTGTTTTTCTCTGCAAACTTAGAAACATAGAACCTAGAAGCAGACGTTGATCATTCAGCCTGTAGAGCCTGCTCTGTCATTCATTTTGATTGTGGCTGATTTTTGAATTCAATATCCTGATCTCCCCTTCCTCCCATAGCCCTTGATTCCTTTAGCCTCAATAGCGATATCTAATTTCTTCTTGAAATCAGACAACGTTTTGGTCTCAGCTACTTCCTCCGGTAGTGAATTCCATACACTTACCACCTTCTGAGTGAAGAAATTTCTCCTCATTTTAGATCCGTTCTAAAATGTTTACCCCTTATCCTCAAACTATGACCCTTAGTTCTGGACTCCCCACAGTGTGGGAAACATTCTTTCTGGATCTACCCTGTCTAATCCTGTTAGAATTTTATTAGGTTCTATGAGATCCCCTCTCACTCCTCTCAACTCAGTGAACATAATCATAATTGACTTAATCTCTCCTCATATGACAGACCTGCCATTCCAGGAATCAGCCTGGTAATCCTTTACTGTACTCCCTCAATAGCAAGGATATCCTTCCTCAGATGAGAACTCCAAAACCTCATACAATACTGTCTACCTCCCTTTGAAATAGCAGGCTTACATTGGCTACTCTCCAATATGTTCAAAACCTTTTGGAAAATAACCTCCAATGGATCTATTATTTCCAGGGCCACTTCCTTAAATACTCTGGGATGAAGATTATCAGGACCTGGGGATTTATCCACCTTCAATCCCATCAATTTCCCCAAAACCATTTCTCTGCTAATGCTGATTTCCTTCTACTCCTCACTAAAACATTTTCTCTCAGCACTTCTGATACATTATTCATGTCTTCCTTTGTGAAGACTGAAGCAACGTACAAATTTAATTCCTCAGCCATTTCCTTATTCCCCGTTATGATGTTAGCTCCTCCCATTAGCACACGACTCAAGCCCTGTCAATCAACTTAATCAAAATCCTACTCTGAAACTTCAGGGCAAAAACACCAAGTAAATACAAATGCATTAACACTGTTTAGCGTAGCATACCATTAGCTAAAATGAATTATTATCCTGCAGTCTCAGCAGGGAGTGCATAGTTTTTTAGACAAATCGACTCCTTGCAACAAAATAGAGCTGCTTACAAGCAACATGATTTAAAATATGTAACTTAAAGGCACAGTATCATCAGACTAGCAAATCCAATCGACATTATTTGCAGGATCTCACGAGCTCTCTTCAATGGTATAGTCCATTATAAAGTAAAAAGTCTGACAACACCAGGTTTTAGTCCAACCTATTTATTTGATAATATTCTCACAAGCTTTCGAGAGGACTGCCTCTTCGTCAGGTGAATGGAGAGTTCTGGCCTCAGACAGAGCATATAAAGCACAGACAGTTTAGAGATTACTGATTAGAATGCAAATCCTTACACCTAACCTACATAGCCCATTATAACATGGATAAAATAGCCTGAAGGTGAACTCTAATATTTACTCTCACACAATTATGAATATCACAGAAATCATCCAATCCAGAATTTACTTCACATAAAAGCACAATCTGATTGGCCAAGTTTACAGTAGATACATGTTGAAAACACAGAAAGAGAATACATAAATTAATTAAGAGGCTAAGGTTCCAAGATTCTCAGATTATTAAGATTTGTGGGCTGCAGGAGGAAGAGAAACACATTTTAAACCTCTACAGTTTTAAGATTTTACGTAAAATTTCATAGCGACAGTTCAGAATGCTCCAGATATGTTTCCTCCAACCTGGCTTCATCTCACTATCAATCTTGCCTCCTTTCCCTTCCTCCCTCATGGGCGTCTCCAATATTTTTTCAATTAATTGTATGCTATTTGCCTCAACCATGCTAGTGACAGCAAGTTCCATCAGCTCCTCACTCTCTGGGTAGGCTTTCTCCTGAACTCCCTGTTGGATTTATTAGTCTTTGTTTCAAAGTAAGAATGTGAGAGCTGGAGACAAAGCAGTGACTCTTCATGACAGCAGGGTAAGGACACAGAGAGGGAGGTTGTGCAGAGTGAATTCTGTTTGTGTTGTGAATATATTTTAAAACAGGATCAAGTTTTATTTATTTATCTCTCTGCAATAGGCAATGGATTGCATGAATGTTCAGCACCATTCATGACTCCTCAGATACTGAAGCAGTCCAGACCCAAACACAACAAGATCTGGACAATATCCAGGTTTGTGCTGACAAGTATAAAGTAACATTCGTGCCACACAAATGCCAGGCAATGGCCGCCTCCAATAAGAGAGAATCTAACCATCGTTTGACATTCAATGGCATCACCATTGTTGGATCCTGTCAGCATCCTGCAGGGGGTGGGGGGGTTACCATTAACCAGAAACTGAACTAGATCAGTCATACAAATAATGTTAAGTACCAGAGCAGGTCAGAAGCTGGGAATCTTGTAGTGTGTAACTCACCTCCTTATTCCCCAAAGCCTGTCCACAAACTACAAGGCACAAATCAGGAGTGCGATGGAATACTCTCCCCTTGCCTGGATGGGTACAGCTCCAACAGCACTCAAGGAACCCAACACCATCCAGGATAAAGCAGCCCACTGGATTGCCCTATCAATACACATTCACTCTCTCCACAACTGGTGTACAGTGGCAGCAGTGTGTGCAAGCTACAAGGTGTGCTGTAGGAAGTCAGCAAGGCTCCTTAAACAGCACCTTCCAAACCCCCTGCCAGTACCAGGGCAGTAGGTACAAGGGAACACCACCTCCTAGAGATTCCCCTCCAAGTCACTCACCATCCTGACTTGGAAATATATCACCGTTCCTTCGCTGTCGCTGGGGTCAAAATCCTGGAACTCCCACCCTAACAGCACTGTGGGGTGCACCTACACCACAGGGACTGCAGCGGGTTCAAGATGGTGGCTCATCACCACCGTCTCAAGGGGCAATTAGGGATGGGCAATAACTGCTGGTCTAACCAGCGATGCCTAGATCTCTTGAATAAATTTTGGAAGAGATTCGTGCAAGTAATGTTAACAATTGGCAGATACTAACTGGTCTTGGTTTTTATGTTTTCTAGGCACCTGTCATTGTGGGAGATGCATTTGCAACAATCTTGGGAATGAGAAACTGGTTTATGGAAAATTTTGTGAGTGTAATGACGAAGATTGCATTGATGATGAAACCGGGGAGATCTGCGGAGGTACACAATGATATATTTCACATTGATAGTTGCTACAATCCACATACTTATAAACCTGAAATCAAATCTTCTGGTGTTTGAGTCTTCACGTGTCATTTTCTTTGTGCTGGGCTCTCTGCAGTTACAAGTATTTTGCAAGATGCAGAAGATCTTCTCATGGTAGACCCTGGTTAAGCAGTTGAGGTCCTGGCAATGGGATAGTGCACTTTCATTTTATCATTATACATTTGTGGGACATGGGCATTGCTGGCTGGCCAGCATTTATTGCCCATCCCTAGTTGCCCTTGAGAAGATGGTGGTGAGCTGCCTTCTTGAATCTCGGTGGTCCATGTGCTGTGGGTTGACCCACAATGCCGTTAGGAAGGGAATTCCAGCATTTTGACCCAGCGATTGCAAAGCAATAGCGAAAGAATAGCGTTATATTTCCAAGTCAGGATGCTGAGTGTCTTGAAGGAGAGAACTTAAGAACATAAGAAATAGGAGCAGGAGTAGGCCATCCAGCCCTTCGAACCTGCCCCACCATTCAATAAGATCATGGCTGATCTGAAGTGGATCAGTTCCACTTTCCCGCTTTCTCCCCATAACCCTTAATTCCCTTGTCTATCAGAAACCTATCTACCCGTGACTTAAATATATTTAGCGAGGTAGCCTCCACCACTTCAATGGGCAGAGAATTCCAGAGATTCACCACCCTTTGAGTGAAGAAGTTCCTCCTCAACTCCGTTCTAAACCCTTTATCTTGAGGCTGTCCTGCTGTCCTTTCTGAGCAGGAAGAATCTCTCTACCTCTACCCTATCCATCCCCTTCATTATCTTATACGTCTCTATAAGATCCCCCCTCATCCTTCTAAACTCCAATGAGTACAGACCCAGTCTATTTAGTCTCTCTTCATAGTCCAACCCCCTCATCTCCGGTATCAGCCTGGTAAACCTCCTCTGCACTCCCTCCAAGGCCAATATATCCTTACGCAAGTGCGGCGACCAAAACTGCACACAGTACTCCAGCTGTGGCCTCACCAGTACCCTGTACAGCTGCAGCAAGACCTCCCTACTTTTATATTCTATCCCCCTCGCTATAAAGGCCAGCATCCCATTAGCCTTCTTGATCACCTGCTGCACCTGCAGACTGGGTTTTTGCGATTCATGCACAAGGACCCCCAGATTCCTCTGCACCGTGGCATGCTGCAACCTTTCGCCCTTTAAATAGTAATCCCTCCGACTATTATTCCTGCCGAAGTGGATAACCTCATACTTGCTAACATTATATTCCATCTGCCAGGTCCTTGCCCACTCGCTCAGCCTATCCAGATCCCTCTGCAGACTTTCCACACCCTCCGCACAATTTGCCTTTCCACTTATCTTCGTGTCTTCAGCAAGCTTGCAGGCGGTGATGTTCCCAGGTATCTGCTGCCCTTGTCTTTCTAGATGGAAGTGGCTGTGGGTTTGGAAGGTGCTGCCGAAGGATAGAAATCATAGAAACCCTACAGTACAGAAAGAGGCCATTCGGCCCCATCGAGTCTGCACCGACCACAATCCCACCCAGGCCCTGTCCCCATATCCAGAAATATTTTACCCACTAATCCTCTAATCTACGTACCTATGGTCAATTTAGCGTGGCCAATCAACCTAACTCGCACATCGTTTTACTGATCTTTGGTGAATTGCTGCGGTGCATCTTGTAGATAGTACACGCTGCTGCTACTGAGCGTCGGTGGTGGAGGGAGTGAATGTTTGTGGATGTGGTGCCAATTAAGTGGGCTGCTTTGTCCTGGATGGTATCAAGTTTCTTGAGTGTTGTTGAAGCTGCACCCATCCAAGCAAGTGGGGAATATTCCCTGAGACTCCTGACTTGTGCCTTGTAGATGGTGGACAGGCTTTAGGGGGTCAGAAGGTGAGTTTTTTGCCACACTATCCCTGGCCTGTGTGGCTGCTCTTGTAACCATTGTGATAATGTGGTGAGTCCAGTCAAGCTTTTGGTCAATGGTAACCCCAAGGATGTTGACAGTGGGGGATCCAGTGATGATAGCACTTAATGTCCTCCAATGTTCAAGCTAAGAAGTTCTACTTTGTGGTTGTTCTGTACCTTACCTTGATGTTTAGATTCATAAAAACAGGCCACAGAGGGAAAACTTACCAACTACTCCTTCTAGGCGAATGTCTTGTGGGGTTTCCTTCCTTCCTGTGAAAACCTCTGGGCATGTTTCTGCAAAAGAGTTATGTAAATGCAGGATGTTTTTGTTACGTGATGGACCGAAGCCATTTATTGAACTGGAGAGATTTTTCAAAACTCTTTCATGTACACAGTGAGCACGTGAAATGTTTTGCGGGTCTTGGTGAATTATTGAATATCCTCTGAGTGTGGGACAAGCATTCTGTTCCAAATCGCTTCTGACAAAAGTCACGATCCATCTCGCCTGGTCTTCTGACACTGCTGACTTATTCTGGGCCGTTTTCTGGCCAGTTTAAAACTGATGCGGGATTTATCTTTAATTAAATCTGTGGGTTGTGCTTGGGGAATTTCTTGACATTAGAAACCGGTGTGTAAGTGCGATAATTGGGAATTTATTCTGTGTGTCGAGGACAACACTCGTCTGCAAAAATGTGTCAAGTTACCCCGAAATGAATCACAAAAGACTAATTTGCTGAAGCCAAAACCAGTCTGCGAAATAAAGGTTTCAGCTAAATGTTGCTGAAATATCCTCATCTTTAATTTTGTTGCTTTACCCCTCATATTTCTTGTGGTTTAAGGGCATGGAAGGTGTTACTGTGGTAACTGCTACTGTACGCCTGGTTGGCATGGCGATAAATGTGAGTTCCAGTGTGACATTACCCCGTGGGAGAGCAAGAGGAAATGCATGTCTCCCGACCACAAGATCTGCAGTAACCGAGGTGGGTCTTTCTAAACAGTACTGATTCAGAAATAAATGTTCAGGAGAGGGAGTGGAATTTAGTGCAAATCTCCCACTCAGATTTCTTCGTTCTGTTTAATCTCTGCATGATCTTAGTGTTATAAAAACCAACCCCCCCCCCCCCAAAGACCCCGGACTGACTAAAAGAATATTTTGATAACTAGCGGGGCTGTTATCTTCTGAAGAGGCTACTGAATGCAAAGAATGAGAATGAGAGAGAGAGATGGAGCGAGGGAGAGAGAGAGAGCGTAATTTCTGGAATGGTTCTACTTGGCCACACCACAGTGGCAGTGAAAATTGACAATATCCAAGAAACTATTACACCCTGTGCCTGAAATCCAGGCCCGGTGACTGGTTACGCTACCTCCAAAGTGCATCGTCATCCTGCAACATAAAGTAGATTGCTCAGAATCTGGTTTGAGGATGTCTGTGTTAACCATAGGCAGGTCTAAAGTCACTTTGTTCAGCTAGTGTTATGTATTATCTGCTGGTGTGACTGTACTGTAGAACATAGAACATAGAACCTTGATGGCCAACTTGGCTTTGATGAAAGAAAGCCAAGTACCCAAAGTGTCTTTCTTACCCGATACCCTGCTCAGCAAGTGAGAACATTCCTCCTCATTAAGAAAGCAGCGTTTGGAACAAACTTATCAATGTGATTTTCTGCCCAGAGCTCTCGTGATTATAAAGAAACTGTTTGACCAATAGTATTCGACCTGCTTAGCTAATCAAAAGAAGTCATAAAACACTGGGTGCAACAATTGGGGTTAGGATGAAGTTAGGGTGAGATCATAGCATCCCTACAGTGTAGAATGAGGCCATTCAGCCCATTGAGTCTGCAGCAACTCTCTGGTAGAGCATCTTATCCAGGCCCACCCCATGCCTATAATCCCACACATCCCATGCAATCCCATGCAAGATGAAATAAGGATGGGAGAATGCTCACATGGGGCATAATGTTAATGGGATTCACACTGGTTGGTGAAGGATGGAATTTTATGGGACAAATTCTAAGTGGGACAAATTCTAGTGTGTAAATGAGAGAGTTGTAAATCCGTCTTTTGGGTGAATTTTTACTCCCAATCCTATGCACTTAGTACTTGGGAAAATGGACTAGACTGCTTCCAGTGACTAGAGGCAGTGGGTTGGGCTAAATTCATCAGCCAACCTGATCAACCAGCAAAGGAAGCTATTGCGCATGCGCAATTCCAACAGCAGAGCCTGACAGAGAGACAGAGAGAAATCTGTCAGGCCCCTGCTGTAGCAACCAGCCTCAAGCCAGCCCCCTCCTCCCCCACAATTGCAGGGGCCCGCCACCGATCATGACCACAGCACTGCCTGAAAATATAGCCCCTGCCACCATCCTGCCACCCAGACCAATCCTGCCACCACTCCCACCACCCCCCCCTCTCCCCCCACCAATCACATGCAGAGTGGCATCGGACCCCCCTCCCTCAGTCCCCTATCGGGTCACCCCGGACATGCCCTGTTCTCTCCAGGTCTTAACCCATATGCCAGGACCTGCCCCATATGTCCCCCCCCCCCCATAGTCCCCCCTTCAGGCCTCACCCTGGCACTGTCTAGTGGGTAATGCCAAGGTGCCCAGTGGAGTATTGCCAATGTGCCAGCCTGGTTAGGCTACCACTGCCAGGCTGGCACTTCCCAAGGGGCATTTCCCCCTTGCCCTCAGTCCTCCCCAGTGGGGGGGGGCCTCAATGGCCTACATTCTACCAACGAGGGCAACACGACTGTTTTCTGTTCGTGGGGAGCCGGCGTTCCTTCGCCGGAGAGAACCATAAAGGCAAATGAGACCAGTCCATTCAGACGCATTTGCTAAACAGATGCAAATAAACATTTAGGTATGCTTAAGTAATTTATTCAGCCTCTCACCTATATTTGGGCCCATTAATTGTTTCTTAAATGTTGTGAGTGTTCCCACCCTTTCAGTGAGCTGAAGATTCCCACCAGCCTCTGGGTGAAAAGACTTTTTCTCAAACCCCTCCCCCCTCTAAATCTCCTGCCTCTTATCTTCAATCCTCCTGGTTACTGATCCCTCTGCTAAGGGGAAAGGCCTCTTCCTGTTGCAACTGTACACAACTCTGGTGCGGCCGCACTTGGAGTTTTGTGTGCAGTTCTGGTCCCCACATTACAGGAAGGATGTAGAGGCTTTGGAGAGGGTGCAGAGGAGGTTTACCAGGATGTTGCCTGGTATGGAGGGGAGATCCTATGAGGAGAGGCTGAGGGATTTGGGGTTGTTTTCGCTGGAAAGAAGGAGGCTAAGAGGGGATCTTATTGAAACATATAAGATGATTAGAGGTTTAGATAGGGTGGATAGTGATAGCCTTTTTCCTCGGATGGAGAAATCTAGCACAAGGGGGCATGGCTTTAAATTAAGGGGGGTAGTTATAGGACGGATGTCAGGGGTAGGTTCTTTACCCAGAGGGTGGTGAGGGATTGGAATGCCCTGCCTGCTGCGGTTGTAAATGCGCCTAGTTTGGGGGCGTTTAAGAGATCCATGGATAGGTTTATGAACGGAAAGGGATTGGCTTAGGTTAGAGGGTCATTGCTTTTTAATTGGCCGGCGCAACATCGTGGGCCGAAGGGCTTGTTCTGCGCTGTAATGTTCTATGTTCTATGTTCCTATCCAGCCTATCTGTGCCCGTCATAATTTTGTACATCTCAATCAGGACCTCCCCCCGCCCCTCCCCCCCTCCTCCCCAAGCTTTCTCGTTATTATTAATGTTTCTGTGCTGTACATTCTATTTGATGTCATTTACAAATGTAATTGCCTCGATTTTTATTTTGATTCATTCTGCCAATTCCTGAATTACAAAATAATCCAAGAGAGAATGTGTGAAGGTTCTCAGTATTTAAGAGCAGGGATAGAGCTCAGGAGAGTGGGGCTTTCTCTTCACACGATCGTAGAATTCCAACAATGCAGAAGGAGGCCATTTGGCCCATCGCGCATGCACCGACTCTCTGGAGGAGTATCCCACGCAGGTCCTCTCCCTCGTCCCTATACCCGTAACCCCACACGTTTCCCATGGCTAATCCATCTAAACTGCACATTTTTGGACACTTTTGCACGGCCAACCCCCCCCCAACCAGCATATCTTTTGAGTGTGGGAGGAAACCGGAGCGTCCGGTTATCTTCAACCTCAGAACCTCACACATTTATCCCGCTAATCCCTCTCGCCTACACATCCCGGGACACTAAGGGGCACGGCCAATCCACCCTAACCCACACATCTTTGAACTGTGGAAGGAAACCGGCGCACCCGGAGGAAACCCACGCAGACACGGGGAGAATGTGCAAACTCCACACAGACAGTGACCCGAGCTGGGAATCGAACCCAAGTCTCACTGCTGTGAGGCAGCAGTGCTAACCACTATGCCACCTTAAATGAATTTAAATTCCACTTGCTGCTGTGGTGGAGTTTAAACCCATGTTTCCACATGATTAACACATTGCCACTACACCAACATCTCCCCTGAATTTCCAAATTACAGAAAGAGGCCATTCTGTCCTTTGAGCCCATGCCAACCCTTTGTAGAACCATCTAGTCAGTCCCATTGCCCTACTCTATCCCCATAGCATTGCCTTGTTTCTCTCAAGTGTCCATCCAATCATTAATTGTCTGTGTTTCCCCCACCAGTGGGTCTGACTCACTTCATAAAAGTGTTCCTCATCACATCCCCCCCCTTTAAATAACCGAGGAGTTTGATTGGATCCCAAAATCAGGCGTGCGGTGAGTGAGAGGATGTTTGTTGTGTGCATCGCAATTAGATTAGGAAGGCAACTGGCATGTTGACCTTCATCGCAAAGGGATTTCTGTACAGGAGTGAAGATGCCTTGTTGCAATTGCAAGGAGTCTCAGTGAGGCTCACCTGGGGCATTGTGCACAGTTCTGGTCTTGCTGCAGCTGTATAGGGCACTGGGGAGGCCGCAGCTGGAGTACTGTGTGCAGTTTTGGGCGCCGTACTTACGCAAGGATATTTTGGCCTTGGAGGGAGTGCAGAGGAGGTTTACTCGACTGATACCGGAGTTGAGGGGGTTGAGCTATGAGAAGAGGCTGAATAAACTAGGCTTGTACTCGTTAGAGTTTAGAAGAATGAGGGGAGATCTCTTTGAGACGTATAAGATGATGAATGGGATGGATAGGATAGAGGTGGAGAGACTCTTCCCGCTCAAAAAAGACAGTAGGACTAGGGGGCACAGCCTCAAGATAAAGGGGGGACGGTTTAGAACGGAGTTGAGGAGGAACTTCTTCACTCAAAGGGTGGTGAATCTCTGGAATTCTCTGCCCGTTGAAGTGGTGGAGGCTGCCTCGCTAAATATTTTTAAGAAGCGGGTTGATGGGTTTTTGATAAGAGAAGGGATTAAGGGTTATGGGGAGAGGGCAGGAATGTGGAACTGAGCCACGACAGATCAGCCATGATCTTATTGAATGGCGGGGCAGGCTCGAAGGGCTAGATGGCCTACTCCTGCTCCTATTTCTTATGTTCTTATCGAAGGAAGGATATCCTTGTTATAGGGGGACTGCAATGAAGGTTCATTTGCCTTATCCCTGGGTTGGTGGGATTGTTTCATGAGGAGAGATTGAGGAAACTGGGCTGGAATTCTCTGGAGTTCCAAACAATCAGGGGCTCTCTCTTCGAGGTGGGAAGGTTGATGTTGATGGAATGCTTCCCCTGGACGGTGCGTTGAGTCTCGGAATAAGAGGCAGGGCATTTAGCACTGATATGAGGAGGAATTTCTTCACTCAGAACGTGGTGAGTTCCCTACCACAGAGGGCTGTGGAAGATTAACCACTGAGTATGTTCTAGTCACAAATCCATAGATTTCTGGAGAACGTTGGCATCAAAGGATGTGAAGAAAGTGGGGAAAAATAGACGAGCAGCCATGATCTAACCAACTGATGGCACAGTTCCCGAAAGGGTCCTTACGCAGTCAGGTACCAGCCCTAACTATCTGCAGTGAGCTCTATGGGTAATTACTGTGCAGGTGCCCCAATTTCCTGAGACTCACAAGGAGTTTGAGGTTGAACTGCCATTTTCATGAGGCCATTGGTGGAGTGGAGCAAATCTCCCATTAACTTGTGACAAAATCACAACTCACCCCTCCCTCACTCATTCCACATCAATAACTGTCAGTGGCCATTAAACTCAGCGCTACTTTGTCAGTAAGTATTAGGCCAATAAGCCGGGAGTGCAGTCAGTGCTCCGTGTGCTATCCCTTTGCTTCATTCCTGTTTGGGGATTGCTGCGATCAAACTGCATTGATTCTGCAGACGGGGGGGGAAACATCAGGGGAGCAATCAGTCGAGAAATGGTTGCCAGGGAATCTAGAGAGAAGGTGCCCAGATTCTCTGAAGCACCTTTTCATCCCTGGTCCAGGCAGTGGACAGAGGGGAGGGGGATTCTGCTATTCAGGTGGGAGGCAATGTTAGAAGTTACGAAGCTTTTCCCCCAAGGCCCAGGACCCGAACCAAGCTGTTCCAGTGACGCTCCAAGACCAGCATCGAGCCAGCAATGTGGAAAATTGCCCAAATGTGTCCCTTTGCAGGAAGCAAGATAAATACAACCCAGCCAATTACCACTCCATGAGTCTCCTCTCGATCATCAGCAAAGTGATGGAAGATGTCGCCCGACCCCCCTGCACCCTATCCTGCCTCCCCGCATCCCCGGATAGTGCTATTGGGTGGTGTTTATTCAGCAGTAACCTGCTCAGTGATGCTCGATTTGGGATCTGCCACTGTCACCCAGCTCCTGCCCTCAATCCAGACCTGGTCCAAACATAGACAAGAGAATACGCTCCAGGGGTGAGGTGACAGGCAGCATTTGACCAAGTGTGGCATAATCTTAGAAACCCAACACTGCGGAAGGAGGCCATTCAGCCTCTTGAGTCTGCACCAATCACTATCCCACCCAGATCCTATCCCCAAATCTCTAGTGTGGCCAATCCACCTAATCCGCACATCTTTGGTTTGTGGGAGGAAACTGGAGCACTCAGAGGAAACCCATGCAGACATGGGGAGAACATGCAGACTCCACACAGACAGTGACCCGAGGCGGGGAATCGGACCCGAATCCCTGGCGCTGTGAGGTAACAGTGATAACCCACTGTGCCACCATGTCGTACCAAAGAGCCCTAGCAAATCTGGAGCCAATTTCTAATGCAGCTAGTCAAATTGGATAAAGACAGAAATATTACCTAGGCTGATAAGAATATAAAACTATTTAAGAGTGCAAAGAATAACTCAAGGAAAGAGAAGTAAAACCAAAAGAGAAAATGCTGGAAAATCTCAGCAGGTCTGGCAACACCTGTAAGGAGAGAAAATAGCTGATGTTTCGAGTCCAGGTGATCCTATATCAAAGCTCAAAGGCTTCCAACATCTTCGTCTGTCACAGTTTCTCTGCTGTTTGGCCATTCACACCCTCTATTCTCTCTGTGGGCTGCCATTAGCAGCCTTTTCCCCGGTTTCTGTGGCTATGACTCCTGCACCCTGCAGTATGAATATCTCCCACTTCCTATGCCTTTTGGCCAGACCTACTGAGATTTTCCAGCACTTTCTCTTTTGGTTTCAGATTCCAGCCTCCGCAGTAATTTGCTTTTATATACATGAAAGAGAAGTAATGCTTAGCCTGGAATTTCTTTCGGTCCGGGGTCTCTTTGGTGCTTTGCTGATGGTTTTTTTTATCAGGACAAGTGTTAACACTTCAACAAGGGGCTGGGATGGGAGGGTGAGAAAGGAAGTGTAATTGCAATGACTACATAATAAATGTAATTTATCCTGGATGAGCATGGATTACATAGCATGGCCGTGTTTGATGACAGTACAATACCACCCTGCTCAAATCATGCTGTGATTTCCCTTCAGGGAATTGTATCTGTGGTGAGTGTTCGTGCTATGACCTGGATCCGAGTGGTGAATATGGTGATATTCACGGCGAAACATGTGAATGCGATGAGCGCGACTGTCACGATCTATATGACAGATACACCGACAGCTTCTGCCTCAGGTAAACAAACTCTGCAATGTGCTGACAGACTCTTATTCCTGAACTAGTTCGGCAATCGATTGTCCAGGTTCACCTCGCGGTTCAATTCTCCGTTGTTATTCTGCTGGGGTTATTTACAGCTACATCGGATCATCATTTCTTTCTCTTATTGACTGTCCCATCACCATCTGTTTGTGCTTTGCACCATCATCCTTGTTTTTTTCCCCTCATTCAATTGCTCCTGCCTTCCAGGACTGTCCCGTTTGTTCATTCCCTCCCTCGCTCCAGCCTCTGAACTTGCTTAAAACCAATTTCATCTCCAGGATTCCCCACATCCGAAAGCAATCTGGAACGTTTGCTCAATTTCACTTTCCACAGATGCTGCCAGACCTGCTGAGTGTTTCCAGCATTTCCTGTTTTTACTCGCAGGATCATCTCAATCTGTTTCTAATGCATTCTGATTTTCCCTCTACCCTGCATTCCCCCCCCCCCCCCCCCCACCCCCCCCCCCCCCCGGGTCACTTGGTTACCACAGTGTACCTGAGCTTCAAGTTTTTAGGTGTCCAGAATGCCAACAACCTATCCTGGTCCCCCCCGTGCCAACAATACAGTTAAGAAAGCCCCACCAACGCCTCTATTTTCTCAGAAGACTGAGGAAAGTTGCCATGTCAGCTACAGCTTTTACAGATGCACCATAGGAAGTATTCTTTCTGGTTGTATCACAGCTCGGTCTGGGCTCCTGCTCTGCCCAAGAGCGCAAGGAACTACAAAAGGTTGTGAATGTAGCCCAATCCATCACACAAACCAGCCCCCCCCATCCATTGACTCTGTCTACACTTCCCACTGCCTCAGCAAAGCAGCCGGTATAATTAAGGACCCCCACGCACCCCGGACATTCTTTCTTCCACTGTCTTCCGTTGGGAAAAAGGGCAGCATGATAGCACCATGGTTAGCACTGCTGCTTCACAGCTCCAGGGACCTGGGTTCGATTCCAGCTTGGGTCACTGTCTGTGTGAAGTTTGCACATTCTCCTCGTGTCTGTGTGGGTTTCCTCCACAGTCCAAATGTATGTGGGTTAGGTTGATTGGCCATGGAACAAAAAAATTGCTCCTAAGTGTCCTGAGATGTGTAGGTTAGAGGGATTAGTGGGTAACTATGTAGGGATATGGAGGTAGGGATTGTGGTTGGTGCAGACTCGATGGGCCGAATGGCCTCTTTCTGTACTGTAGGATTTCTACTGAAGTCTGAGGTCACGTGGCAATTGACTCAAGAACAGCTTCTCCCCTGCTGCCATCAGACTTTTGAATGGACCTACCTCGCATTAAGTTGATCTTTCTCTACACCCTAGCTATGACTGTAACATTACAATCTGCACTCTCTCCTTTCCTTCTCTATGAATGGTATGCTTTGTCTGTATAGCTCGCAAGAAACGATACTTTTCACTGAATGTCATGTGATAATAATAATCCAAACCAAATCAAATCAAGGATGTATCTGTGCTTGAGAAAGACAGCAGTGACACAGATATTATCCCCCCATTAGCCACCTGTATGGTCCATGGGAATGTGTGATACAGAATACAATTAGATCTTAATTCCCCATTTACCAACCTTGGTTCCGTAACTCTTAATTCCCTTATCCAAGGAAAATCTATTAACTTCCATTTTGAAATTTTCAGTTGACTTTCGGTCTCAATGTATTTTTTTGGGGAGAGAGTTTCAGATTCCCATTCCCCGTGTGTGAGGATATCCCTCCCCCACTCCCCCTGTGTCCAATTTTAACTCTTTACCCCATGTACTGCACTGTTTCTACCATCCCCTCTCCACTACCACACACCCCTTCAATACACACCCCCTCCCACACACCCCCCTCCCACACACCCTTCCCCCACACCCCCCCCCACACACCCTTTCCCCACACACCCTTCCCCCACACATCCTTCCCCCACACACCCCCCCTCCCACACACCCTTCCCCCACACACTCCCCTCCCACACACCCTTCCCTCACACACCCTTCCCCCACAAACCCCCCCTCCCACACACCCTTCCCCCACACACCCCCCTCCCACACACCCTTCCCCCACACACCCTTCCCCCACAACCCCCCCCCACACACCCTTCCCCCACACACCCCCCCTCCCACACACCCTTCCCCCACACACCCTTCCCCCACAAACCCCCCGCCACACACCCTTCCCCCACACACACCCTCCCCCCCCACACGCCCCTCACCCACACCGGAGAGAATAGTTTTCCCCTATTGACCCTATTAGCTCCTTTAATCACCTTAGATCAATCCTTAATCTGCTGCACTGGGGGAGGTGATGGCTTGGTGGCATTGTCGGCACACAATTAATCCCGAAACTCAGCTAATGTTCTGGGGATCCGGGTTCAAATCCCGCCAGGGCATGTGGTGGAATTCGAATTCAGTAAACTGGCTGGAGTTCTTCCCATTTGTCTCACTGAACCCCCATCCCTTATACCCCTGATGACATATCAATATTTCTCACAATGTGATTGGTTCTCAGGATATCGAAATTTGCTGATGACACCAAGATTGGGGGAAAGGCAAATTGTGCGGAGGGTGTGGAGAGTCTGCAGAAGGATCTAGATAGGCTGGGCGAATGGGCCAGGAAATGGCAAATGGAATTTAATGTTGGCAAGTGTGAGGTGGTCCACTTTGGTAGGAGGAATGGAAGGAAGGACTATTACTTACGGGGCGAAAAACTGCAGCAAGCGACGGTGCAGAGGGACCTCGGGGTCCTTGTGCATGAGTCGCAAAAACCCAGCTTGCAGGTGCAGCAGGTGGTCAGGAAGGCGAATGGGATGCTGGCCTTCATAGCGAAGGGGATTGAATATAAAAGTAGGGAGGTCTTGCTGTAGCTGTACAGGGCATTGGTGAGGCCGCAGCTGGAGTACTGTGTGCAGTTTTGGGCGCCGCACCTGCGCAAGGATATTTTGGCCCTGGAGGGAGTGCAGAGGAGGTTTACTAGGCTGATACCGGAGTTGAGGGGATTGAGCTATGAGGAGAGGCTGAATAAACTAGGCTTGTACTCGTTAGAGTTTAGAAGAATGAGGGGAGATCTCATTGAGACGTATAAGTTGATGAATGGAATGGATAGGATAGAGGTGGAGAGACTGTTCCCGCTCAAAAAAGACAGTAGGACTAGGGGGCACAGCCTCAAGATAAAGGGGGGGCGGTTTAGAACGGAGTTGAGGAGGAACTTCTTCACTCAAAGGGTGGTGAATCTCTGGAATTCTCTGTCTGTTGAAGTGGTGGAGGCTGCCTCGCTAAATATTTTTAAGAAACGGGTTGATGGGTTCTTGATAAGAGAGGGGATTAAGGGTTATGGGGAGAGGGCGGGAATGTGGAACTGAGCCACGACAGATCAGCCATGATCTTATTGAATGGCGGGGCAGGCTCGAAGGGCTAGATGGCCTACTCCTGCTCCTATTTCTTATGTTCTTATGTTCTTACCAAAACATCAAGTTCAAATCTAATAGGTTGCTGGTGACTAAGAGCCTAATTTAAACTGATTGGCTAAAATTCAAAAACAGCCTGTTGTCTTGGCAACAATACTATTTGGCCTTTGATACAATATTCTATTTTTTTAAAAACTTTCTAATTCAGAAAAAAAAACACCACCTTTTCAAAGGGCCATGTGGTACTTTCACCTCTTAGCGTTTTATCATTATTTATAATTTTACAAAGACCAATTTCAGCAAAAACAGCCACCAGACATCTCGAAATATTTTACAGCCAATGAAATCTTTCTGAAGCTTAGCCACCGTAATGTAGGAAATCATGCGGCTAATATACACACAGCAAGATCCCACAAAGCACCACGTGAGAATGACCAAGTAATATGATGTTGATTGAGGGGTAAAAGTCAGTCAGGGCCCTGGGGTGATCTCCCCGCCACCTCCCCACCTCCTCCCCCCACTAGCTCTTTCCCTCCACATGGGGAGGGAACGTTGGGTGGTCAGCAGTTCGGAGGGTCTTGGATCGAGGGAGCAGGAGGTGGGAGTTTCAGAGGGCACCAGGTCAAGGGATCTGGAGGTGGGTGTGGGGAGGATGGTCTCTTGGATCTTCTGTGTTCCGGGCATGAGGATACTGTGTCTGAGTTTCCGCTGCCCCTCAGGAGTTTGTGAAAAGCTTAACATTTGGAGTAAGGGTGTTATCCTGGACTTCCAACTGTCCCTCCTGCTCTCACTGTTCCTCATCAGTTACAAATCTACATCAATCCCAAATGAAACTTAAACAAAATTTTGGGTCATCCAGACTTGAAACACTGGCTCTATTCTCTCTCCACGGGTGCTGTCAGACCTGCTGAGATTTTCCAGCATTTTCTGCTTTTATGTCAGATTCCAACATCTGCAGTATTTTGCTTTCAATCCAAAATTAAGTTGCTTAAAGGACAATTTAGAGCCACAATTTATAGCCACAATTTATAGAAAACAAAGAAAGTAGAAGCAGGAATAGGCCATTTGGCCCTTCGTTGCTGTTCCACCATTCACCTTGATCATCAAATTCAATGTTCTGATCCCCCCTTCCCCCCCATAACCCTTGATCCCTTTAGCCCCAAGAACTAGATCTAATTTCTTCTCGAAATCACACAACCTTTTGCCCTCAACTGCTTTCTGCGGTTGTTAATTCCACAAATTCATTGCCTCCACACACTTTCCACAAATCTTCCCTCACCTCAGCCCTGAAAGGTTCACCCCTTGCCCTCAAAATCTGACCCCTAGCTTACAATTTGACATTGTGAGGTGATTCTATTGGCTACGTGTTTTTAAATCAAGAATTTCCTAACCGTGCTGTTTTAAAGATCAGTGAAAATATCCTGCAAGGATCATAGAAGGGGAACAGACTGTGTAGCATTTATAATGTCTGGAACATTCTTAATCCTAAAATTTCTGAGCCTGGTAGAGCAAATACACATTTTGATCCTCACTGAGACTCTAATCTGGTCAAACTGTGAGAGATCGGAATCATACGGAGACTCCAAGGAAACTGGGAGGAGGAGGGAAGTGTTTCCCTGGGGCTGCTGCTGCTAAACCCAGTAAGAAGTCTCACAACACCAGGTTAAAGCCCAATAGGTTTATTTGGTGGCAAAAGCTTTCGGAGCGTTTGCTGCTCCTTTGTCAGGCTGTTAAACCTGGTAGGGCTTCCCATGTCCGTGGTTTCTGACAGTTACTGTAGGAGCTGGTAGTCAGGAATGATCAGAGGGATTGTGTTCAGAAAAGGATGGGTGTAAAATACCTTTCCCTTTCCAGCCACTTCCTCTTCCACAACATTATCCCTTTTATCTCCTGTGTCAGCTCACCCTGCCTCCAAACACTCAGAAACACATTTTGCAAAGAATCACGCAGAATCCACAGGCCATTCGCTCCAACCCGCTCCGTGCTGGTGAACCTTCTCCCACCCTACTTCATCCCACCTTATCTCCACATCCTTCTATTTCTTTCTCCCCCATGTGTTTTTCCACCTGTCAATACTGTTCACCTCCCTGCAGGAGCGAATTCCACATGCCCCCCACTCTCTGGGCAAAGGAGTTTCTCCTGAATTCCCTATCGGATTTATTAGTGACTATCTAATATTCATGACCCCCAGTTTTGACCTCCCTCACAAATGGAAGTATCTACACTGCCCGGACATCAACCCTTTCACAAATACAATAAGATGCAGCGCTTTTAGTGAAATGAAACATCCCAAGGGGCTTCACAGGAACTTTATAAACTAAAGTATGAGACCAAACCATGCAAGGAGATATCATAGAAACACTACAGTGCAGAAGGTGCCATTCAGCCTGCACTGACTCTCTGACAGAGTATATTACCCAGGCCATCTCCCAATGTCCTATCCCTGTCACCCCATGCATTCAGAATAACCAATCCATCTAACCTATACATCTTTTGACACTAAGAGATATTTTGCCATGGCCAATCCACCTAACCTGCACCCCTTTGGACTGTGGGAGGAAACCGGAGCCCCTGGAGGAAACCCACGCAGATACAGGGAGAATGTACAAAGTTCAAACAGACAGTCAACCAAAGCCAGAATCGGACCCGGACCCCTGGCACTGTGAAGCAGCAGTGCCAACCTCTGTGCTGTGCCTACATAAGGCCAGAAGCTTTAGTCAAACAGCGAAATGGGGGGCCCTAAAATTGGAAAGTAAGACAGAGAAGTTTAGGGAAGGAATTTCAGAGCGCAGGGCCCCAGTGTGATCACTAATGGTGGGACAATTATAATCGGAATGCAGAAGAAGCCAGAATATGAAGATCACAGTTAGATATCTTGGAGGGTTGTGGGACTGGAGGAAGTTACAGTGAGAGGGAGAGACAAATCCACAGAGACATTTAATAACAAAGGGGTGAATTTTAACATCAAGGCATTACTTGGCCAAGACCCAACCAATGAGAACTGAGGGTGATGGGGGAGGGGATTAGTTGTGAGCTGAGTCACAGGCAGCTGATTTTTGGACGAGTTCAGGTTTCTGGAGCTGGGTGACCGTGGTGTGGGAATAGTTGAATGTGGAGATAATGACTTGAAGGTTTCAGTGGCAGAGGAGATCAGACTAAGGCAGCATGGTGGTACAATGTTTAGCACTGCTGCTTCACAGCGCCAGGGACCCAGGTTCAATTCCTGGCCTCGGGTCACTGCCTGTGCAGAGTCTGCATGTTCTCCCCATGTCTGCATGGGTTCCCCCGGATGCTCTGGTTTCCTCCCACAGTCTGAAAGACATATTGGTTAGGTGCATTGGCCGAGCTAAATTCTCCCTCAGTGTAACCCAAACAGGTGCCGGAGTGTGGCAACGGGGGGATTTTCACAGTAACTTCATTGCAGTGTTAATGTAAGCCTACTTGTGGCTAATAAATGAATGAATTTCAGTCGAGTGATATTTCGGAGGTGAATTGCGGCAGCCTTGGTGATGATACAAGTATGAAATCGATAGTTTATCCCGTGATCGAACGTGACATCAAAGTTGCAAAAAGTCTTGCACAATCTTAGACCGTTGCCACGGCGAGGGTGGAACTGGCAGTTAGGGAATGGAGGTTGGAGCAGGAACTGGAAACACAGACTTCAGTCTTCCCAATATTTAACATTGCAGCAAGTTTCTGCTTATCCAGTACAGTTTGTCAGAGTAGTGAGACTGGAGGGATGGAGTGAGGTGGTGTTGGGGTATAACCGGGTATCACAGAATCACTGAATTGTTAGAATGCAGAGGGAAGCAATTTCACCCATTGGGTCTGTGCTAGCTCTCCAAACGAACAATTCACTCTATGTCATTCTCTGTGTAACCCCGCACAACCTTCCCTTTCAAATGAAACTCTCAGTCTCCTGTAAATGCTCCAATTGAAGCTACCTCCACCACACCCTCAGGCAGCGTACTCCAGGCCCCACTCGCCGCAGGAATAGCTTTTTCTTCATGTCACTTTTCTTTCTTTAACCGATTACTTTAAATCTGCGCCTTCTCATTCTCAATCCTTTCACAAGTGGGAACAGTTTCTCCCTATCCACTCTGTCCAGTCCTTCCATGAGTTTGAGTACCTCTAACAAATCTCCTCTAAGTCTTTATTTCTTCAAGAAAAACATTGCCAACTTAAAATCATAGAATCCTACAGTGCAAAAGAGGCCATTCGGCCCACTGAGCCTACACCAACCACAATCCCACCCAAGTCCTATTCCCATAAACCCATGCATTTACCCTAGCTAGTCCCCCTGACTCTAAGGGGCAATTTAGCATGGCCAGTCCCCCTAACCTGCACGACATTCGGACTGTGGGAGGAAACCAGAGCACCCGGAGGAAACCCATGCAGACACGGGGAGAATGCGCAAACTCCATACAAACAGTGACCCAAGCTGGGAATCATAACCGGGTCCCTGGCGCAGTGAGGCAGCAGTGCTAACACTGTGTCACCTTGCTGCCCTGTGCATCTCGATCTAGGTCATTAATCTGTCAGTCTACATGTGAAAAAACTAACACTTTATATTCAGATGTCACCAAAGGGCAGCAGAGAGATGAGAAACAGGACAGGCTAATGATAAATCTGAAATCTCTCTGGAAAGACCTCCGTTGGGGTCAATCCCCACTCAGCCTCCTATTGTCTAGAGATCACCTGCCTGTTCAACCTTGGAAGTTGAGAGATCGGTTTGTTATTGTGGGGCAGAAACAGTCAGGCTCTGTGCTCTGAAACAAAATCTGCATTCTTTCCTGAACTCAGCTTTTCAATTTCAATCTCACTTTAACATCGATTCGGAAATTCATTTTGGGAACATTGCTCGTTCATTAAAAAATTACATTTAAGCAAATGATAACAATGAAAGAATGAAAATTACCCTGTCACAGAGATCTAACTTTAATTAAAATATGTACTGGAAACAACTTGACTGGATGTGTCTGTAATTCAAATGTGAACTCTTCCCTTTAGATGATCTCTAATTGGCCGAGTTACCCCAACATAGAGAGTTGCAAATAATGAAGAAAGCAGTAAACATTTTTGAGAAACGGATTTATATCCAATGTGGATTTTGATATCTCGACAATATCCATTTCTTTAGTATTGCACAAGGATCAAGTGGTCTGATTGCAACGTGCGTTTTGTTACAACAACCTACATTTGTATAGCACCTTTGATGCAGTAAACCATCCCAAGATGCTTCACACAGTTGACACCGATCCACTTAAGGAGACATTAGGACGAGTGATTAAAAGCTAGGTCAAAAAGAGGGAGGTGTAAAGGAACGGCCGATGGGGAGAAAAATGGGAGAGAATTCCAGTGCACCAGCAGCTGATGGCACGGCTGCCAATGGTAGAGTGATTAAAATTGGGACCAGAATTTATCATGGAATGATGAAGAATATTGATGGTGTGAAATGTCTGACTTCTGGATTTAACTTACAGGTGCTGGCCAGTGCAATTGTGGGAAGTGTAACTGCAAGGAAGGATGGTCAGGCAGAATGTGTCAGCATCCAGACTCCTGCCCCATGTCAGCTGAAGAAAGCCTGCAGAAATGTCGTGGGAAATCTGATTTGCCCTGTTCGGGGAGAGGTAGGTGAAATCTCGCTCCCACCAGCAACGTCAAGTTTGTGTCATTTGCTTTAATATTAGGTGCGCACAGGAGACTGTTAAATAAGTTAAGCGCCCAGGGCGTTAAGGGTAAGATCCCGGCATGGAGAGAGGATTGGCTGACTGGCAGAAGGTAGAGAGTGGGGATAAAGGGGTCTTTTTTCAGGATGGCAGCCGGTGACTAGTCATGTGCCTCAGGCGTCAGTGCTGGGACCACAACATCTCACAATGTACAGTAATGATTCGAAGGAAGGAACTGAAGGCACTGTTGCCAAGTTTGCAGATGATACAAAACTAGGCAGAGGGACAGGTAGTATTGAGGAAGCAGGGGGGCTGCAGAAGGACTTGGACAGGTCAGCAGGGTGGGCAAAGAAGGGCAGATGGAATACAATATGAAAAAGTGAGAGGTTCTGCATTTTGGAAGGAGGATTAGAGGCATAGACTATTTTCGAAATGGGGAAATCACAAACACAGAGAGACTTGGGAGTCATTGTTCAAGATTCTCTAAAGGTTAACATGCAGGCTCTGTCAGCAGTTAGGAAGGCAAATGCAAGGTTAGCATTCATGTCGAGAATACAAGAGCAGGGATGGACTACTCAGGCTGTGTTGGAGACCCCATTTGGAGTATTGTGAGCAGTTTTAGGCCCCATATCTAAGAAGGATGTGCTGGCCCATCGAGCCTGCATCAACAACAATCCCACCCAGGCCCTCTCCTTGTAACCCCACATATTTACCCTCTAATCCCTCTAACCCATGCATCTCGGGACATTAAGGGGCAATTTAGCATAGCCAACCAACCTAACCTGCACATCTTTTGACTGTGGGAGGAAATCAGAGTGCCCGAAGGAAACCCAACACAGACACGGGGAGAACGTGCAAACTCCACACAGACAGTGACCCAAGCCAGGAATCGAACCCGGGTCCCTGGAGCTGTGAGGCAGCAGTGCTAACCGCTGGGTCACCGTGCGCCTTACTACGACTCTTTTATGGTCTTATTAACAATGATGTGGAGATGCCGGCGTTTGACTGGGGTGGGCACATTATCTTGTCTTTGTCTTTACCTATATATAGAATGTTTGTGAAACCTACCTGATGAAGGAGCAGTGCTCCAAAAAGCTCCTGATTCCAAGTAAATCTGTTGGACAAGATGTTTGTTGTTCAGTGAATTTCCTGAGAATGTTCTCATTGTTCCTCTGTCGTCGTGATGGAAAACGGAGTTTACAATTTGCATAATGAGGAACCTTAGGACGTGTCATCTGTATGAGATGGGATGGTCAGTCAGCCTGGGTGTGACAGTGAATGGTAAAGAGATTGACATCCAGCTGAACCCAGTCTCAGAGCGGAAACAACACTGGGCAGCCAGGAAGAAAGGAAATGCTTTGATTTTCTACCCAGTTTTCATGTCTGCACGATATACTTTGCTGCCAAAGAGGTCCTTTCAGGATTCAGCGCTGACAGAATGCAGGAAATGCCGCAGGCAAATTGCACAGAGCAAGCTCCCGGAGTAAAATTTAAATTAATGACCATATTAGCTCCTTTTCCATGTTTGTTTTTGTGTACACACATGTGAGCATCGCTGACCATCCTGAATGGTCTTTGAGAAGTTGATGGTGAGGCATCTCCTTGAATCTCAGCAGTCCATGAGACGTTTGTTCTCCCAATTTTTTTTATTCTTTCATGGGATGTGGGTGTTGCTGGCTGGCCCAGCATTCACTGCCTGTCCCTGAGGACATCTCTGAGAGTCTGGTATCATATCCGGAAAGGACAACAGATTTCCTTCCCTCATTAGTGAACCAGCTGGGTTTTTAACCACAATCGACAATGGTTTCATGGTCAACATTAGAGTTTTAATTCCAGATTGTCATTGAATTCACATTTCAACAGTGGAATTTGAACACAGGTCTCCAGAGCATTCGCTGGGTCTCTCAATTACTAATCTAGCAACAATACCACTACACCACTGCTCCCCCTGTTAGGGAGGGAGTTCCAGGGTTTTGACCCACTGGCAGTGAAGCAATGGCAAATATAATTTCAGATCAATAAGTTGGTTGAAGGATAAATCTCACAATGGGGAGAACTCATTTGCTGTTCTTCAATTAGTGACATGGGATTTTCTACACCCATACAGGGTAGACAGGGTTTGTTTTAACATCACATCCAAAAGATGGTCAGACCCCATTTGGAGTATTGTCAGCTGTTTTGGTCCCCGTATCTAGGGAAGGGTGTGCTGGCCTTGGAAAGGGTCCAGAGGAGATTCACAAGAATGATCCCTGGAATGAAGAACTTGTTGTATGAGGAAAAGTTGAGGATTCTGGGTCTGTACTCGTTGGGAGTTTACAAGGATCGGGGGGGAATCTTATTGAAACTTACAGGATACTACGAGATCTGGATAGAATGGACATGGAGGGGATGTTTCCACTAGTAGGAAAAACTAGAACCAGAGGGCACAACCTCAGGCTAAAGGGACGATCCTTTAAAACAGAGATGAGGAGAATTTCTTCAGCCAGAGAATGATGAGTGTGTGGAACTCTTTGCTGCAGAAGGCTGTGGAGGCCGGGTTATTGAGTCTCTTTAAGACAGAGGTAGATAGGTTCTTGGTTAATAAGGGGGTCAGGAGTTATGGGGAAAAGGCAGGAGAATGGGGGATGAGAAAAATATCAGCCGTGATTGAACAGTAGAGCAGATTTGATGGGCCGTGTGCCTAATTCTGCTCCTATGTCTTATGGTCTTATGGCACCTTTGACAGTGCAGAATTCTGCCAGTAATTCTCTGGGAGTGCCAGCCTGGGTTATGTGCTGGAGGGGAACTTGAACGCACAGCCTTCCTAATCATCAGGCAGAGTGTGTGACACGCAGAGCCACAGTTAAATTATTGTTTCGTGGGATGTTGGCTTTGGTGCCAATCTTAGAGTTTATTGTCCTCCCTAATTGTCCCTTGAGAAGGTGCTGGAGAGCTGCCTTCATGAACCGCTGCAGTCCCTGTCCCTGTATGCCCTCGGTGCTGTTAGGGAAGTGTTGGGGATAACAAGAATGAGCAGGATTTTGAGCCCACACTCTCCGTCCACGGGATTGCTGGTGGGACCAATGGCTGGAAATTGCGAATTGCCCCTTAACCTCCAGGGAGAACAAACCCACCTTCTCCGATCTCTCCGCTGTGTAGAAGTCCCACAGCCCTGGTGAACCTCCTCCGCACCTCTCTCACAGTGTGAGTAATAAATATGTCTTTTGATATACTATTTGCCCGTCATATTTGATGCAGCTTTTCCCACCATCTCAGCGCCGAAGCGATTATAAGCTGTGTTAGTTTCCATGGCAATGTCTCTCTGCTGGCTGTAGTGTATTTACAGACCTGCACTCTCATATGGTGTCATTAAAACTGTGAAATTATAACATTTTCCGTGGCTACGATTCGCAAAGAAAGGACGAGTGCTTCAACATTGGAAAAAGTGACAGCCTCTCCCCCTCGGGAATCAAAATCAGTCCCGACATCAGCCAACGGCAACAAGATCCAATTGCCTTGCCATTTAGAACATTTCGCTGATGCATATTAATTCGGAAGATTAAGGGGTGATCTAATTGCGGCGTTTCAGATGATTAAACGTTTTGATCAGTTCGATTGAGGGAAACTATTTCTTCTGCTGGGTGCGGAAGTCCAGAGCGACCTTTAACTTGGAGCCAGGCCATTCAGGGGGAGATGTCAGGAAGAACTGGGGGTGAAAATCCGGAACTCTTTCCCCCATAATGTGGAGATGCCGGCATTGGACTGGGGTAAACACAGTAAGCAGTCTGACAACGCCAGGTTTAAGTCCAACCGATTTATTTGATAGTAAACCCACAATCTTTTGGGGTTTGCCCTTTTGAAAGCTTGTGGCATTACTATCAAATAAACTGGTTGGACTTAAACCTGGTGTTGTCAGACTGCTTACTCTCTCCCCCACCCAGAAAGAAGCAACTGCTGAGGTCGGGGGTGAACAGAAAATGTCAAAACTGAGTTTTTTTGTTGGCCAAGGGGATTAAGAGTTCGGGAAGCAAGGATTAAGATGCAGATCAGCCGTGGTCTGGCTAAATGTCGGAATGGGTTTGTGGGATGGAATGGCAGGGAAAAACTAGTAAGACATCTCCAAACTGGTCGTGAATATCTTCCAGAAGAATAAATATCTGAACAGGGGGCAGGATTTGGCCGTTCAACCTATGGTTGACCTGAGGGTAACCTCAAATCTGGATCCCACCAGTTTCCATAACCTATCATTCCCTTGCTTACCAAGAATCTACCCATCACTCACTGCCTTAAACATATTTTGAGATCCACCTCCATCTTCTCTTCAGGAAGAAAGTTCCAAAGACTTTCCACCCTCTGAGAGAAATAAATTCTCCTCATCTCTGTTTTAAATGGGCGACCCCTTATTTTTAAACAGTAACCCCCTAGTTCTAGATTCTCCCTCGAGAGGAATGATAGGGGTGGCACGGTGGTGCAGTGTTTAATGCTGATGCCCCACAATGCCAGGGATTCAAGTTCAATTCTGGCTTCTGATGACCGTCTGTGTCGGATTTTCACATTCTCCCCGTGTTTGTGAGGGTTCCCTCCCACACTCCAAGGATGTGAAGGTCAGTGGATTGGCCATTCTAAATTGCCCCTTAGTGTCCAGAGATGTGTAGGTCAGGGAGATTAGCGGAGTAAATACGTGGGGTTACAGGGAAAGGGTGGGTTTGGGTAAGATACACAGTGCAGGCTCAATGGACCAAATGGCCTCCTTCGCAGAGTCGGGACTTTATAGTTCTATCTTTCTTCATCCTCTCCACATCCACGCTGTCAAGATCCTTCGGGATCTTAAAGTTCCAATCAAGTCAACTTTTACTTTTCTAAACTCCAGTGGGTACAAGCCTAACCTGTCCAACCTTTTCTTCTAAGCCAATCCGCCCAGTCCAGTTATTAATCTGGTAAACCTTTCCTGAATCATTGCCAACAGTTACATCTTTCTTAATGACTTCAGTGAGTCCATGAGCTGGGTCTCGGGAGTATGAGCTCCCTGATTGAGGCCATAATTTCCTGCCCCCATCAGGGAGCCTCACCCTGGGAGTGTCGGGTGTTCAGGCACTCTGGACTCTCCGACTGAATCATTCTGGGAGTGGGATGGAGCTTGTAACTAAAGGGAATCTGGTGAAGAGACACCAGCCTCTGAGAAGTTATTTCACTTTCCTTAAATAGGGAGAGCAATACTCTACACAGTATTCTAGGTGTGACCTGATAGTGTCCTCTACAACTGAGGCATAACCTCTCCTCTCTTATAATCAATTCCCATCACAATAAACATTAAACATTCTATTAGCTTTCCAAATTACTTACTGTACTTGTGTATCAATCTTTTGTGATTCATGTACCCGGACATCCAGATCCCTCTGCATCTTAAAATGGAATTCTATATCACTGATTTTTACTGGGATTTGAAAATGGTTGAACTTTGTTTTAATCCTGCCCCATGTTTCTGTTCTAGGAATTATTTTGAGTGTAAAATAATTTAAAAACACAGTGCAGTCATTAATATAAATCCTCATGATCAGTATTATTGAGGGGAAATGCAAAGATCAAATGTCGGAACCTCTTTGGAGACAGGTGAGGGACAGGTGAGTGGGTGAGGGGCGGGTGAGTGGGTGAGGGGTAGGTGAGTGAATGAGGGACAGATGAGGGGGTGAGGGGTAGGTGACTGGATGAGGGACAGGTGAGTGGGTGAGGCACGGGTGAGTGGGTGAGGGGTGGGTGAGTGGGTGAGGGACGGGTGAGTGGGTGAGGGGTAGGTGACTGGGTGAGGGACAGGTGAGTGGGTGAGGGGTGGGTGAGTGGATGAGGGGTAGGTGAGTGGATGAGGGGTAGGTGATTGGGTGAGGACAGGTGAGTGAGTGAGGGACGGGTGAGGGGTAGGTGAGTGGGTGAGGGGTGGGTGAGTGGGTGAAGGGTGGGTGAGTGGGTGAGGGACAGATGGTGGGGTGAGGGACAGGTGAGTGGGTGAGGGACAGGTGAGTGGGTGAGGGACAGGTGAGTGGGTGAGGGATGGGTGAGTGGGCGAGGGGTAGGTGAGTGGATGGGGGTAGATGAGTGGATGAGGTATAGGTGAGTGGATGAGGGATAGATGAGGGGGTGAGGGACAGGTGAGTGGGTGAGGGACGGGTGAGTGGATGATGAATGGGTGAGGAATGGGTGAGTGGGTGAGGGACAGTTGAGTGGGCGAGGGACGGGTGACTGGGGAGGGGTAGGCATGGGGAGGTTTAGAAATTTAGTTGAGATGCCGAAGGGTTAGTGACGGTTGCGTTTAGCAATCCTTCCCAATTGTGGAGCGGTGGGTGGAGGTGGGGGTGGAGGAGGACATGTTTAATTCCTGTACGTCTTTGTTCTCAATCGAACGGTACAAGAACTCAATCTGAGTGCTGAATCTGATGAAATGTAATCCACCTCTCTGCAATTTCCTCATTTTCGTGGAAGAAATATTAGACTTAAAGTTAAGCTGCTCATAAAAATGAATGTTCTGAGGATGATTCCCAGTAGGCTTCCTCATCATCATTGTTCAAACTTAAATAGAGACATCCTCATTGCTAGTTTAACTGTTTTCATTCTTCAAAAACACCTCATTTCATATAGAAGGTAACGAATGGTGCTGTAGAAACAGAGGGACTCGATCGTGGGCACACATTATTCTTCAAAGCTGGTAGCCCTCTGTGAGGTCGCAATTATAAAGAAAAGAAAATGCCATCCTTTGTATTATTGATGGAAATATCGGATTACAGAAACAAGCAAGTTATGTTCAACCTTTACAGACCAATGGTTGGGACCCAGTTGGAGGATTGTCCAATTCTGGCCTCCACACATTAGCAATGATGCCCTGAGATGGTGCAGAGGTGATTTACTCAAATAGGATCGAGGGTGAGAGATTGGGGTGAGAAGCTGAGGTGTGTAGTCTCCTGAAGAGGTTCTGAGCCTTGTACGGTTTAACAGAAATGTTTATTAACCACGTCTAACAATGTAAATGACTCTGTCTACACTTCCCGCTGCCTCTGAAAAGCAGCCAGCATAATAAGGACCCCATGCCCCCCGGACATTCTCTCTTCCACCTTCGTCCGTCAAGAAAAAGACACAAAAGTCTGAGGTCCCGTACCAACCGCCTCAGGAACAGCTTCTTCCCTGCTGCCGTCAGACTTTTGAATGGACCTACCTCGCATTCAGTTGATCTTTCTCTACATCCTAGCCATGACTCTAGCACTATATTCTGCACTCTCTCCTCTCCTTCTCTATGAACGGTATGTTTTGTCTGTATAGCGCGCAAGAAACAATACTTTTCACTGTATGCTAACACATGTGATAATAATAAATCAAATCAAATCTTCAAAACACATGCACGGTATAAGGTCTAAGTTAAGAGCTGTCCCCATGCTTGCCTCTGCACATGTCTCTGTCCAATACAAAATTACCCTCCAGACTAGAGTCCCCTATGCCTTTATCCCACATGGTGTACCAAGTCCTATGATAACCCTTTCCATACATGGAGAATCTGGGATCATTCTCCTCGGGGCAGAAAGGTAAATCGGGACCATCTGAAGATCAAAGGCTGCAACGTGGCCAGGACTTTTTTCATTTTTATTGGGCAGCACGGTAGCACAGCGGTTAGCATTCCTACCCCACTGCGCCGTGGACCCGGGTTCAATTCCAGCCTCGGATCACTGTCTGTGGAGTTTGCACGTTCTCCCTGTGTTTGCGTAGGTTTCCTCCGGGCGCTCCAGTTTTCTCCTGCAGTCCAAGATGTGCAGGTTAGGTGGATTGGCTGTGCTAAATTACCCCTTACTGTCAGGGGGACCAGATAAATATGTGGGGTTATGGGGATAGGATTGGGTGGGATTGTTGTCGGTGCGGGCTCGAGAGGCTGATGTAGGGATTCTATGAGATTTCCTAGAGCTTTTCCAAATCATGAAGGGTTTTGTCAGAATAAATGCAGAGAAACTGTTTCCAGTGGCAGAGGGTGAGGGACACAAATGGAAAAGAGCTGGCAAAAGGGGCAGTGATTTCTTTTTGTGATCTGTGTTCTCTTCAGAAAGGATAGTGGAAGAAAATTGAATAATAAAATGGAACTGGATGGGGTAATGACTTCAATCAGGCTGTTGAGATTGGCCTTTTGGAATATGATCTCCCTGATTATGGATCCAATTGATGGGCCAATCAGGCATTCTTTTGCATGTATTTAACCGGGACTGTCGGTTCCTCTGGCACTCCCCTAGGTAGACTGCTGCCTGCGAGCGCCCCAAGCACTGCTGTTAGAACTGTAAATAAAGGGATTTTGGTGAAGGATTTCTGCCTCCAAAGATTTATTACAGGTGGATAATCAAGACAAAATCGATCAGGAGAAAGAGCAGAGAAGAGGGAGCAATTGGACAGCTCTTTCAAAAAACCAGCATGAACGCTGTGGGTTGAATGGCCTCCGTCAGTGCTGCAGGATTGTGTTTGTACTGGTGTTTATCCCGTTTTGGATAAAGCACTGGAAAATCTGTCTTAACATTGGAAGCAACAGTTTGCTGTTCTCACTATTCCGGAAGTGTGTGGATTCTCGGGAGGATTTGCTCCCATCGCTGCCAAGAGAAATATATGAAATCCAGAAGACTGACTGCACATATTTATGAAATTGCTACGCTCAGCTGTTTATAGAAAGAGGTGTCGTTATTTTATCTGGAAGCGAGTTAAGGTACCTAACAAGCAGTCGGAGATTGTGGAGCCTGTTATCACAGGCAGTCATTCAGCAGCAAAATACTAGGCTGAATATCCCAAACACAGAGTAGGAATGTCGATCCTGACAACGGCTGGGATTCTCCGCCCTCTCCCCGGGGCTGGGATTCTCGTCCTTGCCCCGGGGCTGGGATTCTCCGCCCTCTCCCCGGGGCTGGGATTCTCCGTCCTCTCCCCGTGGCTGGGATTCTCCACTCTCTCCCCGTGGCTGGGATTCTCCACCCTCTCCCCGTGGCTGGGATTCTCCGCCCTCTCCCCGTGGCTGGGATTCTCCGCCCTCTCCCCGGGGCTGGGATTCTCCGTCCTCTCCCCGTGGCTGGGATTCTCCACCCTCTCCCCGGGGCTGGGATTCTCCCACCCTTGCCCCGTGACTGGGATTCTCCACCCTCGCCCCGTGACTGGGATTCTCCGCCCTCGCCCCGTGGCTGGGATTCTCCGCCCTCGCCCCGGGGCTGGGATTCTCCGCCCTCGCCCCGGGACTGGGATTCTCCGCCCTCTCCCCGGGGCTGGGATTCTCCACCCTCGCCCCGGGGCTGGGATTCTCCGCCCTCGCCCCGGGGCTGGGATTCTCCGCCCTCTCCCCGGGGCTGGGATTCTCCACCCTCGCCCCGGGGCTGGGATTCTCCGCCCTCGCCCCGGGGCTGGGATTCTCCGCCCTCTCCCCGGGGCTGGGATTCTCCACCCTCGCCCCGGGGCTGGGATTCTCCACCCTCGCCCCAGGGCTGGGATTCTCCGCCCTCGCCCCGGGGCTGGGATTCTCCACCCTCGCCCCGGGGCTGGGATTCTCCACCCTCGCCCCAGGGCTGGGATTCTCCGCCCTCACCCCGGGGCTGGGATTCTCCGCCCTCTCCCCGGGGCTGGGATTCTCCACCCTCGCCCCGGGGCTGGGATTCTCCACCCTCGCCCCGTGACTGGGATTCTCCGCCCTCGCCCCGTGGCTGGGATTCTCCGCCCTCGCCCCGGGGCTGGGATTCTCCGCCCTCGCCCCGGGACTGGGATTCTCCGCCCTCTCCCCGGGGCTGGGATTCTCCACCCTCGCCCCGGGGCTGGGATTCTCCGCCCTCGCCCCGGGGCTGGGATTCTCCGCCCTCTCCCCGGGGCTGGGATTCTCCACCCTCGCCCCGGGGCTGGGATTCTCCGCCCTCGCCCCGGGGCTGGGATTCTCCGCCCTCTCCCCGGGGCTGGGATTCTCCACCCTCGCCCCGGGGCTGGGATTCTCCACCCTCGCCCCAGGGCTGGGATTCTCCGCCCTCGCCCCGGGGCTGGGATTCTCCACCCTCGCCCCGGGGCTGGGATTCTCCACCCTCGCCCCAGGGCTGGGATTCTCCGCCCTCACCCCGGGGCTGGGATTCTCCGCCCTCTCCCCGGGGCTGGGATTCTCCACCCTCGCCCCGGGGCTGGGATTCTCCACCCTCGCCCCGGGGCTGGGATTCTCCACCCTCGCCCCGTGGCTGGGATTCTCCGCCCTCGCCCCGGGGCTGGGATTCTCCACCCTCTCCCTGGGGCTGGGATTCTCCCGCCCTCTCCCCGGGGCTGGGATTCTCCGCCCTCTCCCCGTGGCTGGGATTCTCCGCCCTCTCCCCGTGGCTGGGATTCTCCCACCCTCTCCCTGTGGCTGGGATTCTCCCACCCTCTCCCCGGGGCTGGGATTCTCCACCCTCGCCCCGTCGCTGGGATTCTCCCACCCTCTCCCTGTGGCTGGGATTCTCCCACCCTCTCCCTGGGGCTGGGATTCTCCACCCTCGCCCCATGGCTGGGATTCTCCGCCCTCGCCCCGTGGCTGGGATTCTCCCACCCTCTCCCTGTGGCTGGGATTCTCCCACCCTCGCCCCATGGCTGGGATTCTCCCACCCTCGCCCCGTGGCTGGGATTCTCCACCCTTGCCCCATGGCTGGGATTCTCCACCCTCTCCCCGGGGCTGGGATTCTCCACCCTCTCCCCGTGGCTGGGATTCTCCACCCTTGCCCCATGGCTGGGATTCTCCACCCTCTCCCCGGGGCTGGGATTCTCCGCCCTCTCCCCGTGGCTGGGATTCTCCCGCCCTCTCCCCGTGGCTGGGATTCTCCGCCCTCTCCCCGGGGCTGGGATTCTCCGCCCTCTCCCCGTGGCTGGGATTCTCCGCCCTCTCCCCGTGGCTGGGATTCTCCACCCTTGCCCCATGGCTGGGATTCTCCGCCCTCGCCCCGGGGCTGGGATTCTCCACCCTCTCCCCGTGGCTGGGATTCTCCCGCCCTCTCCCCGTGGCTGGGATTCTCCGCCCTCTCCCCGTGGCTGGGATTCTCCCACCCTCTCCCCGGGGCTGGGATTCTCCACCCTCGCCCCATGGCTGGGATTCTCCGCCCTCTCCCCGTGGCTGGGATTCTCCCACCCTCTCCCCGGGGCTGGGATTCTCCACCCTCGCCCCATGGCTGGGATTCTCCGCCCTCTCCCCGGGGCTGGGATTCTCCACCCTCGCCCCATGGCTGGGATTCTCCACCCTCTCCCCGGGGCTGGGATTCTCCACCCTCTCCCCGTGGCTGGGATTCTCCACCCTCTCCCCGGGGCTGGGATTCTCCACCCTCTCCCCGTGGCTGGGATTCTCCACCCTCGCCCCGTGGCTGGGATTCTCCCACCCTCGCCCCATGGCTGGGATTCTCCACCCTCACCCCGTGGCTGGGATTCTCCACCCTCTCCCCGGGGCTGGGATTCTCCGTCCTCTCCCCGGGGCTGGGATTCTCCATCCTCGCCCCGTGGCTGGGATTCTCCGCCCTCTCCCCGTGGCTGGGATTCTCCACCCTCTCCCCGTGGCTGGGATTCTCCACTCTCGCCCCAGGGCTGGGATCCTCCACCCTCTCCCCATGGCTGGGATTCTCCACCCTCTCCCCGTGGCTGGGATTCTCCCACCTTCGCCCCGTGGCTGGGATTCTCCCACCCTCACTCTGTGGCTGGGATTGTCCGTTCCCCCTGCAGTGAATGGGGTTTTGCCTGCTGGCAGGAAGTGTGAGATTGGAGAATCCCAGCCTATGCTGGCATTAGTCTGAGGGTGTTGTGAAAGTGTAATCACACAACTAAAGAATCAGCCAGCTGTTTGGGAGAGGGTTTTGTATGAGCCCTTAGCCGAAATTTCAGTCACCTGTTCAAGTATCTCCTTATGTGGCTCATTGTCTATCGATAATTATATCTTCATGGATTCATAGAGATATACAGCACGGACACAGGCCCTTCAGCCCCACTCGTCCATACTGACCAGGTATCTTAAACTGAACTAGCTCCATGTGGCTGTGTTTAACCCATATCCTTCTAAACCTTTCCTATCCATGTAGCTTTCCAAATGTTTTTTAAATTTTGCTATTGTACTCGCCTCTACCACCTCCTCTGGCAGCTCCTTCGCAACACCTTTTGTGTCAAACATTTGCCCCTCGGGTCCCTTTTAAATCTTTACCCTCTCACATTAAACCTCTGCCCTCTAGTTTTGGACCCCCCTCCCCTGGGGAAAGGACCTTGGCTGTTCACCTTATCGATGCCCCTCATGGTTTCATAGACCTCCATAAGGTCACCCCCTCACCCTCCTACACTCCAAGGTGAACATTCCCAGTCTATCCAGCCCCTCCTTAGAGTTCGAAGCTACTAATCCCGGTCACATCCTTGTAACTTTTTTTTTGCCTCCTTTCCCAGTTTAGTAACATCCTCACTCTGGAATTTCCTCCCTAAATATCCACAACTCTCTACTCCTGCTCTACCTACAGGGAACTCCTGCAAACCTCCCTCACTGGCCTATAATCTTTTTATGTCTCTGTGACAGAAATTGTTGATAAAACCAGAATACGAATGCATACTGTTAGCCCCTGGGTTCAGTGAAAACACACACACTCACTCATAGAAGATTCATAGAAAACCTATCGTACAGGGAGAGGCCATTCGGCCCATCGAGTCTGCACCAACCAGGCCCTACCCCCATACCCTTACATATTTACCCACTAACCCCTCTAACCTATGGATTTCGGGACACTAACGGGCAATTTTCAGCATGGCCAATCAACCTAACCCGCTCATCTTTGGACTGTGGCAGGAAATTGGAGCACCCGGAGGAAACCCACGCAGACACGAGGAGAATGTACAAACTCCACACAGCCAGTGACCCAAGGTGGGAATCGAACCCAGGCCCCTGGAGCTGTGAAACAGCAGTGCTAACCACTGTGTTACTGTGCCACCCCGCTTACACTCACACTTATACACACACTCACACACGTACTCTCACACGCACTCACACATGCACACACACACTCACACACATATACACACACATACACACAAACAGTCACACGCACTCACACACTCACACATACTCACAAACACTCACACATACTCACACACACTCACATACACATGCACATGCACACACACACACATACACACACATGCACACACACACTCACACACATATACACACACATACACACACACAGTCACACACACGCACTCACACACACGCACTCACACATACTCACAAACACACACATACTCACACACACTCACGTACACATGCACATGCACACACACACATACACACACATGCACACACACACTCACACACATATACACACACATACACACACACAGTCACACACACGCACTCACACACACACACTCACACATACTCACAAACACTCACACATACTCACACACACTCACATACACATGCACATGCACACACATGCACACACACATACACACACACAGTCACACACACGCACTCACACACACACACTCACACATACTCACAAACACTCACACATACTCACACACACCAACTCTCTATTTCAGCCAGGGCACAATGGTATGTTTCAATGTGCCCTGTCCTGTGACCTTTACTGCGAAGTGTTAGATTCCTCTTTGTCTTCTTGTCTCAAGAGTGTAATTCATTTTCAGTATTTATGATAAAACTCCACAAGTTGGGATCCTCAGGGCTCATGTACAGAGCAGTCTGCAAAATGTCCTATTTAGCTTTGATTTGAACTCTGTCTTTTAAGAATTATTCACCGCTGTTCGATTTTGGGCCAGCGTGCTGATAAAGAACAATGTCTACTTTCAGATATAAACTCTCGAAACACACAATGGTTCTCGGCCGATACCTCCCTTTTCTTTGGCCTGTGTCTCTGTGATTAAGTACAGGGCCCTGGGCATTGTCTTTGCTTGATGTTTGTCGGATTATTATTAATCTTTTGCTGCCAGGGCAGTTGGGACTAATTGGGATTCATCGTGCTTTTGTTAATTAGATATTAGTCAGAAATGTTGAGGGTGGGCAGCAAAGAACAACTGCAAAATGGAAAGGAGGAAATGGTTTCACAGATTGCCAGAGGTAACAAATGATAATGCAAAATGAAGAATGGCAAAATCAGAATAGAAACAAGTCAGCCTCTCGTATCGCTGCTCAGCGACTGATTTAGAAAAGAACTAATGATTGCTTCTGTGAACATCTTTGATTATGATGGGGAAGAAAAAATTCATTCAAATTTCAGTGTCTGTGCAAGGCTGTGTATATATGTACTCCAAGTGCTCCAGTGCCTAGCAGGTTGTTTGCAATAGACAGGGACAGCACAGTGGGTTAGCACTGCTTCCTCACAGTGCCAGGGTCTTGGGTTCAATTCCTGGCTCGGGTCACTGTCTGTGTGGAGTTTGCTTGTTCTCCCCATGACTGCGTGGGTTTCCTCCTGATACTCCAGTTTCCTTCCACAGTCCGAAAGACATGCTGCTTAGGTGGATTGGCCACGCTAAGTTCTCCCTCAGTGCACCCGAATGGGCGCCAGAGTGTGGCAACTGGGGGATTTTCACAGTAACTTCATTGCAGTGTTAATGTAAGCCTATTTGTGACACTAATAAATAAACTTTAAATCGTAATTTCCATATTATGGGTGGTGGGAGGGGAGCCTGGCTACCAGGAAGAGGCCACCCTTACTCCTCCATACCCACACGGGGCACTGCCTTCTCCCTGTCCTCACCTCGTTACAGCTACCAGGATTCTGAAGCCACAGTGGTTAGCACTGCTGCTTCACAGCTCCAGGGTCCTGGGTTCGATTCCCGGCTCGGGTCACTGCCTGTGTGGAGTTTGCACATTCTCCTCGTGTCTGCGTGGGTTTTCTCCGGGTGCTCCGGTTTCCTCCCACAGTCCAAAGATGTGCGGGTTAGGTTCATTGGCTATGCTAAAATTGCCCCTTAGTGTCCTGGGATGTGTAGGTTAGAGGGATTAGCAGGTAAAATGTGTAGGGATATAGGGATAGGGTCTGGGTGGGATTGTGTTCGGTGCAGACTCGATGGGCCGAAGGGCCTGTTTCTGCACTGTAGGGTTCTATGTTCTATAAACCACCATGGTGGGTTCCCTGATTCATGAGGGGTCTGGACAGAGGCCACAGGGAGGAACCGTTCCCATTGGCCATAGAGTTCTGAGCCAAGGCATATGATAGAACCATAGAACATTACAGCTCAGAAACAGGCCTTTTGGCCCTTCTTGTCTGTGCCGAACCATTTTTCTGCCTAGTCCCACTGATCTGCACTTGGACCATATCCCTCCACACCCCTCTCATCCACGAACCCATCCAAGTGTTGAAAGTGAGCCCGCATTTACCACTTTATCCGGCAGCTCATTCCACACTCCCACCACTCTCTGTGTGTGAAGAGGCCCCCCCACAATATTCCCTTTAAACTTTTCCCCGTTCACCCTTAACCCATACCCTCTGGTTTTTTTCTCCCCTAGCCTCAGTGGAAAAAGCCTGCTTGCATTCACTCTATCGATACCCATCATAATCTTATACAGCTCTATCAAATCTTCCCTCATTCTTCTACACTCCAGGGAATAAAGTCCTAACCTATTCAACTTAGTTGCAGAGAAATATCCTTGTAAACCTTCTCTGCACTCTTTCAACCTTATTAATATCCTTCCTGTAATTCGGTGACCAAAACTGCACACAATATTCTAAATTCAGCTTCACCAATATCTTACACAACCTCACCATAACATTCCAACTCTTATACTCAATACTTTGATTTATAAAGGCCAATGTACCAAAAGCACCCTTTACGACCCTATCTACCTGTGATGCCACTTTTAGGGAATTATGTATCTGTATTCCCAGATCCCTCTGTTCTACTGCACTCTTCAGTGTCCGACATTTACCTTGTATGTTCTACATTGGTTTGTTCTTCCAAAGCACAATACCTCACACTTGTTATTGATATAAAATAATTGGCAAAAGCGACAGAGGCAACATGGGAAAGAAGACATGTTTACTCAGTGAGTGGTTAGGATCTAGAACACACTGTGGGAATGTGGTGGGGACAGATTCCATTGTGGTTTGCAAAAGGGAATTGGGTAAACACCTGAAGGGAAATGCATTTTGAGCTCTGTGGGCTTTGGGTTGGAGAGCGGGGCTCAGTACATTGCTCTTCCAAAGGGTCAGCAGAGATATAATGGGAAGAATGTGTGTGAATCTATGTTTGTGTGTGTGTGTGTGTGTTTATGTGTGTGTGTGTGTGTGTGTGAGTGTGAGTAAGTGAGTGTGAGTGTGTGTGTGTGAGTGCGTGTGTATTTATATGAGTTAGTGAGTGTGTGTGTGTTTGTGTGAGTGTGAGTGCATGTGTGTGAGTGCATGTGTGTGTGCAAGTGTGTGTGTATGAGTGTGAGTGCATGTGTGTGAGTGCATGCCTGTGTGTGTGTGTGTGCAAGTGTGTGTGTGTGAGTGTGTGTGTGTGTGAGTGCGTGTGTATTTATATGAGTTAGTGAGTGTGTGTGTGTTTGTGTGAGTGTGAGTGCATGTGTGTGAGTGCATGCGTGTGTGTGTGTGAAAGTGTGTGTGTATGAGTGTGAGTGCATGTGTGTGAGTGCGTGCGTGTGTGTGTGTGTGCAAGTGTGTGTGTGTGTGAGTGTGAGTGCATGTGTGTGAGTGCGTATGTGTGTGTGTGTGTGTGTGTGTGCAAGTGTGTGTGTGTTTGTGAGTGTGTGTGTGTGAGAGAGTGTGTGCAAGTGTGTGTGCAAGTGTGTTTGTGTGTGAGTGTGTGTGTGTATGTGTGTGTGCAAGTGTGTGTGTGTTTGTGAGTGTGTGTGTGTGTGAGAGAGTGTGAGTGTGTCTGTGTGAGAGAGTGTGTGTGCAAGTGTGTTTGTGTGTGAGTGTGTGTGTGCAAGTGTGTGTGTGTTTGTGAGTGTGTGTGTGTGTGAGAGACTGTGAATGTGTCTGTGTGAGAGAGTGTGTGTGCAAGTGTGTTTGTGTATGAGTGTGTGTGTGTACGTGCAAGTATGTGTGAGCACGTGTGTGTGTGTTGGTGACAGTGTATTTGTCAGTTTTGTCCAGCTATGCTGAAAGGGAAAATCTGGGATTGGGAACAAGAGGGGAAGATGTTGGCTGAATGAAGTGTTTAAAATATCACAGAGAGATGTTCCACTGGTCACTAATCCCTGACCAGTCAACAGCAGAAGCATTTTCAGTATCTAAATGTACGGTGTAACTGGGAGTATCCGGTATCCCTGCTTAACTTTGCAACGTTCCTGGTTTGTACACAGATGCTAAGGCTGATAGTTGAACAGGAATTTCTCTGATTGAAACAATGTTAGGGACTGGATTTTGTGATTTGGGTGCAGCGTGCTGTGTGAAAGCAGACAGAACGCTCGCAGTATGGTGCCGAGAGGCTGATAACACCATTGTTTACAGGAATTGTCAAGGTTAAGCACAGTTTGCGGAATGTAAAATTGTAAATCCAATTACTTGTAAGCACTTTGGTGGATGCAAAACAAGGGCAGGATTCCCCCCCCCCCACCCCCCTCACCCCCCCCACCCCCCCACCCCCACAGCCTCGATGTATTTTCCGCAGGCTTGGGCAGGTAAAATTCACGCCACACAAGTGCCAAGCAATGACCACCTCGAACAAGAGGGAAGCTAACCATCACCCCATGATATTGAACGGCATTAGGGGAGGTGATGGCCGACTACTAGTCTATTCATCCAGAAAATCAGCTAATGAGAGACCTGGGTTCGAATCCCGCCTCAGCAGATGAATAGGAATTTGAATTCACTCGAATAGGATTTTGAATTCACTTAAAACAATGTCTGGAATTAAGAATCTACTGATGACCATGAAACCATTGCCGATTGCTGGAAAAACCCATCTGGTTCAGTAATGTCCTTTAGGGAAGGAAATCTGCCATCCTTACTCGGTCTGGCCTACATGTGACTCCAGAGCCACAGAAGTGTGGTTGACTGTCAACTGCCCTTGGGCAACAAGGGATGGGCAATAAATGCCGGCCAGCCAGCAACACCCATGTCCTAGGAATGACTTTTTTAAAAAATTGCCATTCCTGAATCCACCACGATCAACATCCTGGGGGTTCCCATTGACAAGAAACTCAATTGGACCCAGCCATACTGTGGTTACAAGAGCAGGCCAGAAGCTGGGAATCCTGCAGTGAGTAACTCACCTCCTGACTTCCAAAGCCTGTCCAATATCTACAAGGCACAGATCAGGAGTGTGATGGAATGTGCATCCATCCACTTGCCTGGATGAACGCAACTCCAACATTCAAGAAGCTGAATACCATCCAGGACGAAGTACGCTTTCCACAAATATTTGATCACTCCACCACCAATGACCAGTGACAGCCATGTGTACTATCTACAAGATACACTGAAAAAAAATCACCACAGGCCTTTCGACAGCACCTCCCAAACCCATGAACATTTATTGTCGAGAAGGACAAGAGCAGCAGATGCCTGGGAACACCACTGCCTGGAGGTTCCCCTCCAAGCTGCTCACCATCCTGACTTGGAAATGTATGAGCTGTCCCTTCACTGTTACTGGGTCAAAATCCTGGAATTTCCCTCCCTGACTGCAATCTGGATGCAGCACATGGACTGCAGACTGCAGTGGTTCATAAAGGCAGCTCACCACCACCTTCTCAAGGGGCAATTAGGGATGGACAATTAATGTTGGTCTAGCATGATTTTTTTCTAATGTAATGAAGACTCACTGTTAACAAAGAGAAGACTGCGCAGACTTTTTTAACAGCAATGTTCTGTAACCAACACCAGTTTGTCATGTATCTCCTTCTGTACAGTACATTTCTACAATACCACAAGTTCATGGCCCTAATTTTAGTCTCCCATCACTGAAGTAGACTCGAAGAATCATCATTGCGCAGCCAATGTCCTGTTTTTCTGCTGAGTTAATTTGGATTTAATCCCACCTGAAAACTATCCACACCCTTATCTTTGACTCTCCATTATCCTTTGCTATTTTTAATTGAACTTAATTACCTGGCATTTATTATTCCCTGAATGTTCTTTTTTAATCAGTTTTAGCATACCTCTCGTACACCTCTCTATTTAATTGTCCCATTTACGCTCCTTGAAAACAGCTCCTTCCCCATCATGCATATTAAGCACGATGTTTTCGAATGGTTCACTCTTGCCTGCTCAGAGAAAGGGGAGCAAAGCCTTCAAATTGGAAGTAGGCCATTCAAGAGTTGATGCCTGACAACACAGAAACTCAAAGCAGGAGAAGGCCATTCAGCCCTTTAAATCTGCTCTGCCATTCATCTTGATCATGGCTGATCATCAAATTCAACATCCAGATCCCCCCTTCCCACCATATCTCTTAATCCCTTTAGCTTCAAGAGTATACCTAATTTCTTCTTGAAATCAGACAATGTTTTGGCTTCAACTATTTTCTGGGGGAGTGAATTCCACAGAATTCAGCACCCTCTGGGTGATGAAATTTCTCCTCAGTTCTAAAAGGTTGACCCCTTATCCTCAAACACTGACCCCTAGTTCTGCACTCCCCCACCATTGGGAACATTCTTTCTGAATCTACCCTGTCTAATCCTGTTAGAATTTTATAAGTTTCTATGAGATCCCCTTCCACTCTGCTAAACTCCAGTGAATATAATCCTAACCAACTTAGTCTCTCCTCATATGACAGACCAGCCATCGCAGGAATCAGCCTGGTAAACCTTCGCTGTGCTCCCTCCACAGCAAGGGCATCCTTCCTCTGATAAGGAGACCAAAACTGCACACAATACTCCAGGTGTGGCCTCACCAATGCCCTAGACAATTTCAGCAAAACATCCCGATCCCTATACTCAAATCCTCTCACTATGAAGGCCAACATACTATTCTTTACTGCCTGCTATAGCTGCACTCAGCGATCGATGCACTTCCTCACACAAGAGGGAGCGGTAATCTGGAACTCCCTCCCCAGTATAACTACGTAGGCAGAGAGTCAATTAAATATGTGAAAGTTGAGATTGAGAGATATTTTTGGGTAAATGGATTAGGGAATTACTGAGTTAAGAAAGAAATGAAGAAGATTTTGCATGCTAAACTGATGGGTTATAATGATCATGTCATTTCATTAGCTATGGACAAGAGCAAGGACCAATTCAGATGAAGAGTAAATGATTGAGGCAGGGTCCATTTCAATGGGGTGAAGACTGATCTGGCCCCGATAAATTTCAATCAAAGATTGACATGCAACAGAAGAATGAACTGCCTTTAAAGGGGAGACTGTTCCTCCACAATCAGTTACATGCCCACAAAGTAGGAAACCAAAGGAAGTAGGGAAACCAAAGCTCCAATGGGTGATGAAAGAAATAGAGGGAGGGATTTTCCAGCTGCACTCACCCCAAGACCGGAAAATCCTGCCCGAGGTCAACGGATCTTTGCACAGTCCCGTCCTGCCTGCGGTGATTCCCATGGCGGGCGGGCAGGGGAAATTTCACCCAAAGAGTAAGATGAAGCAAGGTGGCACAGTGGTTAGCGCTGCTGCCTCACAGTGCCAGGGACCCAGGTTCGATTCCTGGCTTGGGTGTCGGTGTGGAGTTTGCACATTCTCCCCCCGTATCTGTTTCCTCCGGGTGCTCTGGTTTCCTCCCACACCCCAGAGAGGTGTCGGTTAGGTGAATTGGCTGTGGTTAAATTGCCCCTTAGTGGGGGGGAAAGAATAGAAGGGTCTGTGGATAGGGTGAGATGACAAGAGGATGAGAGGCGTTCTTGTGACGCATGAGCAGCAGTGCGGAGCAGAGGGCCCGGAGATTCAACAGAAACTTATCTTTGAGATGTCCTTGCCTGATTCAGTTGCTTAACTTGACCGGATCCTGCTCCATATGCACTTTAATTACAGCGATCTAATGCAGTGGCACATCTAAGCTTTAATCCTGTACTTTGAACGGAAAGTGTAAAGATTGTAATTTTGTTTTCATCTCCCTCAACTGGCAGTGCTGCTGTTTTGAAGAGACAAGCCACGAATCAGTGAGACAAAAAGAAACATACAATTCAAGGGGATAAATAATATGCAGCTTGGCTGCTCAGGGAACAGACCCACTGAACCTTTAATCTTAAAAGCAGCTGAGGTCAGAAAGCAGTGGATGATTCACCTCACCTCACACCCCATCCTCTGACTTCAATAACACTCCTTGCCCTTCAAATCCCAGCAAGTGAATAAAACGTTCATTAGAGGGAAAAATACAGAAAAATAACATCTGCACGAAGACTGCAACTTTATAAACAGTCTCTAATAGGCTTTTCCCTGCTGTCTAACCTCGGGCAAGTGGCTGTTTAAAGAAAGGCACACATTTCCGTAACACCACAAGTTGCCTTTAAATGCCCCAGAATGCTTCACAGCCAAGGGTCCTCTTGGGGAACACGTTGACACAGTGATTAGCGCTGCTGCCTCATTATGCCAGCGACCCAGGTTTAATTCCCGGCTTGGGTGATGTCGTTGTGGGGTTTGACCAAACCGAGGTCTTTTCACAGAGATTTTGGATTTATCATTAGCCCCGTCCTATTTCTCATCTCTCAGCTGCCCCTTCGTGACATCATCTGAATACAAAGCGTTAGTTTTTTTCACGTGTACACTGACATATTAATGACCTAGATCTTGGTGTACAGGGCAGAATGGTGGTACAGTGGATAGCAGTGCTGCCTCACGGCACCAGAGACCCGGGTTCAATTCCTGGTTTGCATCATTGTCTGTGCAGAGTTTGCACATTCTCCCCAAAACTGCTCAAGTTTTCTTCGGGTGCTCAGGTTTCCTCCCACTGCCCAAAGACGTGCTGGTTAGGGTGCATTGGCCATGCTAAATTCTCCCTCAGTGTACCCGAACAGGCACCAGAATGTGACAACTAGGGGATTTCCACAGTAACTTCTTCCAGTGTTAACTATTTGTGGCACTAATAAATGAAAAAATGAAGTGTGGTGACCTCTGTGATGTCAGAAAAGTGGGCAAGCAGTTTATACTCCAGGATCTCGCACACACAGCAATGTGATAGTGAGCAAATAACCTGTGGATATTGGCTGAGGGATAATGATTGGCAGAGGGAGAACTGGCGAAACACTGTGGCTATCTCAAGAATAGAACGAATGTTTTGAGTCATGAAGGGTCATCCTGACTCGAAACATTGGCTCTATACTCTCTCCACAGATGTTGTCAGACCTGCTGAAATTTTCCAGCAGTTTCACTGGGGAGAACTTCCCTGCTCTTCTTTGACGGAATGCCCATGGGATCTTCAAAGTGTTTGCCTGAGAGGGTGGACAGGACCTCAGTGTAAAGTCTGATCTGAAGGTGCAGCACCTCTGAAAGTGAAGCACTCTCTCGGTGCAGCAATGTGGGTTTTAGCTCAAATCTCTGGAACCCGGGAGAAAAATGATCTGTTGCTTCTATGTTTGAGATACGTTGATGATAGCAACACTTGGTGCATGGTGACCGACAGTGCAGAAAGAGGCCATTCAGCCCATCAAGTCTGCAATGACCACAATCCCATCCAGGTGCTATCCCCATGCATTTACCCTGGCTAGTCCCCCAAACACTAGGGGAAAATTAGCATGGCCAATCCACCCAACCCACACATCTTTAGTTGTGGTGATTGCAACAAATTAGGAAAAATACAATAGGTAACAAATCTTTGGCTATTTCTCCTGATCTTTGCTCACAAAATTGTACAGCAGTGTCAAAGGACATTTGGCCCATTGTTTCTATGCTAGCTCCTTGAAAGAGCAATCCAATTAGCCTGCATCTCCTTGCTCTTACAGAGTCGACAGACAGTGATATTGAGCAGTCAGGGCCTCTGGTCTCAGAATAGGGACTAAAACCTTGGGGGTCTTGGCCATTTCCCACTCAAATGAACATTGATTGATGGTGGGTGGGACTTCCACTCCTCACTCAGGAAGAGGTCCCAACGAATGAAGGACTGCACCCGGGGAGCTGAGCCCAGTGCAGGCAGCCGAGGGAAATGTTAGGTGTTGGGCTGCAGTCTGGGGAGGGTAGGGAAGGCCTGGGGGATTGTGAGGGGGGCGTTTGGAGTTTGGGGTTGGGAGGGAGAGGGGGACCCAGAAGTCATCAGGCTTTCATGGAATGGAATGGGGGGAGCTGGGGTGGAGAAGGATGGTGGGGAGGGTGTTGGAGGACCCGAGTCAGGAAAGGTTTTCTGATGGAGACACTAGCTTCCCCTCTCCTTCATTCCCACTCCTTCATTCCCAATCCTTCATTCCCAATCCTTCATTCCCACCCCCAGCTGACTTGCATTATTTCCTAGTGATCTCCAATCTGCCTGCCAACGTGAAGTTTGAGACTGGATGGGAAATGGCCCTTCGGTGGCCATTAATCAGCTGCCTAAGGGCCTAGACTATGGCAAGGATTGGCTTCTGATCTGAGGCCTCGCCTGTCCTAGTGTAAAATCACTGCATGGTTAGGCTGGGTGTGAATCGAGAAGAATCCTCTCTCTACAGTTTCACATTCCCCTTTCCCCTGCGTAAAAGCCTACAGCGCTGGGGGTGGGGGGGTGTAAGATTCGGAAGTGGTGGATGCATCGGTGCAGTGAGCTGCAGGAAGTCTTGGTTTGGGGAGGCCCTGATGGCAATAGGTGCAGCTTTAATGAGGCAGTAAATGAGCACTGACTGTGAATTGCTGGCTGGAATAAATCGCAATGAGAAGCTGGTTGTGTGTCAATATTGGATTTGATGTTACTGTGTCTACGCAGCGTCGTGAAGGAAAGGATCTCGATGGTAGGTTTAAATCTTTCCAAGTTTAAAATCAGTGTACTTAAATATCGCACAGACAAAATTCTGTTTTATAATCGTTAGAAGTTTTTTTCTTATTTATTTATCTATCCTTGGTGCTCCTCCCCTGTACCTCCCAGCGCTCTGCCAACGCTTCCCACCATTCCTGGCACTGGCAGCTAACCTGCTCTGCCAAGTCAGCTCAATAACCATCTGTTCGTAAGCATCTGATGGCAGTGGAGGGAGTTTTTCTCTCCGTCTTTTAAGACCTTGGGAAAGAAATGTAGAACTGGCATGTGTCCTGTGCCCTTCCTGACCTCAAGTTGTTCCAAAGCCACTCTGCAGTCCGTGAAATACTTCTTGAAGAGTTGTTACTGTTGTAATGTAGGAAGTCTGGCAGCCAATTGATTTTTGATTTGATTTGATTTATTATTGTCACGTATTAACATACGGTGAAGAGTATTGTTTCTTGCACACTATACATACATTTCATCGAGAAGGAAAGGACAGAGTACAGAATGTAGTGTTACAGTCATAGTTAGGATGTAGAGAAAGATCAACTTAATGCGAAGTAAGTTCATTCAAAAGTCTGACAGCAGCAGGGAAGAAGCTGCTCTTGAGTCGGTCGGTACATGACCCAGACTTTTGTATCTTTTTCCTGAAGGAATAAGGTGGAAGAAAGAATGTCTGGAGTGCGTGGGGTCCTTAATTATGCTGGTTGCTTTGCCAAGGCAGCGGGAAGTGTAGTCAGAGTCAATGGATGGGAGGCTGGCTTGGGCTACATTCACGACATTTTGAAGTTCCTTGCTGTTTTGGATGGAGCAGGAGCCCATACCAAGCTGTGATACAATCAGAAAGAATGCTTTCTATGGCGCATCTGTAAAGGCTGGGGAGAGTCATAGCTAACATGCCAAATTTCCTTAGTCTTCTGAGAAAGCAGAGGCGTTGGTGGGACTTTCTTAACTATATTGGTGGCGTGCGGGGAGATCAGGACAGGTTGTTGGTGATTTGGACACTTAAAAACATGAAGCTCTTGACCCTTCCTACTTCATCCCCATTGATGTAGACAGGGGCATGTTCTCCTTTACACTTCCTGAAGTCGATGACAATCTCCTTCGTTTTGTTGACATTGAGGGAGAGAGATTATTGTTGCTGCACCAGTTCACCAGATTCTCTATCTCATTCCTGTGCTCTGTCTCATCATTGTTTGAGATCCGACCCACTACGGTGGTGTCATCAGTAAACTCGAAAATCAAATTGGAGAGGAATTTTGGCCGTACAGGAAGATCCCACAGATGGCAGAGGGCAATAGCCAGATCATCTGTCTCAGGGCAAGAGGGTGAGTTCCCCTGCTCTTTTCTAAAGTATTGCCATTGGGTCTTTAACAACCCACTGACAGGGCAGATAATTTAACATCTTACCTGATCTACGACATGCCTAACTCTTCTGCACTCCCTCAGTACTGCGCTGGGTGAGACGATCTCTGATTTTTTTTTTACCTCAACCTTCTGGAGTGGGATTTGAACCCCCACCCTTCTTGACATAGGTCCAGGCGGGAAACTCTTGGAAAGAGCTGGCACAGTCAGCATAGGCTGAATGGTCTCCTTCTGAGCAGCGACATTCCATAATTCTGCAAGTTGTTTGTGCTTTTCAAGCACCGTGAGAACTCGCGCTCAAGTCTTGTACTGGAATATTCCCGGTCACTCTCAGTAAGATTGACGATGCTACGTACCTTTGCTGGAATGGACTAATTGGAAAGCTTTCAAAGGTCTAGCACAGGCAAGATGGACCAAATGGCCTCCTTCTGTGTGATATCATTCGATGAATCTACAGCTGCAATTGCAATGATAGTGATATGATTCCACAGGTTATCATTAATAACACCTCATTGTACTGAAAAAAACAGTGTTAGAAAGGGGAAGATCAGAGCTGATACAGCCATTGTTCCACATATTTAGACAGTAACTTTTTAATACAGTTTTCTCTATTTTGTGGGTTAGAAATTAATTAGCCACTGGTTTTATGACATGAGCACCCACTCCACACTGGCCGGTATTGCCCAACATATTGGTAAAGATCATAGTCTTTAATGACTTTGCGTGTGCACTTAGGGAGAGCAAGGCTTGTTCAAACTCTATGGGCTATCATCAGTATTTTCAGTGACTTGCAACTGGAACACTGATTTATGAAAATCTTGGGACAGAAACAGTTACCTGTGCAGCCAGAGATGTTTCCAGTCAGATCTACACGAGGTGTAAAACATGGACCCTTTCTTATCTCTTCCTATCAGACTCCCTCTGCTGGTACATCTGTGCATGCTAGCCTCAACTGGGCAAAATACACAGTTCAATTTTCAGTACACTACACGATCCTTCAGGGATCAGGTGGAAGTTGCCATCAGTGAGATAGTTCCTTTATTTAATCTATGGTACAGCCAGAGCAGAAAATTTTGTGAGCCTACCATAAATGCCTCTCCCGATTCCCTCTGACCCCACTCTCAGATATCCCTTATCTCCTCAGATATTGCGGACACTGGAGGATTCCACCACCCCTCAGCGTGCAAATTGTTGAAGATTGTCACAGGTTTGACCCATCTCGTTAATAATTCTCAAAAGTCATTTTTTTTCCCCAGACGGCCAAGTACCTTTAAGATTCAGTGAAAGGGAAATTGATCAATTTGAAATAATGTATTATTTAGGAGAGAACAAGTGGAAATAATGTGCTGTTACAGTCCTCCCACAGTCCCCAGAAAACAATGGAAAATATCTCACGCATGAGAGAAGAACATGGTTCTCAGTTTGACTGCTGTGACAATGTTTATCATCTGGAGTATCTGCCAGAAGATGCATTTGCTCAGGTAATTTATTGTCTTTCTGATTTCCAATCCTGGATGTGCAATCTGTATTAGGAACGTAGGAGGCCATTCAGCCTCTTGAGTCTGTTCTAGCATTCTATGAGATCATAGAAGATCTGTATCATAACCCAATAAGATCATTAGACACAGGAGCAGAATTAGGCCACTCGGCCCATCAAGTCTGCTCCGCCATTCAATCCTGGCTGATTTCTTTCTCATCCCCATTCTCCTGCCTTTTCCCCATAACCCCGATCCCCTTATTAATCAAGAATCTATCTATATCTACTTGCTTTGGTTCCCTCAATCCCCTCAGCTAACAAAAAATTAATCTTAATTTTCAAGTGACCCTGAGTGTCAACAGTTTTGTTTGGTGTGAGGAAGGGAGTTCAAGATTTCCATTACCCTTCGTGTGAGGAAGTGTTTCCCTGACATCGCCCCTGATTGGACTGCCTTCAATCATAATGTTCTGCCATCTCTGTTCTGCCCCCGCTCCCATCACCCCGCCCCCCCGCGCCCCACCACCGCCCTCACCCCTCCCCACCCCCACCCCCACCCCACCGCACACCACACCACCCCACCCCACCCCCGTCCCCACCCCACCCCACCGCACACCACCCCACCCCCCCCCACCCCACCCCACACCACCCCACCCCACCCCACCCCACACCACCCCACACCACCCCGCCCCACCCCACACCACCCCGCCCCCACCCCACCCCACATCACCCCGCCCCCCCACGCCCCACCACCGCCCTCACCCCTCCCCATCCCTGTCCCCACCCCACCCCACCCCACCCCACCCCACACCACACCACACCACCCCACCCCACACCACCCCACACCACCCCACCCCACCCCACCCCACCCCACCCCACACCACACCATCCCACCCCACCCCATACCCCACACCCCACCCCACCCCACCCCACCCCACACCACACCACCCCACCCCACCCCACCCCACACCACACCATCCCACCCCACCCCATACCCCACACCCCACCCCACACCACCCCACCCCACACCATCCCACCCCACCCCACACCACCCCACCCCACCCCACACCACCCCACACCCCACACCATCCCACCCCACCCCATACCCCACACCCCACACCACCCCACACCACCCCACACCACCCCACCACCACACCACACCACCCCACCCCACACCACCCCAACCCACCCCACCCCACCCCACAACACCCCACACCACCCTACACCACACCATCCCACACCACCCCATACCCCACACCCCACACCACCCCACCCCACACCCCACCCCACCCCACACCCCACACCCCACCACCACCCCACACCCCACCCCACCCCATACCCCACACCATCCCACCCCACACCCCACCCCACCCCCCACCCCACCCCATACCCCACACCCCACCCCACCCCACCCCACACCCCACCCCACCCCATACCCCACACCCCACACCACCCCACCCCACACCCCACCCCACCCCACACCCCACCCCACCCCATACCCCACACCCCACACCACCCCACCCCACACCCCACCCCACCCCACACCCCACCCCACCCCACCCCACACCCCACCCCACCCCATACCCCACACCCCACACCACCCCACCCCACACCCCACCCCACCCCACACCCCACCCCACCCCACACCCCACACCCCACCACCACCCCACACCCCACCCCACCCCACACCCCACACCACCCCACACCACCCCACACCACCAGAGGAAATCATTTATCTCTAAAGACTCTATTAATCCTCTCCATCATTTTAAACAGCTCGATTAGATCCCCCACCACCCCACCCCACCCCACCCCACCCCCGCCAAGTCTTCTACACTTCTGGGAATGTGAACCTCTTTTGTGCAGCCTGACCTCATAATTTAACCCTTTTTCTCCCAGAGCTTTCTAAGTGATGATGAGCTGCACCCACTCCAAGGTTGTGATCTTGTGGCCAGAACTGAACGATGTTCTTTCACAAGGTGTCTGATTAGAGCTTTATATAACGGGAAAAATACTTGTTCACCTTCCCATTCTCAGTCCTTTGAGGTAAACACGAACATTCCATTAAGCTTTTTTTGTACCAAATGCAAATGATAATGCTCTTTTGAGTAATGAAACCTCAAATCTATTTTATTTGACACTTTCTTTGTAGTGTTGAATGTAAATCCTTATAAACCATAGCAACAATATGTATTCTAATAATGTCCAATTTGGCATCTTTAATGTGGTAACATATTCCAAGAGCTTCAAGGAGTAGTTATCAAATAGTGTCATAGAATCCCCCCAGTGCAGAAGGAAGCCACTCGGCCCATCGAGTCTGCACTGACCCTCCGAAAGAGCATCTCACCCATGCCCGGCTCCCACCCCTCCAACTCTATCCTTGTAATCCCATGCACTTTCCATGGCCAATCCACCTAACCTGCAGATCTTTCGAATGTGGGAGGAAACCGGAGCATCCGGAGGAAACCCACACAGACACGGGGAGAATGTGCAAACTCCACACCGACAGTGACCCGAGGCTGGAATTGACGCCACGTTCCTGGCAATCTGAGGCAGCAGTGTTAATCACTGTGCCACCATGCCGCATCTGACACTGAGCTACGTAAGTAGAAATCAGGACAGCTAAAAGAACGTTTGAGTAAAGAGGTAGATTTTAAAGAGCTTCTTAAAGGAAGAGGAAGCTACGGAGAAGTGGAGAAGTTAAGGAAGAAAATTCCACAGCTTAGACCCTGGGCAACCAAGATATTAAAATTGAGGATTCTGTTGTGGTCAGAATTAGAAGAATGCAGAGATCTGGGAGGGTTTTGAGGTTGGAAAAGAATAGAGCGAGAGGAAAGCGTGAGGCCATGGAGAGAGTTACAAACAAGGATGAGAACTTGACATCCAAGAGGAAGGTAGTTAAAACCAAATGTAGTCATTTCCTTAGCATCAACCTAAAAAAAAACCATAATTTAAAAAATTAACAGGAGTTCCAATATTCTTTGCAAAGGATTGGTGGGCCAAAGATTGAGTTCCCTAAAGTTGCACCCAGCAACATTCCAGTCTCCACAGAACACGTTCCGAATATTGGCCCAATAATTCGAAGGTTAAGGAAAGGGACTGGCAGATAAATAAACTCAGGGAACTGTTGGCCAAGATATCATTGTGGATGATGGACGATAGCAAAATGGCAACAATTAGGTAATCATAAAATATCAATCCCAGTTTTCAAAACGTTAAGATTCTCCACCTTGCTCTGAACCTTATCTCTCCCTCACACCCTCTCCCACCCCCCCGACAAACTCCCAGCAGAGAGTTTCTCTCTATCTGCCCACCAAATCCTTTAGTCATCTTCAACCTCTCAATCAGCCCTTAATCTTTTACACTCAAGGGAACTCAAACATTGTCTGTGTGACCTGTCCTCAGAATTTAACACTCTTAGCCCAGATATCATAGAACATAGAACATTACAGCGCAGAACAGGCCCTTCGGCCCACGATGTTGCACCGACCAGTTACAAAAACAATGACCCACTAACCTAAACCAATCCCTTTTTGTCCATAAACCTATCCACGGATCTCTTAAACGCCCCCAAACTAGGTGCATTTACAACTGCAGCAGACAGGGCATTCCAATCCCTCACCACCCTCTGGGTAAAGAACCTACCCCTGACATCCGTCCTATAACTACCCCCCCTTAATTTAAAGCCATGCCCCCTCGTGCTAGATTTCTCCATCAGAGGAAAAAGGCTATTACTATCCACCCTATTTAAACCACTAATCATCTTATATGTTTCAATAAGATCCCCTCTTAGCCTCCTTCTTTCCAGCGAAAACAACCCCAAATCCCTCAGCCTCTCCTCATAGGACCTCCCCTCCATACCAGGCAACATCCTGGTAAACCTCCTCTGCACCTTCTCCAAAGCCTCCACATCCTTCCTGTAATGTGGGGACCAGAACTGCACACAGTACTCCAAGTGCGGCTGCACCAGAGTTGTGTACAGTTGCAACATGACGCTGCGACTCCTAAATTCAATCCCCCTACCAATAAACGCCAAGACACCGTATGCCTTCTTAACAACCTTATCTACTTGATTCCCAACTTTCAGGGATCTATGTACACATACACCTAGATCCCTCTGCTCATCCACACTATTCATAGTCCTCCCGTTAGCCCTATACTCGACACATCTGTTATTCCTAGCAAAGTGAATTACCTCACACTTCTCCGCATTAAACTCCATCCGCCACCTCTCGGCCCAGCTCTGCAACCTGTCTAAGTCTTCCTGCAAACTATGACACCCTTCATCACTATCTACCACACCTCCGACTTTGGTGTCATCAGCAAATTTACTAATCCACCCAACTATACCCTCATCCAGATCAGTAATAAAAATTACAAACAGCAGTGGCCCCAAAACAGATCCCTGAGGCACACCACTCGTAACCGAACTCCATGACGAATATTTACCATCAACCACCACCCTCTGTCTCCTATCCGCTAGCCAATTCCTGATCCAATTCCCTAGATCACCCCCAATCCCATACATCTGCATTTTCTGCAGAAGCCTACCATGGTGAACCTTATCAAACGCCTTGCTAAAATCCACATACACCACGTCCACTGCCTTACCCCCGTCCACCTCTTTGGTCACTTTCTCAAAAGTGCTGTTGAATCCAAAACCAACCAAGTACAGCTCAATTACTGCACCAGCTAACCAAATATTATTTTTGTAAATATATGAAGAATTGCTCAGTGCTTGATACTGAATATTGAAACATGATCACTGGGTTCAGAACAACCAAGTTTTCATTGCTCATTACTTTTGCTCGTGCTCAATTGTCCTTTGTTTGATTATGTGAGTCTGTTTGCTATTGATGCTTGCCGTGGTTGATTGGTTAAGCCTGGGTGTGCACCCTGAGAAAACTAAACAAAGCTTCAGAAAGAGTTGAAAGCCAGAGCGAGAAGCCTGGAACAGACACCTTAAAGCACTGAGAATAAAAGCTGTGCCACACATAGAAACCAGTGTCATCTCGACATAGCTTCAGGATATTAAATATGCAACAATTACATTATGGTAATGTTGATAAGGTTATTTTTCCTCATCTAATGGAAAAAAAAACCTGGGTCATTGAATGCATGTGAGAGATCACGAACAGGCCATTGTTAATCAGGAAGGAGTTGAGCTGTAAAGATCAACCCACTTGAGTGTCATTTATATTTAGATGAAAGATTTGCAAATGAAATATTCACAGCACTAACCCTGAATAGAAATTGAAGAATATTTTCAAAGTAAAGTTTATTTATTTATTGTCACAAGTGAGGCTTACATTAAAACTGCAATGAAGTTACTGTGAAATTCCCCCCGTCTCCACACTCCAGCACCTGTTCGGGTCAATGCACCCTAATCAGCACGTCTTTCAGACTGTGGGAGGAAACCGGAGCACCCCGAGGAAACCCACACAGACACGGGGAGAACATGCAAACTCCACACAGACAGTGACCCAAGCCAGGTATCGAACCCAGGTCTCTAGCACTGTGAGGCAGCGGTGCTAACCACTGTGCCACCGTGCTCAAGGATATGTGAGAAAACCATAGAACCCTACAGTGCAGAAACAGGCCCTTCGGCCCATCGAGTCTGCACCGAACACAATCCCACCCAGACCCTATCCCCATATCCCTACACATTTTACCTGCTAATCCCTCTAACCTACACATCCCAGGATACTAAGGGGAAATTTTAGCATAGCCAATGAACCTAACCCGCACATCTTTGGACTGTGGGAGGAAACCGGAGCACCCGGAGAAAACCCACACAGACACGAGGAGAATGTGCAAACTCCACACAGGCAGTGACCCGAGCCGGGAATCGAACCCAGGACCCTGGAGCTGTGAAGCAGCAGTGCTAACCACTGTGCTACCATGCCGCCCTGCAGATATCTATCTGCAGATGTTTTAAGTGTGCTCAACCTGGGGCATTGTCTCTGAGGCCGTAGACACCCCCATTTTAAAATTCTCTTTCCCCCTTTTCAGATGCACATCAAAACACCCTGCTTTGACTGAGCTTTTGGTCACATGCCTCGCTATTCCCGTATGTGTCAGATTTTCTCTGGGCACGGTTAGGGCGACACGGTATTACAGCGGGTTAGCACCGCTGTCTCACAGTGCCAGGGACCTGGGTTTGATTTCCAGTTTGGGTCACTGTCTGTGTGGAGCCTACGTGTTCTCCCCGTGTCTGCGTGGGTTTCCTTGGGGTGCTCTGGTTTCCTCCCACAATCTGAAAGACGTGCCTGTTAGGGTGCATTGGCCGTGCCAAATTCTCCCTCCGTGTAGCATGGCCAAAACATCTAATGGGTGACGGGTAGCATGATCGGTGCAGGCTTGGAGGGTCGAATGTCCTAGGTGCATTGTTCTTTGTATGTGAACAGGAGCCGGAGTGTGGGGATGAGGGGATTTTTCACAGTAACTTCATTGCAGTGTTAATGTAAACCTACTTGTGACACTAATAAATACACTATATGAAGCAACTGGGGATGTTTTACAACATTAAAGGCGCTAACTAAATGCACGTTGTTATTGGTGTTGATTAGTTGCGATAAATTCCACACCTGAGGCTGGTGTCCACAGTGAATTCACAGTCAGGCTATCACAGGGTCATCCAGGAAAAGGTGAATGTAATAATAACTTACAACAGATAAGGCTGTGTGGTGGCCTTGTGGCAGAGGGTGGATTAATGGAGCATCATTCATTTTACTGACATGAATGAAAATTGCATTTCATGAGAAGGCATTTAATCAGAGGAAAGATTAGTCCACATTTAGCTTTATCTTTCATCATTTCCAAAAACAAAAGTGACTTATTGCAAATCACAGCTGTTTGTGTCATTCCAGCCGGATTTGTTGAACCACAAACTCAAGAGCCAACATCCAACTGAGTAACCCGTTCCATACACCGGGACAAGAGGCACCCTACTTTCTGTCATTCTTCCCACAAGAGGAGTGCCGCAATGTCAGAGGGTCAGTGCTGAGGGAGTGCCGCACTGTCAGAGGGTCAGTGCTGAGGGAGTGCCGCACTGTCAGAAGGTCAGTGCTGAGGGAGCGCCGCACTGTCAGAGGGTCAGTGCTGAGGGAGCGCCGCACTGTCAGAGGGTCAGTGCTGAGGGAGCGCCGCACTGTCAGAGGGTCAGTGCTGAGGAAGCGCCGCACTGTCAGAGGGTCAGTGCTGAGGGAGTGCCGCACTGTCAGAGGGTCAGTGCTGAGGGAGTGCCGCACTGTCAGAGGGTCAGTGCTGAGGGAGTGCCGCACTGTCAGAGGGTCAGTGCTGAGGGAGTGCCGCACTGTCAGAGGGTCAGTGCTGAGGGAGTGCCGCACTGTCAGAGGGTCAGTGCTGAGGGAGTGCCGCACTGTCAGAGGGTCAGTGCTGAGGAAGCGCCGCACTGTCAGAGGGTCAGTGCTGAGGGAGTGCCGCACTGTCAGTGGGTCAGTGCTGAAGGAGTGCCGCACTGTCAGAGGGTCAGTGCTGAGGGAGTGCCGCACTGTCAGAGGGTCAGTGCTGAGGAAGCGCCGCACTGTCAGAGGGTCAGTGCTGAGGGAGTGCCGCACTGTCAGTGGGTCAGTGCTGAAGGAGTGCCGCACTGTCAGAGGGTCAGTGCTGAGGGAGTGCCGCACTGTCAGAGGGTCAGTGCTGAGGGAGTGCCGCACTGTCAGAGGGTCAGTGCTGAGGGAGTGCCGCACTGTCAGAGGGTCAGTGCTGAGGGAGTGCCGCACTGTCAGAGGGTCAGTGCTGAGGGAGTGCCACACTGTCAGAGGGTCAGTAATGAAGGAGTGCCGCACTGTCAGAGGGTCAGTGCTGAGGGAGTGCCGCACTGTCAGAGGGTCAGTGCTGAGGGAGCGCCGCACTGTCAGAGGGTCAGTGCTGAGGGAGCGCCGCACTGTCAGAGGGTCAGTGCTGAGGGAGCGCCGCACTGTCAGAGGGTCAGTGCTGAGGAAGCGCCGCACTGTCAGAGGGTCAGTGCTGAGGGAGTGCCGCACTGTCAGAGGGTCAGTGCTGAGGGAGTGCCGCACTGTCAGAGGGTCAGTGCTGAGGGAGTGCCGCACTGTCAGAGGGTCAGTGCTGAGGGAGTGCCGCACTGTCAGAGCGTCAGTACTGAGGGAGTGCCGCATTGTCAGAGGGTCAGTATTGAGGGAGTGCCGCACTGTCAGAGGGGCAGTGCTGAGGTACCAGTACCCAAAAAAATGCTGTCTTTCACTAGAGAATGCAGACTGAGACCCATGTTTACCTTCCTGTGTGGATATAATATTTCCCGTGGGAAGTATTGGGAGATCATCGACAAATATATATTACATTCTTCACTGAATTTGAAATTTGATAATATTTGTTGTGCCAACTTTAGGGAAATGAACTGATATAGGATCAAACAGCAAAGAGTTACAAATCATAAAATAAACAGCACTGTAACTGCAGGCCATTCTGACCATCTGCTCCCTGCTGCTGTACCCTTCCAGTCTATCTGTCTTATCTCACTGTTTAAGCATTTCATTCCATTCACTTTTCTCTAATTTACCATTTAGTCTCCTTTGCCTCTATCACTCGTTGAGACAGTGAACTCCATACTCTCACCACTCTCTGGGTAAAGAACCATGGAATAAAGAACCTGTAGTGCAGAAGGAGGCTATTCAGCCCATCGAGCCTGCACTGACAACAATCCCACCCAGGCCTTATCCCTGTAACCCCCCAGGCAAATCCCCCTGACACTAAGGATCAACTTAGCATGGCCAATGAACCTAACTCACACATCTTTGTACTGTGGAAGGAAACTGGAGCCCCTGGAGCAAACCCACATAGACATGGGGAGAATGTGCAAACTCCACACAGTCGCCTGAGACCGGAATTGAACCCAGGTCCCTGGTGCTGTGAGGCCAGCAGTTTCTCTTCATTTCCTAATGGATTTATTAGATCACTATCTTATGTTTATCGACCCTAGTTTTGGATTATCTGATAACTGGAAACATTCTTTCCACAATCCTCCCATTTACCCAATTCAAACTCTTAGATGGTCCCTCCACCTCCTTTTCTGGACAACTGCCCCAACCTTTCCAATCTTCCCCGATAATTGCAATCGTTGAGTTCCAGTGACATCCTTGTGACTCCTTTCTGCATGATCTCCAGTGCTTTTATGTCCTGTGGGTAGAATGATGACCCGAACTGTGCACAGCACTCTAAGATGAGGCCATTTGGCCCATCATGCCCGTGCTGAGTTTAAATTCCGGCTTTAATTGCGAGTTCTAGTTTCTGGTAATTAAGGTTTCAACAGCTCAATTAGAAGCACATTTGAGTTTCCAAGGGACAAACGTCCAACGATAGCCACGCGATTAACAGCCTTGTAACTTTTTGCGAATGCTCCAACGGGGTGAAATAAGGCATGAACGCAGTAACCTTCCTGTCTCCCTGCTTAGCCAAGTCAAGCCAAGGTCCCTTCCCCATCAGAGGTACTGATGTTCATCACACAGTCAAAATGAAAGCGTGTTATTATTTTCTTATTTAGTCGATGATAATTAGGCACCTGGATGAAGGTTTAAATGTCTGTCAAAATACATCTGTTGTAATACAGACATGAACCATGGCCTTTGATCAGAGTGAGTGAGAGTATTTTTTTTGAGAGTGACAGTATGTTTCAGGTAATGAATATCGTTAACATTCTAGTGATTAAAGCTTCCCAAAGCTGTTGGCATTTTTCAGTAAATTAAGCTCCAAATCAAATTTCCCTATGGATTTCTGTCTTCCTTCTATTGCAAGGTATGTCATTAAAATTGGTTCACAATCAACTCAGTGATGATGATGAGACCAGCAACATGCATAAACCAGCTGAGACGCACGAGGGGGTTCAATTCCCTCTGAGCACTTCCTTAACTCCTTGGGGAACTGCGTTTGTCGACCTGTATAAACCAGACAATGGCAAATCGCTGGCTCTGGGAGACATAAAGAGCCGCGCAGCCCAGAAGGAGGCCATTCAGCCCATCATGCGCTGTGCCATTCCCTGGAAAGAGATTTCCAGTTACCAAGGTGAGGAGTGGCACAGTGACACAATGGATAGCACAGTGCCAAGGACCCGGCTTCAATTCCTGGCTTGGGGTCACTGTCGGTGCGGAGCCTGCGCGTTCTCCCCATGTCTGCATGGGTTTTCTCCGGGTCCTCCAGTTTCCTCCCACAGTCCGAAAGGCGTGCTGGTTAGGTACAGTGGCCATGCTAAATTCTCCCTCAGTGTATGTGGCGATTAGGGGATTTCCACAGTAACTTCATTGCAGTGTTAATGTCAGCCTACTTGTGACGCTAATAAATAAATATCTTCAACTGTGGACAAATGACTCAAACTGCTTTGATTTCATTTGATTTATTATTGTCACATGTACAGGAATACAGTGAAAAATATTGTTTCTTGTGCGCAACACAGAGTACACTGTTCATAGAGTACATAGGGGAAACGGAAAGGAGAGAGTGCAGAATGTAGTGTTACAGTCATAGCTATGGTATAGAGAAAGATCAACTTAATGCGAGGTAGGTCCATTCAAAAGTCTGATAGCAGCAGGGAAGAAGCTGTTCTTGAGTGGATTGGTACATGATCTCAGAGTTTTTTTTTGTATTTTTTTCCCGATGGAAGAAGGTGGAAGAGAGAATGTCCGGGGTGCTAGCTGTTTGAAAGAACCATCAAAATACTCCCTAAGCCCCTCCACCTCACTGCCCTTTCCCCATAAACCTTCCATTTGTCTTTTTTATGGATTTATCTAATTCCCACACGAAAGTTATGATTGAAACTGCTTCCAGGAGCAAGGGGGAGGTGATGGCTTCGTGGTATTATCACCAGACAATTAGGTCAGCAACTCAGCTAATTCTGTGGAGATCTGGGTTCAAATCCCACCACGGCAGATGGTGGAATTTGAATTCAATAAAAAAAAATCTGGAATTAAGGATCAGTGGTGACCGTGAAATCATTATTGATTGTTGGGAAAACCCATCTGGTTCTCTAATGCCCTTTAGGGAAGGAAATCTGCCGTCCTTACCCCGGTCTGGCCTATATGTGACTCCAGAGACACAGCAATGCGGTTGACTCTCAACTTCCCTCCAAGGGCAACTAGGGATGGGCAATAAATGCTGAACAGAAAGTGATGCCCCTGTCTAATAAATTAAAAAAAAACCTTTTCAGGAAGACTGTTCTAGTTCAGAAAGTTAAAAGAAATCTCTTCATGTCCCCACTGCTCCTTTTGCCAATTACCTGAAATCTGTGCCTTCTGATGCTATGATGTGGGTATGCCGGCGTTGGACTGGCGTAAACACAGTAAAAAGTCTGACAACACCAGGTTTTAGTCCAACCTATTTATTTGATAATATACTCACAAGCTTTCGGGGTTAGCCCCTTCGTCAGGTGAATGGAGAGTTCTGGCCTCAGACAGAGCATATAAAGCACAGACAGTTTAGAGATTGCTGATTAGAATGCGAATCCTTACACCTAACCTGCTGTTCAAGTCTTAAAGTGGCTGATAATATGAGTGGAAGGAGCACTGATCACAGTTCTCTTTCACTCACATTATCAGCCACTTCAGGTCTTGAACAGCAGGTTAGGTGTAAGGATTCGCATTCTAATCAGCAATCTCTAAACTGTCTGTGCTTTATATGCTCTGTCCGAGGCCAGAACTCTCCATTCACCTGACGAAGGGGCTAACCCCGAAAGCTTGTGAGAATATTATCAAATAAATCGGTTGGACTAAAACCTGGTGTTGTCAGACTTTTTACTACCTTCTGATGCTGCCAGTGGGATCTGTTTCTCCTGATTAACTCTAACTTCCTCACTTTGAATACTGCTATTAAATCCTCCCCAGTATTGTGATAAGTGAGGTGACTGCCATCATTCTAGGATCAATTCACAAGAGAAATCACAAGGCTGATAACTTTGTCTGTGATTCCCGGCAAGGTTCTGTTGGTATTAAGGTCTGGAAGAGAGAGCCAGGCTTTGCTTTCAACATCAAAGGCAGCACATCAAGTGTTTCATCTTTCGAGTGTTTGTTGATGTCAGGGTCCAAGGACAGTTCCAAGGTCACAATATAGCTCATCTCTTCATCACTGCTTCCTTGACTGATTGAAACAATTCAACACATTTCCAGTTCAAGTAAACACCTGCTACATCACTTTATGTACCGTAATTGTGAGACCTTCAAAGCGAACAGAAACTGTTCCCTCTTTAAAGGAATCCACGTGTAGCCCTGATTTTCCTCGCTCCATCACTGGGGGGTCATGCCTTCAGCTGCTTGGGTCAGATGCTCTGAACTCTCTACTTCAACTTCCATGTCTCTCTCCCCTCCTTTAAACCTGCGCTCATAAAATCCTACACTGCATAAGGAGGCCATTTGGCCCATTGAGTCTGCTCCAACCACCCAGGCCCTATCCCCATATCCCATGCATTTATCCTAGCTAGTCTCCCTGATACTGAGGGGCAATTTACCGTGGACTGTGGGAGGAACCCAGGGCACCCAGAGGAAACCCACGCAGACACAGGGAGAATGTGCAAATTTCACACAGACAGTGATCCGAGGCCGGAATTGAACCCGGGTCCTTGGCGCTGTGAGGTGGCAGGGCTAACCACTGTGCCACCGTGCTGCCCCACGTACCTTGTTGACGGAGCTTGTGTCCTCCTGCCCGAATCACACCTTATGTGGCTCAGTGTTTGCTACCATGTTGGGTCCTTTGAAGTGTCTGCAATTGCACTGTGATAGCGCCCTCACCATCCCCCGAGTCAAAAGGTTTAGATTGGGCTGGCACTTGCCGTGCAGTACTGAGGGAATGCTGCAGAGCCAGAAGTGTCACGTTCAGGGTGAGATGTGAAGCAGAATCCCTGTTCTGTCCTCTCAAGGAGGCTTGGGTCACTATCTGTGGGAGTTTGCGCATTCTCCCCATGCCTGCGTGGGTTTTCTCCGGGTGCTCCGGTTTCCTCCCACACCCCAAAAGTGTGCTCTTAGGCTGATCGGTGTAACTAATTATCCCTAAATTAGTCTTCCCTCAATCTGGTTTCCAGTGTGGAGTGCCATAAGCGTAGTCAAAGGTCATGGGTGGAAGAGGGAACTCACAGTGTTAAAATGGCGGCGCGGGCTCGTTGGGCCGAAGGGCCTGTTTCCCGTGCTGTGTTGCTCTTTGTTCTATAAAAGATTCATCATTTTGAGGACAGCTATCCTCCAGTCAATATTTATTCCTCAAACAACAGCTTAAACATACTGCCTGTGTCATGCTCACCTTGCTGTTTGTGGGAGCTTGCTGTGCACAAATTGGCTGCTACATTTTCAACATTACATCAGTGACGGCACTTTAGAAAGTGGCTGTAAAGAACCTTGGGGTGTTCTGTGGTAAAGGAAGTCCCAATATAAACACAAGTCTTTTCTTTCCGAAGATGCTATGAAAATGTAAGTTGTTGTCAGTCTTTCGACTTGTATTATTTAGAATAGCAGAGTGTAAAGAACAGCACCAAGCCCATTCCAATCAACCGCCAACGTTTTTGTTCCATGTGTCTTTGAGAATGAGCTGCCATTTTCATGGGGCCAGTGACAGAGTGGAACATATGGTGCAGTGAATGTTGGCGCCTGACAACTGGAGGAGGATCCCTTCATCACCGCAGGATTTTTGGAAGGATTTGCATATCGATAATGCTGAGGGCCATTAAACTGCAAAATCTGGGTCAATGCTGCTTGATAGGTACTTTTTACAATCATTGCTCCCGTGCCTTTGTGATGATTAACCTATTGATTGCCCGCTCTGTTTAGGAAAATGTCAATGCGGCCAGTGTTCCTGCTTCCCAACAGGAGATAGACGCATCCACGGGAAAACCTGCGCGTGCGATGACCGTCAGTGTGAGGACAGTGAAGGAGGCGTCTGTGGTGGTGAGTGGTTTATTTTTGTTCTGTAATACCCGGAGAGGATTAGACATTGCCCCACTGCGCAGAAATCATTTTTACTCACTGAACCTTCACAAGTTGTAGAGTTATAGAGGTTTACAGCATGGAAACAGGCCCTTCTGCCCAAACTGTCCATGCTGCCCAGGTTTTACCACTAAGCTAGTCCCAATTGCCCTCATTTGGCCCATATCCCCCTATACCCATCTTACCCATGTAACTGTCTAAAGGCTTTTTAAAAGACAAAATTGTACCCCCCTCTACTACTGCCCCTGGCAGCTTGTTCCAGATACTCACCACCCTCTGTGTCAAAAGATTGCCCCTCTGGACCCTTTTGTATCTCTCCCCTCTCACCTTGAACCTATTCCTTCTAATTTTAGACTCTCCTTTCTTTGGGAAAAGATGTTGACTATTTAGCTGATCAGTGCCCCTCATTATTTTATAGACCTCTATAAGATCACCCCTAAGCCTTCAACACTCCAGGGAAAAAAGTCCCAGTCTATCCAACCTCTCCTTATAACTCAATCCATCAAATCCCGGTAGCATCCTAGTAAATCTTTTCTAGTTTAATAATATCCTTTCTATAATAGGGTGACCAGAACTGCGCACAGTATTCCAGGTGTGGCCTTACCAATGTCTTGTACAACTTCAACTAGACATCACAATTCCTGTATTCAATTTTCTGACCAATGAAACCAAGCATGCTGAATGTCTTCTTCACCACTCTGTCCACCTGTAACTTCAATTTCAAGGAGCTATGAACATGTACCCCAAATGTCTTTGTCCTGTAACTCTCCCTAGTGCCCCACTGTTAACTGAGTAGATCATGTCATTATAGGCATCCGTCTACCTAGACTGCACCTAGGGTGCCTGGATTTAGTATCATCTGTTGTGGCTGATTCATGAGTGCCAATCCCGTTCGCAGCCGGCACAGATCAGTAGCGCTGGCCCAATGTGTTGTTTTCTTCCCACTATTGCCACTCTGGTCAGAATTGGAGGGACACAGAGAGGGGTTACAGAGTTGAGGAGTTTACAGCGATGCAATGGAAGGACTTGAACACAGTGAGTAGAATTTTAAGAGTGGGCTTTTACGAGACTGGGAACCTCTATTGACCAGGGACACAAAAGGGGATGAATGACCAGGACTTGCTGTAAGTTGTGATACTGGCAGCTGAACTTTGAATGGGCTCCAGTTAACAGAGACTGCAGCATTGGATTCTGGCCAGTAGAGCTGTTAATATGCTATCTAAATAATAATATTGCAGCATTAATATTCAATGCAAGGTTATAAAGTTAGGCACCTGAAGCAAGATGAACTAATTAACTGACATTTAAAAAATAAGGACACAGATTATCAGCCAGGGCGAGATTGAAGTGAACTGGAAGAGGCTTCCTTAGATATCAGACACAATGGGATCATTGAAAGCAGGTCACAGAGTTCGGCAGGATTAGGAACATTTAAAGATTGATCCAGCGAAAGAGAAATAAGTTTCCGGCTCTGATAAATAGGGAGTTTTTTTAACGCAGTGGTAAATTATTTTGAGTTTGATTGTAAAGCAGTCATTGTCCTCTTTGCTCATTTTATTTATTTTGCAATGATTTTACGAAGCAACTTAGCAAATTGAAACTGAGAGGTTTTGTTTGGTCTTCAAACCAAAGGTCGGTAAGAGACGAGAATCTCTCTGCCATGAAGAGATTTTTATTGATCACCTCAAAGATCTAATTACAGCTCAGACTAAAGTTCTGTGAACCCCCGTAATCCCTGATACATTTGAGTTTGTAATGAGTAATATTTTGCCCGTGTTTCCCTGGCTGTTGTGTACGCTGTTTGGAAATAATTGAATACATTCAAATATTTTGAGTTGCTGTGACCTGTGATCAGCAACAAGGATTGGAAGTAGAGAGGTGACTGAATTTATTGAAGCTTCTTACAGACTTTGATTAAACAGTCAGTTAGGGTCCCAGATGGATACAACCACTGATTATAAATGTGCCAAGGTGACCCAGAAGTCAATAAAGAAAATAATCTGAAGAACTGCAAGGAAATTGGAAATTCCTCAAAGGTTTGGGCTGTAATGGGTGCTTATTGGCTTGGAGTTAATTTCACCAGCGAAAGGTGAATTTGCAAATTGGGAATCCAGTTTGTTTCTAATCCCTGGACATTCTGTGCTCACCCACTCGACAGGCCATGGCATCTGCTCATGTGGTAGATGTATCTGCAATGACGACTGGTTTGGGAAGCATTGCCAACATCCGAGGATTTGCAACATGTCGGAGAAGAGGAGCAGGAGTCTGTGCGAATCGTTCAATGAGATAATGTGCTCTGGCAAAGGTGAGAACCGTCCGAATGATTTGTCAAATTATTGCCTATCTTTGATGTTTTTAATGCAGAATCAGATGCTGCACAGAAAGAGGCCATTTGGCCCATCATGACTGCACTGGTCTGTTGTTTTCACTGTTTGGCACCCTTCCCTCTAGGAGGGATGATAGGCACTGTAATAAGTCCACGGAGACGAAAGCCCCATCACCAAGTTACTTTATTTACACCGTACATCTGTACACAGCTGTACACATCTGTACACATCTGTACACAGCCAGCTCTCCAGTCGCTCCCTGCTGAACGCAGGCTGAGAGTCTGACACACCTGCTTTAAACAGGGGTCACGAGGCTCCCTGATTTAATCAGCAGTTAAAACTCACCAGGTAGTTCACACTCTAGCCAGCCAACCTGGCTGAGGTGATCGTCACAGACACACAGCAGGCAGTCCTTTTAGGTGGACATACCTTCATTTGTTTCTCCTTTGCTGAAGGGCGGCGCGGTAGCACAGTGGTTAGCACTGCTGCTTCACAGCTCCAGGGTCCTGGGTTCGATTCCCGGCTCGGGTCACTGCCTGTGTGGAGTTTGCACATTCTCCTCGTGTCTGCGTGGGTTTTCTCCGGGTGCTCCGGTTTCCTCCCACAGTCCAAAGATGTGCGGGTTAGGTTCATTGGCTATGCTAAAATTGCCCCTTAGTGTCCTGGGATGTGTAGGTTAGAGGGATTAGCAGGTAAAATGTGTAGGGATATGGGGATAGGGTCTGGGTGGGATTGTGTTCGGTGCAGACTCGATGGGCCGAAGGGCCTGTTTCTGCACTGTAGGGTTCTATGCTGGCTGTGGAGGCCAATCCTGAAGAGACAGGTTCTGCCGTAAGAAGCGCCCATGAATCTGCTATGCGAGGCTGCGAGTTGTTATTTTCAGCCCTGGCACCCATTGCCAAATCGTTGTAGACACAAGTCGTCATGGTGGTGCATGCCAGCCCACTGGCAGTGACACCATTTCCCTTTTTCACCAGCTAGTGACACCCAGGTGTGATAGTCAATGTTTACGGTCTTCATGTCACACGTGTGAGCCTCCTTGAAATACACAGTGAGCACGTTGTCTGTCTCTCGCTATCTGCTTTCTCTATTTACTTCTGCCCTGCCAGTGGAAGCCTTCTTCACTTACCACAACCCTCTACCAGAGTGCTAGTGACCTGGGGCAGGACATGAATTCTCACCGCCTGCTCCTTCGCCGTTTACAATGTTTAACTGAGCGTCGCTCGGATTTTCTCACCCATTTGACACTGTAAGTGTTTTTTTTTCCTTTCCCCCAGGTTCCTGTCACTGTGGGAAGTGTATGTGTGGCTCCCCCCAGCAATGGTACATCTCGGGTGAATTCTGCGAGTGCGATGATCGAGACTGTGACAAACATGAGGGGGTCATCTGTACCGGTAATTCCTGTTCCCTCTCTGTCCGAGTCTCCAGCTCACTCATTTCATTACGGGAACTGTGGAGCTCCCTGTATCGGACTAAACACCACCAGCCCTGCCCTTTTCGTCCAACATTAACAACAGCCCCAGATATTCAGTGAGAGAGGCTGAGGCATTAGATTGATTAGGGCAGAAGCTACACAGTGACAGAGCATCCGATTTCAAACAATCTCTGTTTCTGGGGGATTACTGGATTAATTTGTGGGGTGAAAGGCCAGAGCATTAAAAAAGGAAACCAGACTTCCTTCTGACAGCAGAACAATAATACTGGAACAAAACAAAATAGAACAATATTTTTACCAACATCTGTATAACTGAGGCATTGAAGGCTGTTTGCTATTTTGAGTTAGGTATTCCTCTGATCCAAACAACATTTTGATGGATGGATGGTAGGAGGAATGGTAGGAAGGACTATTACTTACGGGGCGAAAAACTGCAGCAGGCGACGGTGCAGAGGGACCTCGGGGTCCTTGTGCATGAGTCGCAAAAACCCAGCTTGCAGGTGCAGTAGGTGGTCAGGAAGGCGAATGGGATGCTGGCCTTCATAGCGAGGGGGATTGAATATAAAAGTAGGGAGGTCTTGCTGCAGCTGTATAGGGCATTGGTGAGGCTGCAGCTGGAGTACTGTGTGCAGTTTTGGGCGCTGCACCTGCGCAAGGATATTTTGGCCCTGGAGGAAGTGCAGAGGAGGTTTACTAGGCTGATACCGGAGTTGAGGGGATTGAGCTATGAGGAGAGGCTGAATAAACTAGGCTTGTACTCGTTAGAGTTTAGAAGAATGAGGGGAGATCTCATTGAGACGTATAAGATGATGAATGGGATGGATGGGATAGAGGTGGAGAGACTCTTCCCGCTCAAAAAAGACAGTAGGACGAGGGGGCACAGCCTCAAGATAAAGGGGAGGCGGTTTAGAACAGAGTTGAGGAGGAACTTCTTCACTCAAAGGGTGGTGAATCTCTGGAATTCTCTGCCCGTTGAAGTGGTGGAGGCTGCCTCGCTAAATATTTTTAAGAAGCGGGTTGATGGGTTCTTGATAAGAGAGGGGATTAAGGGTTATGGGGAGAGGGCGGGAAGATGGAACTGAGCAGCGACAGATCAGCCATGATCTTATTGAATGGCGGGGCAGGCTCGAAGGGCTAGATGGCCTACTCCTGCTCCTATTTCTTATGTTCTTATGTTCTTAAATATGAAGCACAGAATGAGGCCATTTGGCCCCTTTGCAACTTGTTGAAGGAGCGATCTTATTAATGTCACTCCCCCCAGTCTTAGAATCATAGAATCCCCACAGTGCAGGTGGAGAACACTTGATCCATCAAATCTGCACCGACACTCACCTGTAGGGATGGGAAACCAGGATTGGTATCCAAGGATATACTTGTCGGGATGGAGACAGGATGGGCCTTTTTCCTTCTGGACAAGTGAAAGCTGAGGGACGAGGTCTTCAAAATTGTGAAGCGGTTTGATTGAGTAAACATGAAGGAAATATTTCAGCTTTGGAGCAAATCAAAACTAAAGGCCGTCAGTCGAAGATACTCATTAATAAATCCAATCAGGAATTCACGGGATATTTCTTTACCCAGAGAGTGGGGAGAATGTGGGACTCGCTCCCACAGGGAGTGGGGAGAATGTGGGACTCGCTCCCACGGGGAGTGGGGAGAATGTGGGACTCACTCCCACGGGGAGTGGGGAGAATGTGGGACTCGCTCCCACAGGGAGTGGGGAGAATGTGGGACTCGCTCCCACAGGGAGTGGGGAGAATGTGGAACTCACTCCCACGGGGAGTGGGGAGAATGTGGGACTCGCTCCCACAGGGAGTGGGGAGAATGTGGGACTCGCTCCCACAGGGAGTGGGGAGAATGTGGGACTCACTCCCACGGGGAGTGGGGAGAATGTGGGACTCGCTCCCACGGGGAGTGGGGAGAATGTGGGACTCACTCCCACGGGGAGTGGGGAGAATGTGGGACTCGCACCCACGGGGAGTGGGGAGAATGTGGGACTCACTCCCACGGGGAGTGGGGAGAATGTGGGACTCACTCCCACGGGGAGTGGGGAGAATGTGGGACTCGCTCCCACAGGGAGTGGGGAGAATGTGGGACTCACTCCCACGGGGAGTGGGGAGAATGTGGGACTCGCTCCCACGGGGAGTGGGGAGAATGTGGGACTCACTCCCACGGGGAGTGGGGAGAATGTGGGACTCGCTCCCACGGGGAGTGGGGAGAATGTGGGACTCGCTCCCACGGAGAGTGGGGAGAATGTGGGACTCGCTCCCACGGGGAGTGGGGAGAATGTGGGACTCGCTCCCACGGGGAGTGGGGAGAATGTGGGACTCGCTCCCACGGGGAGTGGGGAGAATGTGGGACTCACTCCCACGGGGAGTGGGGAGAATGTGGGACTCGCTCCCACGGGGAGTGGGGAGAATGTGGGACTCGCTCCCACGGAGAGTGGGGAGAATGTGGGACTCGCTCCCACGGGGAGTGGGGAGAATGTGGGACTCGCTCCCACGGGGAGTGGGGAGAATGTGGGACTCGCTCCCACGGGGAGTGGGGAGAATGTGGGACTCGCTCCCACGGGGAGTGGGGAGAATGTGGGACTCGCTCCCACGGGGAGTGGGGAGAATGTGGGACTCGCTCCCACGGGGAGTGGGGAGAATGTGGGACTTGCTCCCACGGGGAGTGGGGGAGAATGTGGGACTCGCTCCCACGGGGGGTGGGGAGAATGTGGGACTCGCTCCTACAGGGACTGGTCAGGATAAATGGTATCGATACATTAAAGGGGAAGCTGGAGAAACACATGAGGGGGACAGGAATAGGGTGAGGTGAAGAGGGGATGGGAGGAATCTCATATGGGGCATTGATGAGTGGAACTGAATGGGCCTGTCCCTGTGCTGTAATTTCAGGGTAGTTCCATTTGATTCTGTTGGATTTTTTCAGGAATACCAGTCAAAGTTTGAAAATGCATCATTAGTTTGTCAAGAGTACTTACACCTGAATCATTGGCAAGAGTGCCAGGTTAACGAGAGGGCACAGGTTGAAGGTAAAGGAACCAGGAGGTGAGGAATATTTTTACACAGTGAATTGTTGTGGTCAGGAAGGAGGTGCCTGAAAGGGGGTGGATCAGATTCAGCGATAACTTTCAAAATGGAATAAATAATGAAAAGGTGGGAAAGTTTCGGGGCCCTGGGGTAAATATCTTCACCCAGAGAGTGGTGAAGGTGTGTAATTTACTGCTACAGCATGAAGTTGAGGCCAAAAGAAGAAATTAGGTGTCGTCTCGGAGCTAAAGAGATCAAAGGAAGGGGGGAATCAGGGTATTGAATTCGATGATCAGCCACGATCATAATAAATGGCGGAACAGGTTCAAAGGGCTGAATGGCCTTCTCCTGCTTGGAGTTTCTTTGTTTTCCATGCTTTCTAAGTTCTCCTCATGACTGCACGAGTTTCCTCCGGATGCTCCGGTTTCCCCCCACAGTCCAAAGATGTGTAGGTTAGGTGGATTGGCCATGCTAAATTGCTCCTTTGAGTCCCGAGATGTGTAGGTCAGGGGGTTTAGATGTGATGATGGGGATGGGATGGGGTAAGATGCTCTGTCAGAGAGTTGTTGCAGGCTCATTGGGCCAAATGGCCTCCTTCTGCTCTGTGGGGATTATACAGCGTGTGGGTGTTTTCAGACATGATGTCAAGTTCACCCAACCTCCCTTCTGGGGAATCTTACTCTTGTTGAAACAAATAAAGCCACCGTAACCGTGCAGATGTGGGAAGGATGGGATGATGCCACGATTCTGTGTAGACATTTCAGAGTTGGCATCTCTGGAAATGAGGAGCAGCAGGTTTCTCATTCATTCATTTTAAGTTGTCCTCACAATGTTTCCAAGTGCAATTCTGATAAATGATTCATCTCCCTGGCAGCTCCGCTCTGTGTAGCCAACCACTTGACAATCCTGTTTTGCAGTCCTATTCACTGAAAGGTCATCGCGTAGGTGAAGGGAAATATAGTCCTACAACAGCGAGAGACTCCTTTATCATAGCTGAAGTAGTTGTTAATTGTGTGCAGGTGCTGTGCACTAAATGGAGATTCACTTGTCCCCTATAAATAGACTCAAGCTGAAACCACAGTTGTCGGGTTAGGAAGTGAATGCCTTTAATGTGTAACTCTGCAAATAAATAGAAAAGTGTGTGAACATTAGCTCCAGTCCTGTCCTTCACCAATTATCCTTCACCACCATGCTTTCTACACGCGGTGGGTCGTGCGAGGGCTGCTGTTGGATGTTGCTTCGAGAGTTGCCTAGTGCTTCACGTCGTTAGTGTGCACTTAAACTGGACCAACTGACGGGCAACACGACAGCTCAGTGACTATCACTGTTTGCTGTGCAGATACGTGGATTTGGGCCAGTGTCTGTGGGAGTTTGCACATTCTCCCCGTGATTGCGTGGGTTTTCTCCGGGTGCTCCGGTTTCCTCCCACACCCCAAAAATGTGCTCTTAGGCTGATTGGTGTTAACAAATTGTCCCTAAATTAGGCGTCCCCCAATCTGGTTATAATTCCTTTATTGTGGAGTCCAATAGACGTAGACAAAGGTCATGGGTAGTAGAGGGCACTCACAATGTTGAAATGGCGGCGTGGGCTTGTTGGGCCGAAGGCCCTGTTTCCTGTGCTGTGTTGTTCTTTGTTCTTTTCTAGCTTAGAACAAACATATCCTTATATCCTGGCCAGAGTACAGAGTTGATAAGAATACCAGGCGCATGCAGCAAACCATTTAAACAGGGAGAAAATAAATGGGATTATTTATATATATCATTGCTGATAGATGCTGTCAAAGCTTTTCACTCTGCACTCATCAGGACAGATACTCAAGAATACCAATTGTCGAGGGAGCACCAATTTATACTGCATAAGAACAGAGTGCTGATTGGTTGGAAAGTTGACTCTGGTTGGTAATGGAGAAAATAACTCGGTTATTCAGGTTAACTTAGTTACAACCCGCAGTTGCTGTATTATGGTTCCACCACTGAGTGCCAAGTTGTGTTATGAGGTTGTCTGTAGTGTCTCAATGATGAGATCTTGCGACTTGTATGTTTAAACATGAACTGTTCATTGTTGATTTTAAACTATTTACAGATCCTGGATAGTGACATACATGGTGCTGTCTCCAGGCAGGCTTCTTCCAGAGTATTCTCTCTGAGTATCTTACCATGTGATTCTATACATCATACTGTGGTGACTTGATTCTCCAATCTCATGCTAATCCTTGCTCTGACAAGCACCTTTAAATTACAATGGAATGCAGGCACCTAAAACAGCATCCACCATTCTTCTCAATAGTAAACCATTGTTCCTTCCAATGACGTGTAATTATTTGCAATGCAATTTTTACTTGCCATCCCCTAAGAACAAAGAACAAAGAGCCTGCACTGACCATGCTGCCCGACTGAACTAAAATCCCCAACCCTTCCGGGGACCATATCCCTCTATTCCCATCCTATTCATGTATTTGTCAAGACACCCCTTAAAAGTCACTACCGTATCAGCTTCCACTATCTCCCTCAGCAACGAGTTCCAGGCACCCACTACTCTCTGTGTAAAAATATCTGCCTCGTACATCTCATTTAAACCTTGCCCCTCGCACCTTAAACCTATGCCACCTAGTAATTGGCTCTTCCATCCTCTCCCTGTTATATATTTAAGTGGTTACATGATTGCTTTCAGGGCTGGTCACATGATTTAATGGTGATATCTTTGGGGGGTATTTCACAGGCTCGTGCTCAGTTTCATTTCCTACTCTGTACAGGAAACAGCTCCTTCAATAAAAGTAGCATTGTGAATTATGTATGCAAACCACATCTTTTTCTTTTCATGTAAAACCCACAACTGCTAGCATAATTAGGACACTACACTCCCCCACCTCAAATTTCTGACTTTATAAATTCAGACAGTCTTGATACTTGACAGTTCCCACACATAAGAACATAAGAACATAAGAAATAGGAGCAGGAGTAGGCTATCTGGCCCTTCGAGCCTGCCCCGCCATTCAATAAGATCATGGCTGATCTGTCGTGGCTCAGTTCCACTTTCCGGCCCTCTCCCCATAACCCTTAATCCCCTCTCTTATCAAAAACCCATCAACCCGTGTCTTAAAAATATTTAGCGAGGCAGCCTCCACCACTTCAACGGACAGAGAATTCCAGAGATTCACCACCCTTTGAGTGAAGAAGTTCCTCCTCAACTCTGTTCTAAACCGCCCCCCCTTTATCTTGAGGCTGTGTCCCCTAGTCCTACTATCCTTTCTGAGCGGGAAGAGCCTCTCCACCTCTATCCTATCCATCCCATTCATCATCTTATACGTCTCGATGAGATCTCCCCTCATTCTTCTAAACTCCAACGAGTACAAGCCTAGTTTATTCATCTTGGTCTGTTATGTGGGGTGGAATGTTAGAATGACTCTGTGTTCCTGATACCTGATTATCTCCATTTGGTTGGCTGTTTATTCTCTTTCGAGTAGCATTTCTTTTTGCTAGCATCGCACCTGATTTTTTTTTCAGACACTGGGTCCCTTTCCATTCATTCTCAGAGAGGACTCAAATTTTGTCTTCTCGTGGTGTCTGCCATATTCTTGTTGGACGCACACGTTTCACAAATCGGAATCTTTCCACTCATTTCGCAGTCTTGGCTGGACATTAGTTTCTGTTTTATTTTCATACAATTTTCCAGGCTAACAAAGTTCACCATTCAGCCCCGTTTGTTCTTCTCTGGGTTTCCTGTGCTTCAGAGTCCGATTTACATTTTCTGATCATATTTCTGTCTTTTCTTTCCCCGCCTGCAGCAGAAGTTTGTCCTCGATTTCATTCAGCTGATTCTTCAGCCTTTCAAGTCTTCTTCCTGTAACCTTTGTCTTCCTCTTGCATTCTGAGCATTGCTGAACCTTCATTGCCAATTGGTTCCGCATTTTGTTTAAAGTGACATTTCCCTTTTCTCTTTAATGTGCTCTGCAACTTTCTTTCTTTAATTCTGCAGTTTCTCTGTCTAAACGTTCGACTTTATTCTTTAACTCCAGCTGGCAGTGGCTGAGTCCTTGGGGCTGCCACCTTTTCACAATCTGAGGATAACTTCTCTTGTATTTTTGCTTGTCTGCCTTTGTGATCTGACCAGGTTTCTGTCACTCTGTGCCACCCAGGGGTCTCACAATGGATTTCCACTAACTCCAGTAAACTTTCAACCTCTACGTCCGCAGCGAAGCTTCTTCAACATTTTCTTTAACTTCTCTCCTTAGGTACATGTTTCTGCTTGGCTTCAACTGCTTCTGGTCTCTCCTATCTTGGGATTCTGTTCTCTGTTCATTGTTTAAAATGCCACTTTTCATATTATCACTGATCATCGTGAATTATAGTATTTTGATTGTTATGATATCTTATAGAAGTGACTATCGTTGCTAACTAAGAACATAGAACATAGAACAACACAGCACGGGAAACAGGCCCTTCGGCCCATCGAGCCCGCGCCGCCGTCCCATTGTCTCAGTGACCTATTCATGATTTTAGTCTACGCCTAATGTGCGAGGATCAGGGAGGTCCAATATAGGGACAATTTGTTACCCAATCAATCAGCCTAAAAGCACATCTTTGGGATGTGGGAGGAAACCGGAGCACCTGGAGGAAACCCACGCAACCACGGGGAGAATGCGCAAACTCCCACAGACACAGGCCCAAATCCATGTGTCCGCACAGCAACAGAGATAGCCTCTGAGCTGTCATGTTGCCCTTGAGATGGTCCAGTTTAAGCACACTAACGACATGAAGCAGTAGGCAACTCCCGAAGCAACATCCAAGAGCAGCCCACTACAACCTGCCGCATGCATGCCCCTTGCTGGTCAACAAGGTGGACTTAAATGCCACTATGTGGTGTTAAGGTAAAATCACCATCGTCCCATTCATTTCTAGAGGACCGGAATAAAAAAGTAGGGATGTGCTGCTGAGGCTTTAAAAGGCTCTGGTCAGATCACATTTGGAATACCGTGAGCTATTTTGGGCCCCTTACCCAAGGAAGGATGTGCTGGCCTTGGAGAGAGTCCAGAGGAGGTTCACAAGAATGATTCTGAATGAAAGGTTTGACATATGATGAGTATTTGAGGACCCTAGGTCTGTATTTGATGGAGTTTAGAAGGATGGGAGGGGGTTCATTGGAGCTTAGAGAATGCTGAAAGGCCTGGATACAGTGGACATGGGGAAGTTGTTTCCATTAGTAGGAGAGACTAGGATCTGAGGTGGCAGCATCAGAGTAAGGAGTAAACCGTTTAGATCTGAGATGAGGAGGAATTTCTTCAGCCAGAGGGTGGTGAATCTGTGGAATTAATTGCCACAAAAAGGCTGTGGAGGCCGGGTCATTGGGAGTCTTTAAGACAGAGATAGATAGGTTCTTGATCAATGAGGGGATTAAAGGTCCTGGGGAAAAGATAGGAGAACCATGTTGAAAAACCTATCAGCAATGATCAAATCACAGAGCAGACCTGATGCGCTGAATGGTCTAATTCTGCTCAGGTGATCATAGAATCATAGAGGTTTACAGCATGGAAACAGGATCTATGGCCCAACTTGTCCATGTCACCCTTTTTTTTAAAGCCCCTAAGCTATTCCAAATTTCCTGCATTTGGCCCATATCCCTCTATACCCATCATACTCATGTAACTGTCTGAATGCTTTTTAAAAGTCAAAATTGTACCCACCACTACTACTACCTGTGGCAGCTTATTCCAGACACTCACTGCCCTCTGTGTGAAAAAATTGCCCCTCTGGACACTTTTGTATCTCTCCCCTGTCACCTTAAACCTATGCCCTCTAGTTTTAGACTCTCCTATCTTTGGGAAAAGTTATTGACTATCTAGCTGGTCTGTGTCCCTCATTATTTTATAGACCTCTATAAGATCACCCTTCAGCCTCCCACGCTCCAGAGAAAAAAGTCCCAGTCTATCCAGCCTCTCCTATAACTCAATCCATCAAGTCCCAGTAGTATCCTAGTAAATCTTTACTGCGCTCTTTCTAGTTTAGTAATATCCTTTCTATAATAGGGTGTCCAGAATTGCACACAGTATTCCAAGTGTGGCCTTACCAATGTCTTGTACAACTTTAACAAGACGTCCCAACTCCTGTAATTCAATGTTCTGACCAATTAAACCAAGCATGCCGAATGCCTTCTTCACCACTCTGTCCACCTGTGACTCCACTTTCAAGGAGCTATAAACATGTACCCCTAGACTTGTAACTTTCTGTAACCCTCCCCAACACCCCACCTTTAATTGAATAAGTCTTGCCCTTGTTCAATCTACCAAAATGCATCACCTCACATTTGTCTAAATTAAACTCTATCTGCCATTCTTCAGCCCATTGGCCCAATTGATCAAGATCCCGTTGCAATTGGAGATAACATTCTTCATTGTCTATTATGCCACCAATCTTTGTGTCAACTGCAAACTTACTAACCATGCCTCCTATATTCTCATCCAAATCATTAATATAAGTGACAAATAACAGTGGGCCCAGCACTGATCCCTGAGGCACACAGCTGGTAAACGCAGTAAGAAGTCTCACAATGCCAGGTTTAAGTCCAACCAGTTTATTTGATAGTAATCCCGCATCTCTACATCATGCATACCGCTGGTCACAGGCCTCTAGTGGTGATTTAACCTGAGGGTCACCACACCCAGGTAAGGGGCAAGTTTGAGAAGAGGGGCCTTTATGTAACACAGGACTTGAACCTACACTGTTAATGTTGCTCTGCATCACAAATCAACCATCTAGCCAACTGAGTTAACCAATGATATCATTGCTGAGCACCATGTTGTATTTTGGGTTCTTCTATGGTTTCTCAGTGATGAGATCTTGACACTTGTGTGTTTAAACATGAACTGTTTATTGTTATTCTTTAACTATTTACAGATCACAGATATTGCCATGCCTGATATTATCTCCTTGCAGGATGCTTCTCTCTGAGTAACTTACCATGTGACTGAATACGTCATACTGTAGACAGAGCTAATCTCCAGTTGTGCTTTAACCTTTGCCCTGCAGAGCAACTTTATATTACAATGGCATGCAAACACGTAATGTAACAACAGTTAACTCTTCATCGGTGCATTCTCCATGATAGTGGCTCTACCAATCAAAGTCCATTTATCGACCAATCAACACTCTCCTCTCACAAAGTATAAATTGTTGTTCCTTTACAATTTTCTTGTGTATCTGTCCTGATGAGTGCAAGACAAAAAGCTTTGACAGTTTGTCTCACTTTTTCAGCAGTGTTTCAAGTTCTGTATTACCAAACAACTAATATATCTCGCTTTCTCACACACACCCTCACTCACATGCTCACTCACACCCTCACTCACACACTCACTGACACCCTCACACACACCCTCACACACACCCTCACTCACACAGTCACTGACACCCTCACACACACCCTCATACACACCCTCACTCACACGCTCACTCACAAGCTCACTCATACGCTCACTCACACTCTCTCACACTTTTTCTTACACACAGAAACACACACTCTCTCACACTCACCGAAACACACACTCACACACACGGACACACACACTCTCACACATGTACACATGCATACAAACTCACACACTTACGCAAACAATTTTCTTAGTCCTATCTCTATGACTGTTTGTACATCTGGTCCATTGTAGAGTGGTTTTTGAAATTCCGTTCACTGTTTCTGCTCCTGTTTCACCTGCTTACACCTCCCTCCCTCTCTCTCTTTCTCTGTGCTGCCTAAAAACTAGATTCAATTGAAAGGATCTTACAATCTCCAAACCATGGACTGGCACCCCACTCTCAGCAATCACATTCTCTCTCTCTCTCTCTCTGCAGAAAGGTGTCCTGTTGATTATTACTCTCTCTTCCATTGCAGTTGTCTTCATCTTCTTCAATCTTCCCCAGCACCAGCCAATTCTCTTATTTAAAAAAAAACCCCTGCTCCCTCCATTTTCCACCTGTAAATCCCTTCTGTTACCCTCAACATTTTCATTTTAACTCCCTAACTGGGAGATTAAAGATCCAAGCATGGCTGGAAAACTAAAATTTGGTCAAAGGGATAGGTTGTGAGAAATGTCAACGATTTCTCCTCATCTCAGTCCTAAATGATCAGCCCTCATCCCTGAGACTGTGCCCCCGTGGTTTCGCTTCCCTGACCACCGGAAACAATCTCTTAGCGTCCATCCTGCCAAAATCTTCAGCATTTTGTAAGTTCCAATGAGATTGTCTCTCACTCTTCTAAACTCCAGAGTAAAGGCTTGGTTTACTCAGTCTCTCATCATGGGAAGCCTCCTCATTCCAGGGACGAATACAGTGAGGATTCGCTGTGTTGCCTCCAATCTCAGAGATAAGCATCGATATCTGCTGAGGCAGAATCCTAGACCCTGGCCGGCATTGCAACGAGCAGCTGGTAGAATGTGACAGCTACATTTCTCATTGCAAACAGCATGCCGGTGAATCTGTAATAGCTCTGGGGGCTCTTTAGATGCAAAAGGGGAACTTGGCCACTGTTCTAAGCTGCACTCTCCTTCTCTGCATTCTACAGACTTCAAATATTTACTGCTTTGCTTTCTCCAGATTCTTTTCTGAGTTGGTTGTTTGGTTCTCAATTATCTTGGCAAAGTCTCATGATTTTATATAGCCTGTGTAGAACTGAGGTGTCTTCATCTTGCTAGGAGTCTAACCGGTGAGCAACTGGGGAATTGTATCTAATTGAGGGTGCCACACTTTGGGAAGGATGTTAAAAGCCTTGGAGAGGGTAAGGAGAAGACTTAGGAGTTGGATGAGGGGTTCAGTTAAGCGGACAGACTGGAGAAGCTGGGATTCTTCTTTATTTCATAATGATAGCACAGAAACAGGCCATTTGGTCCATCGATCAATACTGGTAGATGATGAGTCTGGGGGAGGGTGTGTAGATGGTTTGGGTCATGTTGAGATCAAAAAGGAGGAGGTGTTGGAGTTCTTGAGAAACATTAAGGTAGACAAGTCCCCAAGGCCTGATGGGATATACCCCAGAATACTGAGAGAGGCAAGGGAGGAAATTGCTGGGGCCTTGAGAGAAATCTTTGTATCTCAGAGGATTGGAGAACAGCCAATGTTGTTCTTTGTTTAAGAAAGGTAGCAAGAATAATCCAGGTAATTACAGGCTGGAGAGCTTTACATCAGTGGTAGGGAAATTATTGGAGAGGATTCTTCGAGGCAGGATTTATTCCCAATTGGAAATAAGTGGAATGTATTAGCAAGAGACGACATGATGTTGCCTCACTCACTTGATCGCGTTTTTCAAGAAAGTGACAAAGATGATCGATGAGGGTAGGGCAGTGGATGTTTTCACACGGACTTCAGTAAGGTCTTTGACAAGGTCCCTCATGGCAGATTGGTGCAGAAGGTGAAGTCGCACGGGATCAGAGGTGAGCTGGCAAAGTGGAAATAGAACTGGCTCGGTCACAGAGACAGAGGGTAGCAGTGGAAGGGTGCGTTTCTGAATGGAGGGCTGTGACAAGTGGCATTCCTCAGGGATCAGTGCTGGGACCTTTACTGTTTGTAATATATATAAATGATCTGGAGGGGAATGTAACTGGATTGATTAGTAAGTTTGTGAACAACACAAAGGTTTGTAGCATTGCAGATAGCGATAAGGACCACCAGAGGATACAGCAGGGTATAGATCAGTCAGAGACTTGGGAGGAGAGATGGCAGATGGAGTTTAATCTGGACAAATATGAGGTAATGCAATTTGGAAGGTCTAATATAGATAAAAAATATACAGAAAATGGCAGACCCTTAAGAGTATTGATAGGCAGAGGGATCTGGGTGTACAGGTACACGGGTCACTGAAAGTGGCAATGCAGGTGGAGAAGGTAGTCAAGAAGGCATACGGCATGTTTGTCTTCACTGGATGGGGCATTGAGTGTAAAAATTTAATATAAAAAAAATTTACAATTTAAAAATATTGCAGTTTATCGGACTTTAGTTCAGCTGCACTTGGAATATAGTGTTTGATTTTGGTCGCCATGCTACCAGAAGGAAATGGAGAATTTGGAGAGGGAACAGAAAAGATTTACCAGGATGTTGCCTGGTATGGAGGGCATTAGCTATGAGGAGAGATTGGAGAAACTTGGTTTGTTCTCACTGGAATGACGGAGGTTGAGGGGAGACCTGATAGAAGTCTACAAGATTATGAGGGGCATGGACAGAGTGGATAGTCAGAAGCTTTTTCCCAGAGTGGAAGAGTCAATTACTGGGGGGCTTAGGTTTAAGGTGCGAGGGGCAATGTTTAAAGGAGATGTACGAGGCAAGTTTTTTACACAGAGGGTAGTGGGTAAGAACGTAAGAAATAGGAGCAGGAGTAGGCCATCTAGCCCTCGAGCCTGCCCCCCCATTCAATAAGATCATGGCTGATCTGAAGTGGATCAGTTCCACTTTTCCGCTTTCTCCCCATAACCCTTAATTCCCTTGTCTATCAGAAACCTATCTACCCATGACTTCATATATTTAGCGAGGCAGCCTCCACCACTTCAACAGGCAGAGAATTCCAGAGATTCACCACCCTTTGAGTGAAGAAGTTCCTCCTCAACTCTGTTCTAAACTGCAGCGCCCCCCCGACTTTATCTTGAGGCTGTGCCCCCTAGTCCTGCTATCCTTTCTAAGCGGGAAGAATCTCTCTACCTCTACCCTATCCATCCCTTTCATTATCTTATGGGTCTCTATAAGATCCCCCCTCAGCCTTCTAAACTCCAACGAGTACAGACCCAGTCTGTAGTGGGTGCCTGGAACTCGTTGCCGGGGAAGGCAGCAGATACGATAGTAACTTTTAAGGGATGTCTTGACAAATACATGAATTGGATGGGAATAGAGGGTTATGGTCCCTGGAAAAGTAGAGGGTTTTCGTTCAGTCAGGCACATGGTCCTTGCAGGCTTGGAGGGCCGAAGGGCCTGTTCTTGTGCTGTAATTTTCTTTGTTCTGTTTGTATCTAATCCATGCTGTTGTGCCATGTGTCTCCTTCCTCCCAGCTTCATCTCACCCTTTCAACATAATCTTCTATTCCTTTCTCCTTCATGTGTTCATCCAACTTTTGCTTAAATGCATCAACACTGTGTACCTCAACTTCTCTGTTTGGTTGCAAGTTCCACATTCTCACCACTCCCTGGGTGAAGAAGTTTCTCCTGAATTGGATTTATGAATGACTATCTTATTTTGAAGGCTGCTCGTTCTTGCCTATCACACAGGTGGAAACATCTGCCACTCACTTACCCTACCAAACCCCTTCCGAACTTTGAAGACCTCTGTGGGCTCTCCAGTCTCTCTTTCCTTCAGGATGGAGTCACAAGGAGCTGAGCTTTCCTGCTCCTGGGTGGCTAACTTGGGAAAGCGGGTGGCAGAGAGAGGAAAATAGGAAGCAGCCATTTTGGGGTGACTCCCTATCAGATTCCTGCCACTGGGGAAGTCTTATGGGCCAGGTAGGAATGTGGATAGGCTACCTCTCCACCTCCCCCACCCTTTCCCCAACACATACACATATTTGATTTGATTTATTATTGTCACTTGTATACAGTGAAAAGTATTTTTTATTGCATGCTATACAAAGTATACTGTTCATCGAGAAGGAAAGGAGAGAGTGCAGAATGTATTGTTACAGTCATAGCTAGGGTGTAGCGAAAGATCAATTTAATGTGAGGTAGGTCCATTCAAAAGTTTGATGGCAGCAGAGAAGAGGATGTTCTTGAACTGGTTGGTACGTGACTTCAGACTTTTGTATCCTTTTCCTGATGGAAGAAGTTGGAAGAGAGAATGTCCGGGGTGTGTGGGGTCCTTGATTATGCCGGCTGCTTTTCCAAGGCAGCGGGAAGTATCGACAGAGTCAGTGGATGGGAGACTTATTTGAGTGATGGACTGGGCTTTATTCACGACCCTTTGTAGTTCCTTGTGGTCTTGGGCAGAGCAGGAGCCCATACCAAGCTGTGATACAACCAGAAAGAATGCTTTCTATGGTGCATCTGTGAAAGTTGGTGAGAGTCGTGGCTGACATGCCAAATTTCCTTAGTCTTCTGAGAAAATAGAGGCGTTGGTGGGGCTTTCTTACCTATAGTGTCGGCAAGGAATGACCAGGAGAAAGTTGTTGGTGAACTGGACCCTTAGAAACTTGAAGCTGTCAACTCTTTCTACTTTATCCTCATTGATGAAGACAGGGGCATGTCTTTCACTGCACTTTCTGAAGTCAACGACTATCTCCTTTATTTTGTTGACATTGAGGGAGAGATTATTGTTGCTGCACCAGTTCACCAGATTCTCTATCTCATTCCTGTGCTCTGTCTCGTTATTGTTTGAGATCCGACCCACTACGGTGGAGTCATCAGCAAACTCGAAAATCGAGTGGAGGGGAATTTGGCCACACAGTCATAGGTGTATAAAGAGGATAATAAGGGATTGAGGACACAGCCGTGTGAGGCACCGGTGTTGAGGATGATCGTGGAGGAGGTGTCGCCTATCCTTACTGATTCCAGTCTGGATTCGGAAGTCTAGGATCGAATCACAGTGGGAGGAGCCAAGGCCAAGCCACAGTGTTTGGAGCTGAATTTCATGGGAATAATGGTGTTAAAGGTCGCGCTGTAGTCTGTGACATTGGTGTCTTTGTTATCTGGGTGTTCCAGGGTTGAGTGTAGGGAGATGGTGTCCGCTGTGGGCCCGTTGTGGTGGTAGGTGGACTGTATTGGATCCAGGTAATCCGGGAGGCTGGATTGAGTCATGACTAACCTTTTGAAGCACTTCATAATGATGGGTGTCAGAGTGACCGGCCGATAGTCATTCAGGCGCGCTGCTTGGGTTTTTCTTGGTACCGGGATGATGGTTGTCTTCCTGAAGCAGATAGGGACCTCAGCTTGTTGTAGAACAGTTGAAGGTGTCTGTGAGAACCCTCGCCAGCCGGTCCACGCAGGAGCTGAGTGCTCATCCGGGCCGGTCACTTTCTGTGGGTTGACCTTTGAGACGTGGAAACTCGAATCCTGGAGTGTGGTGAGGAGCCAAGAACTGATGGTCACAGTCTTGGATTTTTATTTTCTGACCTGTTATTTTGGAATTTGTCGCATTGACGTGTACCTTTACTTACTGAATACCTGTGCCCAAAAGTTTCCAGATACATTTCTGAGGGACATTAGGGTCATTAGGTCAGACTCGGTTGGGTATTTTCCAGGAATAAGCAGCGATTTAGGGCAGCATGTTTCCATTCCACCCACAGCAGGAATCGTAGCGGGTGGAACACGGAGCAGGCAAATGTTTGTTGGGCTTGAGTGGAATTTTTCAGTCTTGGGGGTCAGTGCGACTGGAGAATCCCACCCCAGGGCTCTGCAGCAGATAATTCAGTCACAAGTTAGTTTTTCTGAAATGAAATTTAATAATTTGAGGGCAGCACGGTAGCACAGTGGGTTAGCACTGCTGCTTCACAGCTCCAGGGTCCTGGGTTCGATTCCCGGCTCGGGTCACTGCCTGTGTGGAGTTTGCACATTCTCCTCGTGTCTGCGTGGGTTTTCTCCGGGTGCTCCGGTTTCCTCCCACAGTCCAAAGATGTGCGGGTTAGGTTCATTGGCTATGCTAAAATTGCCCCTTAGTATCCTGGGATGTGTAGGTTAGAGGGATTAGCAGGTAAAATGTGTAGGGATATGGGGATAGGTTCTGGGTGGGATTGTGTTCGGTGCAGACTCGATGGGCCGAAGGGCCTGTTTCTGAACTGTAGGGTTCTACGTTCTATGTAAATAAAAACCTTCATTTCAGTGGCAAAGTCTTTCTCAAGGTGAGTAAATGTTAACCTACCCTGCACTTGGAGTTTGAAAGTGGTTGTCAGTGTAAGACTTCTGCTCAAGTTTCACACTGTGGGAGGGAGAATGCCCTTCTCCACTTATGCAGATGCCATCTGTGCTCATTAGTTTAATGAGATGTTAATGAGGGCAGTAGCTATAGATTTGCACTGAGACCCAGTGTCTTAATCTCAGATTAGCACTCAGGGGAACATGTGTACGTTTAGCCCCTCAGGCCTGTTTCAACATTTAATTAGACCGTGGCTGATCTGCATCTCAATCCCAACTCGTCACCTTCGTCCCCTAACCCTTAATCTCCTCAGTCGACAAAAAATTACCACCCTCAGTTTTCACATGTTTAATTGGCCCTCAGCATCAACAGCTTTTGGGGGGTGGGGAGGGGGGGGGAGGGGGAAGCATCCCAGGTTTCCACCCCCCCTCTGTGTGAGGAAGGGCTTCCTGACTTCACCCCCGTGAACAGCCTGGCTGCAATTTTAAGGTTCTGCCCCATTGTTCTGTGCTACCCTCCCCCCCCCCCCCTCGCCCCACACACCCCGCGCCCAACACCCCCCTCCCATTCCCCACCACTGACCCCTGCCCCCTCAGAGGATCTACTTTCCCTCTATCTACCTATATAGGGTGGCATTATGGCACAGTGGTTAGCACTGCTGCCTCGCAGCACCAGGGACCTGGGTTTTAATTACAACCTCGGACCCACTGTCTATGGGGAGTTTGCACATTCTCCCCATGTCTGTGTGGGTTTCCTCCGGGTGCTCCAACTTCAAAGAATCATAGAATCCCCACAGTGCAGATGGAGGCCATTTGGCCCATTGAGTCGACCACAATCCTACCCAGGCCCTATTCCTATAAACCCACATATTTAACCTGCCAATCCTCCTGACACTAAGGGGCAATTTAGCATGGCCAATCAACCTAATCTGCGTATTTTTGGACTGTGGGAGGAAACCCGAGCACCTGAAGGAGACCCATGCAGACATGGGGAGAACGCGTAAGGGGAATCCTTGGATTCTCAGGTGAGGAGAATCCAGGCATCACTGACCTGGACAAGAGTGAAATGTGACAATTAATTATAGAAATGTTTCCAGGTGAGACTTGTTCAGGTGATGCCTGACTCAATGGGCGCCTGACGGACTGTGAATACTGCAGGGATACACCTGTTTCTTGTTCTCTAATGTAACATACAGCATTACCAATAATTTATACAGGCTGAACATGGTCGCATTCCAGCAGTTGGTGTTTTCTTATTATTGCCAATGATGTCCACAAGTGTCAGTGAATGGTTGAAAATGTAATCTTCGACTGACATTGGCTGCGAGGAGAGGGTGAATAAACTGGGATTGAGCATAGAACCCTACAGTGCAGAAACAGGCCCTTCGGCCCATCGAGTCTGCACCGAACACAATCCCACCCAGACCCTATCCCCATATCCCTACATTTACCTGCTAATCCCTCTAACCTACACATCCCAGGACACTAAGGGGCAATTTTAGCATAGCCAATGAACCTAACCCGCACATCTTTGGACTGTGGGAGGAAACCGGAGCACCCGGAGAAAACCCACGCAGACACGAGGAGAATGTGCAAACTCCACACAGGCAGTGACCCGAGCCGGGAATCGAACCCAGGACCCTGGAGCTGTGAAGCAGCAGTGCTAACCACTGTGCTACCGTGCCGCCCATTGTTTTCACTGGAAAGACAGAGGCTGAGGGGAGACCTGACAGAGGGTCTACAGAACGATGAGAGGCGCAGACAGGGTGGATAGTCAGAGGCTTTGTCCCCCAGGGTGGAAGTGTCAGCTGCAAAGGGGGCACAGGTTCAAGCTGAGAGGGGGTCAGTTTAAGGGAAATGTGCGGGAGAAGTTTTTCACGCAGGGAGTGGTGGGTGCCTGGAACTCGCTGCCAGAGGAGGCGGTGGAAACAGGAATATTAGCAACATTTAAGAGGCATTTGGATGGGTACAGGAATAGGGAGGGAATAGAGGGATACGGACTGAATAAGGCCAGAAGATTTTTTTTCAGTTTATTTAGGATATCAGCAGAGGCTTGGAGGGCCGAAGGGCCTGTTCCTGTTCCCTGTTCTTTATTCTCTTTGTTGATTGAGAATTATCATTAAAGCTGATTATTTGATCACTTACCTCATTGTTGAGGTTTTCCAGCCCCGCTGACAGGCCCCATCATAACCAGCCCAAAGTCCATTGACTTTCAGCGGGACTGGACGATCCCAGCAGCAGGCAGGGCTGGAAAATCCCACCCACACTTTTTTGGGGGAGCTTGCTGTGCACAAGCTCGTTGCTCTGTTGGAATTTGTAAGTATTTTGTTGGCTGTAAAGTGCTTTTGGACAATGCAAGGTTGTGACAGGTGCAATGGACACTGCTGCCTCACAGCACCAGGGACCCAGGTTCGATTCCGGCCTCGGGTCACCGCCTGTGTGGAGTTTGCACATTCTCCTCGTGTCTGCGTGGGTTTCCTCCGAGTGCTCCGGTTTCTTCCCACAGTCCAAAGACCTGCAGGTTAGGTGAATTGGCCGTGCTAAATTCTCCCTCAGTGTGCCCGAACAGGTGCTAGAGTGAGGCAAATGGGGGGTTTTCACAGTAACTTTATTGAAGTGTGAATGTAAGTATACTTGTGACGAATAAATAAACTTTACTTTTACTCTACTTTTTCTTTCTTCTTTCCAGCACAATGGGGGGTTAGGCTGAGGTTTCACATGAGATTCAGAAATTGTAAATGCATCGGAAAAGCAATGTAAACTACTCGCATTCCCTTGATCCTGCTGTGTACCTTGTGGATGCAAATTCCAGGATTATCTGGGGCCATAATTAGCTGGAAGCTGCCTCAAATATACACTTAAAATGTTGTTACATGAGGAAAGAGCCATTTTGTGTGGGTACAGTTTGTAATCTGGGAGACCGCTCCGATTTTCCAAACCCTCTTGTTTGGTGACACAATCTCGTTGCACCATTTTCTGCAACCTTCATTCATTCAGCATCCCTCAGACCATTATTTCACTGGTCTGAAATAATAGCTGGCTTACCTAAATGTCAACCTTCACTGCAATTACACTTCTTGGCTGAACTGTAGGAAATTGAGTGGCGAGACGTTTTGGAATCCTTACTCATTAAGCAGGAAATCAAATGACCTTGTACCAAAAACTGGAGAATAGATATTAGCATGATTCGAAAATGCTACATCCAATGATGTGTCATCCAAATATTCCATTACAGAAAAATCTCAGAATGAAGAAATGTTTGACATTCCAATTGATCAAATGAAGATTTACATCGGTCTTAATGATGACCTGTTAAATTTACATCAGCAAGGACCTCAGGGAAGAAGAAGTAACCATTTAAAAATCTTAATTCATGGGCAGCAGGGTGGCACAGTGGTTGGCACTGCTGCCTCACAGCGCCAGGGACCTGGGTTTGATTCCTGGCTTTGGTCACTCTGTGCACAGTCTCCCCATGTCTGTGTAGGTTTCCTCCAGACGCTCCGGTTTCTTCCTACAGTCCAAAGATGTGCTTGTGGGTTTGGTGGATTGGCCATGCTACATTGCCTCTTATGTCTTGGGGGGGGGGCGCCAGCTAGGATAAATGCATGGGAACAGGGGCCTGGGTGGGATTGTGGTCAGGGCAGACTCAATGGGCCGAATGGCCTCCTTCTGCACTTTACGACCATTTGTTGCCCATCCTTAATTGCCCTTGAGACGGTGGTGGTGAGCTGCCTTCTTGAACCCGCTGCTGTCCCTGTGGTGTAGGTGCACCCACGGTGCTGTTAGGAAGGGAATTCCAGTATTTTGACCCGGCGACAGTGAAGGAACGGCCCGTAGATTTCCAAGTCAGAACAGTGTGTGAGTTGGAGGGTGGTGTTCCCATGCATCTGCTACCCTTGTCCTTCTAGGTGAAAGAGGTCAGCAGTGAATTAAATAATTCTGCTTTCCTGGGTATATCTGCAGTTTCTAGTTTCCTGCGTTTGCCATTACAGCGCACCTCTAGATGCCCTCCAGTCATAACTGCAATTTTTAAACAGATGAACCTCCTTTGAAATGGTATAAATATATTTCAGATTAATGATATTACTGAAGAGAACAAAATTAGATATTGGAATTTTTTTTTTTAAAAAAAGCTAATAAATTCTGAAAAGCAGAGCAGGCCAATCACAGTATCATAGATAGGTTATGGCACAAGTAAAAAGCATTCAGTTGTAAGAGATACTCAGCTAGTCCCATTCTTTTGCCTTCTCCGTTGTTAGCGCGAGTGGGCGAAATGATCACTACGGACTCAGGACGAAGTTCAATAACGGCACAGCTTTATTCTCTTTTACGTCGACGGAGAAGCGCAGTCAGGACATACAATCGGACTGTCCCGAAAGCCCTCTGTCTGTCCCTCGCAGTGGGCTATAGTTATACCTGAACATCGGTGTAGTCCGCAATTCAAATGCTAATAGTTCATTTACAGTATTTGACCTTCGCCATCCCGTCTCGATGTTTCCAATTGTTGGGGAAATTGTTTTTGGTGTGTGTTAATCGTTTTGTCTGATTGGTTATTTAATAGTCTAGAATCTCCGGGGTTTGAACCATAGGCTTGTCATTGATCTCAAAAGAGGTTTTGAGGGGCCAGGAATGTTTCCTTAGCTACGCTAATTTTAGGTGTCTCCTTGGGTTGTTTGACTGTTTGAAAGGTGCTGATTTTGATGGGGTGGAGATTTAGTCCCTGTAGGTGCCATCCTGTCCAGCTTCCCTTGTGTGCTAGTCCTCATTTGCATTCTAAAAGCATGCCCTTGCCCACTGATCGGTGTCTGTTACTTTGTGATTCTTAGTCGAGGGGCTCGGAGGGTAGCTTTAGTCTGCTTCCATTTCGAGTGCCCAATTTCATAAAATTTGTTGTCCGATAAAACATAAGAACATAAGAAATAGGAGCAGGAGTAGGCCATCTGGCCCTTCGAGCCTGCCCCGCCATTCAATAAGATCATGGCTGATCTGTCGTGACTCAGCTCCACCTTCCCGCCCTCTCCCCATAATCCTTAATCCCTTCTCTTATAAGATAACATCCGTGTAGTCTTGCAAATTTTTATCTTGAGATAATGATCCAATTCAGTTTTGAGAGCTGTGATTGAATCTGCCATGATGTGGGTTTGCCGGCGTTGGACTGGCGTAAACACAGCAAAAAGTCTGACAACACCAGGTTTTAGTCCAACCGATTTATTTGATAATATACTCACAAGCTTTTGGGGTTTAGTCCCTTCGTCAGGTGAATGGAGAGTTCTGGCCTCAGACAGAGCATATAAAGCCTTAAGGATATATAATCCTTAAGGATTCGCATTCTAATCAGTAATCTCTAAACTGTCTGTGCTTTATATGTTCTGTCTGAGGCCAGAACTCTCCATTCACCTGACGAAGGGACTAACCCCGAAAGCTTGTGAGAATATTATCAAATAAATCGGTTGGACTAAAACCTGGTGTTGTCAGACTTTTTATTGAATCTGCCTCCAGCACACACACTCTCAGGCAGTGCAGTAAAGATCAGAACCACTCGCTGTGCAAAAGACTTTCTCTCATTTCTCCATTAGTCCTTTAGTTAGTCACCTTCAATCTGTGCCCCCAGTTCTTACTCCTTGCACCAATGGGAATGGTTTCTCTCTATCTACACTGTTCGGGTCCCCCTCATGGTTTTGAATACCTCGATCGAATCATCTCTCCTCTTCTCCAACAGTTCGCCACCTCTCCAATCTGTCCGTGTAACTGTAGCGCCACATTTCCGGAACAATCCTCCTCAATCTTTTCTGCCCTCTCTCTCTCTGACCTTCCTTCCCAACCTGCCGTGTTCAGGATTGGACACTGTACCTGCTGAAACAGTGGGTGGGATTTCCCGTCCCCACCTGCTGGAGGGAAGTTCTAGTCCTGCCGAATATCCCGACGGGATATTTGAATCTGTGGTCGCAGGAAGTCCCACTGCGACCTTCAGTGGTTAAGGATATATATTCTGTTGCAATTTTTACCCTTTGTTTTATATTGGCCGGGATTCTCCAGCCGTTCGTGCCAGCGGGATTCTCCAGTACCGCTGAGCGCCAAATTCTCCATCCTCTCTGGCAGAGGCAACAGCCAGAGAATTCCAGCCATTGTCTCTCCTCACTCTTTGGACCAAAATGTATCACTTCACACTTTTCAGCATTACATCCCATCTGCCTCGTGTCCACCCTATTTTGTGGCTATGACTCATCTTTCATTCCCTCACCCTGCAGTATAAATATTTCCCACTTCCCCTGCCTTTTAGCTTTGACAAAGGGTCACCTGGACTTGAAACGTCAGTTCTTTTCTCTCCTTACAGACGCTGCCAGACCCGCTGAGATTTTCCAGCGTTTTCTCTTTTGGTTTCAGATTCCAGCCTCCGCAGTTATTTGTTTCATTTCTTTCCACCAGCCTGGCCGTGTTCTCCTAAAGATTTTTCACTCTCTACCTCACAGTTCCCAATACGTCCAAGATCTGTGTCGCACACAAACTTTGAACTTGTGATCTGGACACCCAGGTCCATCGCCAAGGAAAGCAGTGGTCCGAGCATCTACCCCTGGGGAACCTTCTGTTCCCCCTTCCTCCATTCAGGATAACAACTGCTTGCTGCTACTTTCCATTGCCTTCACTTAGCTAACCTGTTATATCCAGGCTGCTGTTTTCCTTTTTATTCAATGGGTTTCAGTCTTGCTGTTTTGCTATTGGTTTAATTAAAGAATTCAAAAGGGAATTAGACTGTTATCTGAGAAGGAAGAATGTGCAGGGTTACGGAGAGAAGGCAGGGGGTTGACAAGAAATCCAGACAGGGGGAACTGGCAGGGTAAATGTGTGGGGTTACGTGAATAGGATCTGGGTGGGATTGTAGGCGGTACAAAGTTGATGGGTCAAATGGCCTCCTTTTTTACCGTAAGGATTCTATGATATAAGTGAATTGCTCACTCAGAGAGCCAGTACAGACACAATGGGCTGAATGGACTCTTCCTGTCGTGTAACAATTCTATGGTTCTGCGTGGCACTTTATCCAAAGTCTTTTGGATAAATGGCCACATTAACCTCATCAATCCTCCCTGTTATCTCGTCAAAAAGTTTAAGCAAGTTGGTTAAATATGATTTTACTGCAACAAATAGATGCTGACTTTCCTTGGCTAATCTAAACCTGATGTGGTTGTGCCAGCGTTGGACTGGGGTAAACGCAGTAAAAAGTCTGACAACACCAGGTTTTAGTCCAACCGATTGAGTTTACTATCAAATAAATCGGTTGGACTAAAACCTGGTGTTATTAATCTAAACCTCTCTAATTTATTTTTCTAAAAGCTTCCCATCACTGTGTTAAACTGACCGGCCTGTAGTTGCTGGGCTTATTTCAGCACCCTTTTTCGAACGGAGGTGTAGTGTTAGTAATTCTCCAGCCCTCTCACACTGCCCTGTAAAAGAGGATTGGAAAGTTATGGTCAGTATCTCTACAATTCCCACCCTTCCTTCCTTCAGCATTCTTGGATGCATCACATCTGCATCCCAGTGTCTTATCGAGTTTAAGTATAGGCAGTGTCTCCAATGCCTCCTTCTTATCAATCTGTGTTCTCAGCCCCCTGCTACACTCCTTATACACCTGTGACTGTGCGGCCAAATTCCCCTCCAATTCAATTTTCAAGTTCGCTGACGACACCACAGTAATGGGTCGGATCTCAAACAATAACGAATCAGAGTACAGGAATGAGATAGAGAATCTGGTGAACTGGTGCGGCAACAATAATCTCTCCCTCAATGTCAACAAAACGAAGGAGATTATCATTTACTTCAGGAAGCTTAAAGCATATCATACCCTTGTCTACATCAACAGGGACCAAGTAGAAAGGGTCGAGAGCTTCAGGTTTTTAGGTATCCAGATCTCCAACAACCTGTCCTGGTCCCACCCCATGCCAACACTATAGTGAAGAAAGCCCACCAATGCCTCTATTTTCTCAGAAGACAAAGGAAATTTGGCATGTCAGCTACGACTCTCACCAACTTTTACAGATGCATAATAGAGAGCATTCTTTCTGATTTGTATCACAGATTGGCATGGGCTCCTGCTCTGTCCAAGTCTGCAAGGAACTACAAAAGGCTTATGAATGTAGCCCAATCCATCACACAAACCAGCCTCCCATCCATTGACTCTGTCTACACTTGCCACTGCTTCGGTAAAGCAGCAGCATAATTAGGGACCTCACACACCCCAGACATTCTCCTTTCCACCTTCTTCCATCAGGAAAAGATAGAGAAGTCTGAGATCATGTACCAACTGATTCAAGAACAGCTTCTTCCCTGCTGCCATCAGACTTTTGAATGGACCTACCTTGCATTAAGTTGATCCATCTCTGCACCCTAGCTATGACTGTAACATTACATTCTGCACTCTCTCCTTTCCTTCTCTATGAATGGTATACTTTGTATAGTGCACAAAAAACAATACTTTCACTGTTTACTAATACATGTGACAATAATAAATCAAATCAAATCAGTAATTTAAAGATTAACATGATGTTTCTGTGAGGATTTTCCCCAGAACTGTCCACACTCTGATCAAATTGCTTCACATATCCAACAACTTTGAATCTTTTAAAACATTCTTCATGATATTAATGTACAATAATTAATATTTGGGGAGTTGTAGATTTCTTAAAATGTAGAATTGTAACATGCAGCTCAGTAATGAAGGACGAAAAGGGATTCTAGTCAGAATTCTCCGGCTGGTCATGCCCCACTGCCACTGCCAATGAGAATGGAGAGTTTGGCACTCAGCCAAATCTCCGCTCACTGCAGCGGGACTGGAGAATCCCGCCCATTGTCTGTAAAATATTTGATTTCATTTATTATTGGGATACAGTGAAAAATATTGTTTCTTGCACGCTATACAAGGTATACCGTTCATAGAGTACACAGGGGAAAAGGGAAGCAGAAAATGGTATTGCAGTTACAGATAGGGTGAGGAGAAAGAGCAGCTTGACAGGACCATTCAAGATTCTGATGGCAACAGGGAAGAAGCTGATCTTGAGTCTGTCAAAACTGATGTAAAGACAGTGGCTGGAATTTTACCGCCTCGCTCGGGCGAGACTGGATACTCACATCCAAGGCCAACAGATATTCCTGTTTTCAGACCTTTGCCCGCTCCAATTCTGTGTGGGCAAAGTGATAGAGTTCCGGCCTTTTGGGTTCGGGGATGACATCTAATCAGGTTCATGAGTTCCTGCCATGGATATGAAATATCTAACCTGCAATTTATTCCAATCGACATTCCATATTTCTGTGTTGTGACTGTAAAACCTTTGCTCCATTTAATGCAGGGAATGGTGTCTGTAATTGTGGAATCTGTGACTGCTTCGATGGATGGATTGGGAATGCCTGCGAAATCTGGATTGGTTTGGAGAGTTACTGAAGGTTGCAGACTAACAGAAAGGATTCCTGAAGGCGGTTTTGTGTTCTGCTGCATGGCTTAAGGATATTATTGGAAGCAGCCTTTGAAACGCACTGTGCACACAAATAAACATCTTCACTTGCTAACGTTCCCATGTTAGTTTCGCTACTGGGGTTTGCACCATCAGAAGCAAACAGTTTAATCGCCAAAGTGCCAATATAAATGGTAAAATGACCTTTAGTACCAAACGTACTGGGGTTCTTAGCATGGCATGATTGCCAAGGCACTCTGCCTTATAATGAGACTAGCTTCAGTAATTAATAATCTACAGATATGCCAGCTGTTTCCCTTGTATGATAAGCAAGTGTTTAGGAATTGAGATTACGGCTACATTCATTTGGTTGTTAGCAAATGTGCAGCTCATTACGAAGAGACACTGTTGGCAGTAAATCTGCAAATGACCAAGTATTTTGACTGATTTGCCAATGACTGTTGCAATAAATATTGACTGGCGCAGAATTTGCCTGTTCATGACAGTCATTCGATAAGTGATTTAAACAATTTTTACAACTTCCCAGTGTCACTCATTCTTAAACCATGCTTTTACAAAGATGTACGTATAGTTTGAATAAAAAGAATGCCACTTTTAAACAATCTGTGTAAGTCTTCACTCTGTGCACGTTCAACATTTTTGGTATCGGATGAAATAGCTCTTCATTAGAAAGAAAAAATTATTAATTCTATTGTGAATTGAGAAACTGATTTATCCAGAGAGTGGGGAAGATGTGGGACTCGCTCCCACAGGGAGTGGGGAGAATGTGGACACACATCCACAGAGAGTGGGGAGAACATGGGACTCACTCCCACAGGGACTGGGGAGAACGTGGGACTCGCTCCCACAGGGAGTGGGGAGAACGTGGGACTCGCTCCCACAGGGAGTGGGGAAAAGGTGGAACTCGCTCCCACGGGGAGTGCAGAGAATGTGGGACTCGCTCCCACAGGGAGTGGGGAGAATGTGGGACTTGCTCCCACAGGGAGTGGGGAGAATGTGGGAGTTGCTCCCACAGGGAGTGGGGAGAATGTGGGACTCGCTCCCACAGGGAGTGGGGAGAATGTGGGACTCGCTCCCACGGGGAGTGGAGAGAATGTGGGACTCGCTCCCACGGGGAGTGGGGAGAATGTGGGACTCGCTCCCACAGAGAGTGGGGAGAATGTGGGACTCGCTCCCACAGAGAGTGGGGAGAATGTGGGACTCGCTCCCACAGGGAGTGGGGAGAATGTGGGACTCGCTGCCACAGGAAGTGGGGAGAATGTGGGACTCGCTCCCACAGGGAGTGGGGAGAATGTGGGACTCGCTGCCACAGGAAGTGGGGAGAATGTGGGACTCGCTCCCACGGGGAGTGGGGAGAATGTGGGACTCGCTCCCATAGAGAGTGGGGAGAATGTGGGACTCGCTCCCACAGGGAGTGGGGAGAATGTGGGACTCGCTCCCATAGAGAGTGGGGAGAATGTGGGACTCGCTCCCACAGGGAGTGGGGAGAATGTGAGACTCGCTCCCACAGGGAGTGGGGAGAATGTGGGACTCACTCCCACAGAGAGTGGGGAGAATGTGGGACTCGCTCCCACAGGGAGTGGGGAGAATGTGAGACTCGCTCCCACAGGGAGTGGGGAGAATGTGGGACTCGCTCCCACAGGGAGTGGTTAAGGTGAGTTTTATTGATTATATTTTATTCTTTCAAGGCATGTGGACGTTACTGGCTGGGCAGCATTTATTGTCCATCTCTCTAACTGCCCTTGAACTAAGCAGCTTGCTAGGCGATTTAAGAGGGTAGTTGAGAGTCAGCCACATTGCTGTGGTTGTAAAGTCATGTGTAGGCCAGACCAGGTAAGGATGGCAGATTTCCTTCCCTAAAGGGACATTAATGAACCAGATGGATTTTTCCAACAATCAATGATAGTTCCATAGTCATTAACGCTGAGGGTAACTTTCAATTCCAAATTTATTAATTAATTGATTTTAAAATCCAGCAACTGCCCTGGTGGGATTTGAACCAATGTCAGAAAAGGTCGAGGGGGGCCTGATTGAGGGGTATAAGATCTTGAGGAGTATGGATAGGGTGAGTACAGGGCAGCTGTTCCCCTTGGTTAAGGGGTCATTCACGAGGGGGCATAGTTTTAGGGTGTGGGGCAGGAGATTCTGAGGGGATTTGAGAAAAAGCTTTTACTCTCAGAGTGTGGTAGGAATCTGGAGTGAACCCACCTGGAGACTGGAAACCTCACAATCTTTAAAAAATACTTGGGTGAGATTTGAAACATCCTAACATTCAAGGATAAGAGACAAGTTCTGGAAAATGGGACAGGCACGCCTTTAGTGCTAGTTGTTATCAGTGCAGACTCGATGGGTCGAAAGGCCTTTTTCTGTACTGTATGGCTATGAGATCTTCAGAGCATTAAACCTGGGTCTCTGGATTACTAGCCCAGTGAAATTACCACAACACCATCCTCTCCTACCGATACATTGAAGGGGAAGCTGGATAAACACATGAGGAAGGAAGGAATGGTAGAATATGTTATATGCTATTGAGCAGAGGAGACTTGAGTGCAACATGAACTTCAGCATGTACTAGATGGGCTGAATGGCCTGTTTCTGTGCTGTACATTGTGTTTATGTCCGTCCAGTGCTTGTGATGTAACACATCAAGGGTAGGATTCCTGCTCTGAGTATTAAAATAGCTGTGTCATGGGAAAATGTATCCAGGTGCTAGCGGATTGCCAGCCCTGCTTGGGCATTGCCCTATTTCACCATACATTAACCATACAATACAATACTAACATTCAGTGGGCTGATCAACATGCCCATCCCTCTGTTCTTCCGTGTCCCATCTTTCTCCACAAATCAGGAAGTGAAAAGAGCCCTCATCAGCCAATCGGTTGACCCTTTGCTATCTGCCGAATAATTTTCATTCCTTCGTCTTCAATATTTTTCCAACAAGAATAAACAGAAGTCTTCAAATGTAAGGAGATCAGGCCGTAGGAAGTAAGAACAACAGTAAGCCCTTCAGCTCTTCCAACCTGTTCCGACATTCATTAAGATCATGGCTGATCTGATCGCAACCTCAGGTCCACTTCCCTCTCTGTCCCTCCCATAACCAGTGACTTTCTTGTTGATCAAAAATCTGGCCAACTCATCTCTAACTCAGCTTAAATATACTCAATAAGCCAGCTTCCATTTCTCTCTGTGAAACAATTCCAGTGACTAACAATCTTCTGAGGGAAGAAATTCCTCCCCATCGCTGTCTGAAATGAGAAACCCTTGTTCTGAAGCTAAATCCCTGATGAGAGTCACAGGTCATCTCAGAACCCACTGAACCGAGAGGAAGCAGGTCACCCCTGAATTCAAGGCACTGTTTGAGAGTGAGATTATCCCAACTACCAGTAAACGATGGAGTCCACTCTCACCAGCTGAAACTTCTTCATTCAGAATGTTGTAAATCTTTGGCATTCTCTGTCCTCTCACAATGTGGATGCGGAATCATTGAGTGTGGCTGATTGGCTACTAAGGGAATTGAGGGACATGGGGATACTGCGGGAAGATGGAGTTGCGATAGAAGATCAGCCATGATCTTATTGAATGATAGAACAGGTTCAAGAGCCCGAATGGCCTCATCCTGCTTCTTACTTTCTTATGTAGATAGAATGTTTTCTCACTACTTATTCCCACAGGGATATTTGAAATCTATTTGCTCGTAGGACAGTGGCAGAACTGCTGTGGATACATTAATTGCTAATTAGTTTGATCAGATGATGGAGTTGATACTTTCTCAGTGAATTAAGCCATGATGTGGAGATGCCGACATTGGACTGGGGTGGGCACAGTAAAAAGGGGGAAGGAATGGTGCCGTGGTATTGTCACTGGATTAGTAATCCAGAAACCCAGAGCAAGGTCCAGAGACTGGGGTTCAAATCTCACAAAGGCAGATGGTAAAATTTGAATTGAATAAAAATCTGGAATTAAAAGTCTAACATGACTATGAAATGGTATCGATCGTCATAAAAACCCACCTGGTTCTTTAATGTCCTTAGTGGAAGGAAATCTGCCTCCCTCACCCAGTCTGGTCTACATGTAACTCCAGATTCACTCTCAAATGTCTTTGGAAATGGAGGGCAGTTACAAGAGTAATTAAATGCTGGGTCTGCCAGCGATGCCCACTTCTTGTTTAAAATAGAACCTAGCCTGTACTTCTTCAGAGGAAATCAGAGCCCCTGCAAGAAACCCAGGGAGAATGTGTAAACTCCACACAGTTACCCAAAGCCAGAATTGAACCTGGGTCCCCAATGTTGTGAGGCAGCAGCTCTAACCACAGTGCCACCCATTTCTACTCCAGAAAACATCAGTTCACAATTTCACTCCAAAGACTTGAACATATGAAGCAGACTGATAGCTGGGGGAGGTGATGGCCTGGTGGTATTGTCATTGGATTATCAATCCAGAAGCACAGCTAATGTTCTAGGGACCCAGGTTCGAATCCTACCGCAGCAGATGGTATAATCCAAATTCAATTTTTAAAAAAATCTGGAATTAAGAATCTACCGATGACCCAGAAACCATTGTCGATTGCCGGAAAAACCCATCTGGTTCACTGAAGTCCTTTAGGGAAGGAAATCTGCCATCCTTAACCGGTTTAGCCTACGTGTAACTCCAGGGCCACTCTCAAGTGTCTTCCGAAATGGAGGGCAGTTAGGGACAGGTAATAAATGCTGCACCCCCACCAGCGATACCCACTTTCCGTAAAGTAAATTTAAACAATCATTCTGATCTCACACAATTATGATCTGATACTTACCCTTCAGGAATAGAAAGTGAAAGATCTGGAACTAAACAATTGTTGCCCCATTTTCACCTTGGACAAGGCCAGAACTCAGTGGTCATACTTCATGGGTGCAAGGTTTATGGGCTATGGTTGCACTGGGTCTTCATAGAAATATTTTATTCAATATGCTGTATTTGTGTACAACAAATGATAATAAACATTTAAACTGTACAATGCAGACAAACTTTTTTGCATATATGTATGTAAATTTAGTAATACATACCAACAGTTCTTGATACATACAACCTACTACATGCAGTTCTGTTTCATCAATGCCACCCTCTTCCCATGCAACAAATGAGACAACAGACAAAATCGGAACCAAAGCACAAATAATTAATATTCCCCTCTGCTGTACTTTGTTAAAAATAAAACATGGTAAGAATTAGTTTGTCAAGGACAATCATTCATTTGGAAAAAAAAACACCCTCACAGACAACTCGTGAACAACAAAAGGCGGGGGTGGAGGGGGAGAAAAACAAGAGGGGTTAACAACAATATACCCATCGGCGCTAACAAAACTAAATTCAGCCAAAATTGAATTCGTCAACTGGGACGCAAGGGGCAAATCATTGGGGTTCACTGTCGAAAACTGCGTGTTGTATGTGGTCTCTGGGAACACCAGCCCCATAAAGCTAAAATCAAAACTATTCTTACAAATGGTTTCAATGTTAATCACAGCATTTAATTAGCTCAGTACAGAGATCCCGCGCTGGCTGGCTGATGTGCTTAAATCTTCTTTTCTGCTCCTTTTTTTAAAAAAGAAATCAACACAAATCTTTCATTGGACAAACAATGAATTATAAATTGCTAAAAGTTATCAGATGTAACACATTAGCAGCATAGCAGCAGCAGCAGAACGATATTTCCTACTCAGTAAGAATCTGCAGAAATAGTTCGTAAAATAACTCAGGAATATTAGAAAGAAGAAATACTTTTTTTTTAAATAGATTTCAAGCTTCTTCAGAACTGAGAGACCTGCAGCTTGACAAACGATTCCTTGTAATGCGGGAAACACTTTGACCATCTATAATTACAAGAAAACCTTATGAGAACGTATGTTTGTAGAGTCTGGCTGAAAATAAAATGGTTAAAACATACTGAATAGTACCAGACTACAGAATGGCTTTCGATTAGTACAATCCTCGCGAATTCGCATTTATAAAGTCCTACTCATCATTTTGCTAAATTAGTTTTCCTTCACTGATACAATGACACAACTCACAGTGCAGCAAAGTCATTATTTTCTGATTTCAAATTAAACTCATTATTCACATTTCTCTCCTTTTTTTCAGTTAAAATGTATTTGCGTTCTCCATCACACTGAATCTCGTTATATCTACAATAAGTGGCCATGAATCTCACGACTCTGATTTTTGTTCTGAGGCAGTGGTGTTCGTAAACATGTTCAAAAGTAATTCTCATTCAACCAATGACAGTTTCTCTAGATGTATGGGACTTGCACTTGACTCATTTTGGTGGCACTGTCATTGTGTATATTTCCAAAGATTCTGCTTAGCTTGGTAAGGATAGTTTTTCCTGAATTAATCACATCTCTTTTTTTTGCCACTTTACTTAAGCTGGATGCCTTCTCCGAGCTCCACGTTTGGGAAACTATAACACCTCGATATTTTATTCAATGATATCAGGATAAAGCACTTCTCACTTGGTAGAATTACAGTAGAAAGTATGTTGAAGAAACTTATTTCTAATGTTTGCTACATTTACGGTCGGGGAAGAGTTAAGATCAAAATGTGTCTGCTTTTGTTTAATGACTGATGTTTTAGCACTTTCATGATTGCGTAGCTTCATCACTGTCGCAATCAGTTCACGGAGTCATATGGGATGCTCTAGTTAGAACAATTTGAGTATTTGTCTGCCAACTAATTTTCTCTTTACTGGTTAGCTACTTCGGTGGGATGAGATAAAATGTTAAACAAATTACAAAGGTGGAGTTCTTTGACATTGATTTGTGATTAGAAAAAAATCAATTAATGGAAGATTAATATGACTCATGATAATCACCTTTTCTTCCATTAAGTGCCTGGTTTTGGTGTGCAGGCTAAAAAACAAGGCAGATCACCTCTAGCTCAGCAGTTCCCAGTGACTGATGACCAGCTGCAGGCTGGGCTAGAGAATGCTGGCACATTGACCACAATGAGCCCAATTGCATGCTGAGTTTAAAGAACAAAAACAAAGGTTCGCAAATCTCCCTCACGACCAGTAAAATCCTTTTTTTTAAATATCCTGCAGGGTGATAACAGAAAGATCTCCTGTAAGCCTCACCTCATTGTTGTTGTCGTGGTAAGGACACACACACACACACACCGGTCACCTCGCCTACGCTCCCTAAACTATACAGGAGTGGGTCAGAGACACCCTTTCAGCCTCTGTGATATCTCGAGCCAGGACCAGGCTTCCCCTCACTGGGCCACCTGAAGCACAACTCCAGCTGATGGTAGAGGAACTCTTAAATTTTCCAAGGATGCTGGTGCCGGGGACAGAGGGAGGGAGGGAGGGAGGGATGGCGGAGGGAAGGGTTAGCTTTTGCGTACGGGCTACCCAGATTTCCTAGAACCCACACACAATTTGGGTGCAGTGGACCCTGCTCGGTGGACAAGGCATCTGGCACAGCCAACATGTGTGTGCAGCACAAGGGAACTGCAAAGGAGCTTGGTGCTGATAGATGCACCATTGACTGATTCTGATTGACTTAATTCCATCTACATCACCACCAATCTAAAGAGCAATTCACCAGACTCTGAGCAATCTTTTCATTTACATGTCTAGTCAATAGGCTGTGACATTGATCCCATTGCTGATGCACATTGTGGTTAGACGCTCCCCGTATCCCTGATAATTGTCAGTCCAACACTGGAGGCAAACCCAGTGATGGCGTTTTAACTTTCCCGCCGTCTACTTTTCCTCAATAGCAAAAAACACACAACAGTCCCTGCGAAAGAAAAAGAGGTTAGGACAGTGCATAGAGCAGCCATGTTAGAAAACCAGAGAGGGACTTTGTCCTGAATGAGCAAAGATATACAGCTGGGATCCCCACTGCTATCTGCTGTGTTACAAATCGACAGGTCTGAAACACAAAACCTTCTCCGGCACTTGAAACAGAGAGACTCTTTCAGGTGTGTGTTTAACAGGCTATGTACCAAATGCAGTTGTGAAATACGTCATTCTCATGGAGTGTCACAGTTAAGAGGAAATAGATAAAAGGCATTCCATTATCTTGTTAGGACATCCATGATTAGAGTTTAGCTGGTTCTCCAGATGTCTTCTTGTCGTGGAAAGAGCTACACATTGAGGTTTATCCACTTGCAATGAGCTAGACCAAAGACTGCAATGAACACTGGTTCACTTGCTTCACCTGATCCACAGACATTTAGAAGGAGATAGTCTGCCAGAGATAAATCACACGAGAGTGTAACGATTTAGGAATTTCTGTCCTTCCCAAGATCTGGCTGGCTATGTCGACTTGTTCTTTTTCACTTGCTTCCCTCCATTCATTATTGCAGAAGTACTTGTGCTTTTACTGGGAGTGGCTGTGTTTTTCGGTACGGTTTCACCAATGTCGTGCAGTGATGGTTCTCGGTACATGGCAACTGCGGGCAACAGGACAAAAAGGCACATGTGAAACACCTCTGGACAAGTTACATTTACAATGGTCACAACTCATTGTTTTGTTAGTGTCACAAGTGGGCGTACATTAACACTGCAATGAATTTAGAACTAGAGGGCACAGCCTCGAAGTAAGGGGGGGGGGCAGTCTAGAACAGAGTTGAGGAGGAACTTCTTCACTCAAAGGGTGGTGAATCTCTGGAATTCTCTGCCCATCGAAGTGGTGGAGGCTGCCTCGTTGAATATATTTCAGTCACGGGTGGATAGGTTTTTGGTAGGCAAGGGAATTAAGGGTTATGGGGAGAAAGTGGGAAAGTGGAACTGATCCACTTCAGATCAGCCATGATCTTATTGAATGGCGGGGCAGGCTCAAAGGGCCAGATGGCCTACTCCTGCTCCTATTTCTTATGTTCTTATGTTCTTACAATGAAAAGTCCAATGGGCAAACACTACAGCCCCCCCCCCCCCCCCCCCCCCCCGCACCCCACAGTTTAACCAAACCTTCCAAGACTGGGTCCATTTAATTGTTGAAAAGCTACGGCAGTGTCAAACTCAGAACTCTCCACTCACCTGACAAAGGGTCAGAGGCCTGAAAGCTAGTGGTTTTTACTACCAAATAAACTGTTGGACTTTAACCTGGTGTTGTGAGACTTCTTACTGTGTCAAACTGGGACAGTGGATGGCACTGTTGCCTCACAGCGCCGGGGCCCAAGTTCGATTCCTGACTCGGGTCACTGGTTGTGCGGAATCTGCACATTCTCCCTGTGTCTGTGTGGGTTTCCTCCGAGTGCTCCGGTTTCCTCCCACACTCCAAAGATGTGGTGGTTAGGTGCATGGATGGTGGAGGCAATGGCCCAGTGTATTATGACTAGACTGTTAATCTAGAAACTCAGCTAATGTTCTGGGGACCCTGAATTGAATCCCACCGCAGCAGATGGTGGAATTTGAATTCAATTTTTAAAAATATCTGGAATTAAGAATTTACTGATGACCATGAAACCATCGTCGATCGTCAGAAAAACCCATGTGGTTCACTAATGTCCTTTCAGGAAGGAAATGTCGTTGGTGTGCGTAAACTGGGCCATCTCAAGGGCATCATGACAGCTCAGAGACTATCTCTGTTGCTGTGCGGACACATGGATTTGGGCCTGTGTCTGTGGGAGTTTGCGCGTTCTCCCCGTGGTTGCGTGGGTTTCCTCCGGGTACTCCGGTTTCCTCCCACATCCCAAAAATGTGCTTTTAGGCTGATTGATGGGGTAACAAATTGTCCCTATATTGGACCTCCCTGATCCTCACACATTAGGCATAGACTAAAATCATGAATAGGTCACTGACCATGGGACGGCGGCGCGGGCTCGTTGGGCCGAAGGGCCTGTTTCCCGTGCTGTGTTGTTCTTTGTTCTTTGAAATCTGTCGTCCTTATCCCATTTGGCCTACATGTGACACCAGAGTCACAGCAATGTGGTTGACTCGCAACTGCCCTCCAAGGGCAACTAGGGATGGGCAGTAAATGCTGGGCAGCCAGCAACGCCTATGCCCCATAAATGAATAAAAAAAATCCCCTAGTTGCCACACTCTGGTGTCTGTTCGGATACGCTGAGAAAGAATTTAGCATGGCCAATGCACCCAACCTCTTTGCAGGTTAGCACATCTTTGGAATGTGGAGAGAAACCGTACCTAGAGGAATCCCACACAGACACGGGGAGAACATGCAAACTCCACACAGACAGGGACCCAAGCCGGGAATCAAACCCAGGCCCCTGGCGCTGTGAGGCAGCAGCACCAATCACCGTGCTAATTTGACACTGCTATAGCCTTTCAATAATTAAATGGACCGTATCTTGAAAGGATTGGCTAAACTGGGGAGGGGCTGGGGTTTGCCCATCAGAACCTGGACATTCAAGATTTGGATTTGATTTCAGATCTAGTTACAGATTTCAATGAGAAGGTTTGCCAACTACTTTTCCATCTTCTTTATAATGCAAATCATGTTGATTTTGCAGAAGCGAAGAGCAATGGGATGGATAGGATAGAGGTGGAGAGACTCTTCCCGCTCAAAAAAGACAGTAGGACTAGGGGGCACAGCCTCAAGATAAAGGGGAGGCGGTTTAGAACGGAGTTGAGGAGGAACTTCTTCACTCAAAGGGTGGTGAATCTCTGGAATTCTCTGCCCGTTGAAGTGGTGGAGGCTGCCTCGCTAAATATTTTTAAGAAACAGGTTGATGGGTTTTTGATAAGAGAAGGGATTAAGGGTTATGGGGAGAGGGCGGGAAGGTGGAGCTGAGTCACGACAGATCAGCCATGATCTTATTGAATGGCGGGGCAGGCTCGAAGGGCCAGATGGCCTACTCCTGCTCCTATTTCTTATGTTCTTATGTTCTTATGTTCAGAGACCATGTCTCCTTCATTGAAAAGCCAGGGAATGTTGTTATACTCTGTAATCAACAAGCTTGCAAATGAAGCTACAGCAATGGACATTGCAAAGGTTAACCTTCCTGTAGGTTACGGAAGGGGGAGGAGCGTCGATGCTGCAAAGTCTGTGGGATGAGAGCGGAGGTGAGGTATGTAAGTAAAGCTGGAGGGGCTGGAAGGAAGAAGGTGGGTGGGTGGGACAGCTGCAGAGGCTGGGGGTGGAGTGGGGGGAGGAAGAGACAGGGGTGTTGGTAGGCTAAGATGGCACCATGGGAAGTTGAATAGATAGGGAGGGAGTGGTGAGTACATGTTTTGGGGCAGTGGGGAAGAGACAGGGAGAGGATGAGACAGGAAGGACAGAACCAGTGCAAAATGTAACCACTGCCAAGAACGTTGGGCAGGATTTTCCAGCCGCATTCGCCCCAGAACTGGAAAATTCCACCCAAGGTCAATGGACCTTCCCACAGTCCGCCCCTCGCCCGCTCTGTTTCCCGTGGCAGACGGAATGGAAAGATTTACCCCATAGAGTTTGGAGCCTATACCCAGAATTGGACAAATACTTCAAAAGGAAAAACTATTGCAGGGTTCAGGAGGGAAAGATCAGGGTGTGTGGGCCTCTTTGAAAAGTTAATTCAAGGAGCTGGCACAGTCACGATGGGCTGAATGGCCTCATTCTGTGTCTAAGCATTCCCTGGACTTCTAGGCCTCATCTTCTCACCATCCATCGGCTGCCTTCTCCAAATGTCCAAGAGCTGACAACAAGCCAATGGAAAGGACAAGAAGTACAGGAGATTCCAGGATGTGCACACCACACAGACTAAGTCGGCACCCATCCAGGATTAACCTAAAACCAGCGAGGGTTGAAGATTAACCTCTCCTCAGAAAGGCCTTGTCTTCTGAGGAAAAGTTGAGCAGGAGTTGAGAGTTTGGAAGATTGAGAGGCGATCAGACCCTGAGGGAGCTGGACATGGTGGATTCTGGGAGGATGTTTCCCATCATGGTGGAGTCTGGGACTAGGGGACACAGTTTAATAATAAGGGATCTTTCTGTTCAGGCAGAGGAGAAGATAAATTTCTTCTCTCAGAAGGTGGTGAGTGTTTGGAATTTTCTCTTCCAGAGGGCGGTGGAACTGGATCATTGAACACATTCAAGGCCAAGTTAGAGTTTTGGTCAACAAAGGAGCAAAGGCTTATGGGGAGATTGGTAGGAAAGTAGAATTAAACTACAATCAAGTAGGTCATTGTATTAAAGAATGGTGGAGTAGATTCGAAGGGCTGAATGGCCTATGCTTGCTCCTATTCCTTATGATTTTGGGAGCTAGGACACTGCTTGGAACAAAATCCCTGGCGAAAACTCGCAGGGACATTTAAAGCAAAACATATCCCTTCAACACTCTTGTTTTCACCGTTTTATAGATGTCGAAATTGGGAAAGAAAAATTGTTTGGCTGACGGGCAAGCAGGTAACAGAGAGGGTGTTATATTTCCAAATGGTCAGGAGGACGTGGGGAACCATTACACTGGAGTGACACCAATGGGAGGAAAGAGAGACAGAGAGGAGAGAGAGAGAGGAGAGAGAGAGGGAGAGAGAGAAAGGGAGAGAGAAAGACAAAGACAGAGAGAGGGAGAGAGTGAGGCAGAGACAGAAAGAGGGAGAGAGAGAGGAGAGAGAGGGAGAGAGAGGGAGGGTTGGCAGTTATACTAAGGAGGAACCTTCAATAATCAAAAATGCCAACTTCAGAATGGTGCTGTAGCAATTATCCATGAACATCCTAAAGAAAGTCATTAATTGACAGAACTTGAGTATTGTTGAAAACAAACATTCTGCTGAAATCTTTCATCTTGCACCAGTGGATGGTGACTGATAATTAACTACCAAGCATTGTTAGAAATTAAAAACCGGCAGCTTGACTCTGATTAGCGAAGGAATTTCCCTGTGGAATGAACTGTCAAGTAGCTATCACTTATTTTGTTTCAGCTAAACATTCGGCCCATCAAGTCTGCACCAACTCCTTTGAAGAGTATTGATAGTATTCCCACTGCACTGCTCTTTCCCCATACTCCTGCTCTCCATTTTCACCTTCAAGATTTTATCCAATTTCCTTTTGGAGTTGTTGTTGATTTTGTATCAATGATCTAACCAGATACTGCATTGCAAATCCGAAGCAAAAAGTGTCAGGAAGGATTTTCTTCTTTCATCTCTCATTCTTTTACTGAATAGTACAAACCTCTGGTTATTAATTCATTACCCATTGAGCACAGATTCTCTTCATTTACTCTATCTAAATCACAAATAAAGAAGCACCTGGAACTCAATCCCAACTCTGCTACCATTTCAGAATCATGGAATCCCTACAGTGCAGAAGGAGGCCATTCAACCCATCAAGCCTGCACTGACAACAATCCTTCCCAATCCCTATTCCTGTAACCCCATTATTTATCCTGCTAATCACCCTGACACTAAGGGGCAGAATAGGAATGTAGGAATTAGGAGCAAAAGTAGGCAGACTCAACTCTTCGAGCCTGCTCCACCATTCAGTCAGATCATGGCTGATCTCTCCCTGGTCTCAAATCCACCTCCCCACCTGTTCCCCATGTCCCCTTATCCCTTTTCTTATTAGAAATTTATTCATCTCCTTCTTGAAATCATTCAACAATTCAGATTCCACAGTGCAATAAGAACATAATAAGAACATAAGAAATAGGAGCAGGAGTAGGCCATCTGGCCCTTCGAACCTGCCCCGCCATTCAATAAGATCATGGCTGATCTGTCGTGGCTCAGTTCCACTTTCCCGCCCTCTCCCCATAACCCTTAATCCCGTCTCTTATCAAAAACCTATCAACCCGCGTCTTAAAAATATTTAGCGAGGCAGCCTCCACCACTTCAACGGGCAGAGAATTCCAGAGATTCACCACCCTTTGAGTGAAGAAGTTCCTCCTCAACTCCGTTCTAAACTGCACCCCCCACCCCCCCTTTATCTTGAGGCCGTGCCCTCTAGTCCTGCTGTCCTTTCTGAGCAGGAAGAATCTCTCTACCTCTACCCTATCCATCCCCTTCATTATCTTATACGTCTCTATAAGATCCCCCCTCATCCTTCTGAACTCCAACGAGTACAGACCCAGTCTATTTAGTCTCTCTTCATAGTCCAACCCCCTCATCCGGTATCAGCCTAGTAAACCTCCTCTGCACTCCCTCCAAGGCCAAAATATCCTTGCGCAGGTGCAGCGACCAAAACCAATGGGGCAGCGAGTTCCACAAATTCACCCCCCTCTGTGAGAAGTACTTTCTCCTCATCTCAGTTTTAAATCTACCGCCTCTCAGCCTATACCTGTAACCTCATCTTTGAGACTGTCCCATAAGAGAAAACATTTGCTCTACGTTTACTCACATAGATCATGATCAGGTTGATGTGTGTGGAGGAAGGTGCTAGCCCATTTCCCATCACCTTCATCAATCCCTTTTAGTATATTATATCCCTCGAACAAATCCCCTCTCATCCTTCTAAACTCCAACCAGTACAAACCCAAACTGTTTAATCTCTCCTCGGATGACAACCCTTTCATCCCCGGAATCAATCTGGTGAGCCTCCTCTGAGCTGTCTCCAATGCTACCACATCCTTCCTCAAATAAGGAGACCAAAACTGGACACAGTCCTCCAGGTGTGGTCTCACCAGCGCGGCCAATCCACCTAACTCGCACAACTTTGGAGTGTGGGAGGAACCCGGAGGAAACCCACGCAGACACGGGGAGAACATGCGAACTCCACACAGACAGTGACCCAAGGCCGGAACTAAACCCGGGTCCCTGGGGCTGTGAGGGGTTTCACCAGCAAAACCAATATTTTGCAGGCGATTTTGACCCAAAGGAATATTTTGCATTTGACGCAGGATAGACATGTAGGATTTATTGCTTCATAAGGAATTGTGTGGCAGGATTCATAAATCTTCAATATTGTGGCTGCAGCTCAAGAAGATAGTGAAGATTAAATATTACACTCAATGTAACAAAAAAGGTGATTCAAAGTGGAATCTCTGAGGAATCCAATTGGTAATTAACAAATTTATTTTTCTTTTTACAGTGCAGAAGGAGGCCATTCAGCCCATCAAACCTGCACTGACCACAATCCCACCCAGGCCCGATCCCCATAACTCCATTCATTTACCCTAACTCTAGCCCTCTGACACTAAGGGACAATTTAGCACGGCCAATCCACCTAACCCGCACATCCTTGGAGTGGGATGGATTTGGGGCCGGTGTCTGTGGGAGTTTGCGCATTCTCCCCGTGCTTGCGTGGGTTTTCTCCGGGTGCTCCGGTTTCCTCCCACACCTCAAAGATGTGCTATTAGGCTGATTGGAGGTAATAAATTGTCCCTAAATTAGTTTTCCCTCGATGTGGAATGCCATAAGCATAGATAAGGGTCATGGGTGGAGAGGGGGGACTGGTAATGTTAAAATGGCGGCGCGGGCTCGTTGGGCCGAAGGGCCTGTTTCCCGGGCTGTTTTTGTTCTTTGTTCTTCTTTGAAACCGGAGCACTCGGAGGAAACCCCTGCAGAACACGGGGAGAACACACAAACTCCACACAGGGAATCCCTAGCGCTGTGAGGTAGCAGGGCTCACCACTATGTGACCGTGCTGATCGCGATAACTTATCTTGGCTTTTGAAGTATTCATGGGAGACCCCGATGACAGACTCACATTTAGGTGAACCTGCTGTAAATGGTGCTGATGTGATGACACACAGATGGCCCCTGAATATCCCGTGTGACGGGAAGTCGTGGAGAGAGTGGTCACTAATGATATGCTAATATATTAAGATGAGCTTGCTGCAGTCCTGTGGCATGTCTCACGGCACTCTGTCGGTGAGGGACTAGCTGGATTGGAATTTGCTGGCATGAATCACGCCTTCCGGATATTGAGTGCGAGCTGCTAATCTCTCAGACGAAGAGAACGGGCTCAAAATTGCCCCCGTACACTTACCAGCCCATTCTTGATAGAATAAATCAGTGTCTAATTCAGCGTTTGAACTTGGAGGGATTGGATAATAATCGAATTCTCCAGCAACAATTCTAACTGTCCCCTTTTACAAACCTTTCCTTTCACTCTGCTATGTGTCACGTGCTGCAGTGATGTATGAGGAGGGATTGACTAGGTTAGGACAGTTTTCGCTGGAGTTCATTCAAAGGAGGGGAGGATCTCATAGAGACTTACAAACTTCTAACAGGACTACCCAGGGTAGGTGCAGGGAGGATGTTCCTGATGGTGGGGGGAGTCCAGAACCAGGGGGTCACAGTCTGAGGATTCAGGACGGAGATAAGGACACATTTCTTCACCCAAAGAGTGGTGAGCCTGTGGAAATCATTCCCACAGGAAGTAGTTGATGCCAAAACATTGAATGCATTCAAGAGGCGGCTGGATATCGCACTTGGGGCGAACGGGATCAAAGGTTATGGGGAGAAAGCAGGATTAGGCTACTGAGTTGGACAATCAGCCATGATTGTGATGAATGGAAAGCAGGCTCAAAGAGCCGAATGGCCTCATCCTGCTGTTATCTTCTATGTTTCTATGGTTCACTTGATTTGTTGAATTGTTTGCTCTGATATCTGATTGTCTCCTTTCTGAAATCAAGAAGTACTTTATTTGTTAATTTCCAAAGATTTATTTAAAACTAGTTCCTTGTTTTATTGAGGTATTGTGGCTCAGTGGGTAGCTCCCCCTTGCCTCTGAACCAGAAGCTCCAAGTTCAGACCAACCCCAGGGTAGGACTTATACAGTAATTGGTAGGGCCCTGAGGAGTGTTGACAAACAGAAGGACCTCAGGGTACAAGTACGTAGTTTGTTGAAAGCGGTGTCACGGATAGGCGGAGTGGTGAAGGAAGTGTTTCGCACACTGGACATTGAGTATAGGAGTTGGGACGTTGTGTTACAGTTACGTAAGTTGTTGGTGAGGCCACACTTGGAGTATTGTCTACAGTTTTGGTCACCTTGCTCTAGGAAAGACATTGGAAAGAGTGCAAAGGAGATTCATGGGGATATTGCTGGGACCAGTGGGCCTGAGTTACAGGGAGAGGTTGGCCAGGCTAGGACTTTATTCATTGGAATGTAGGAGAATGAGGAATGACCTTATTGAGGTGTGTAAAACCATGAGTGGCATAAGAACATAAGAAATAGGAGCAGGAGTAGGCCATCTGGCCCTTCGAGCCTGCCCCGCCATTCAATAAGATCATGGCTGATCTGTCGTGACTCAGTTCCACCTTCCCGCCCTCTCCCCATAACCCTTAATCCCCTCTCTTATCAAAAACCCATCAACCCGCTTCTTGAAAATATTTAGCGAGGCAGCCTCCACCACTTCAACGGGCAGAGAATTCCAGAGATTCACCACCCTTTGAGTGAAGAAGTTCCTCCTCAACTCTGTTCTAAACCGCCTCCCCTTTATCTTGAGGCTGTGCCCCCTAGTCCTACTGATAGGATGAACACACATAGTCTTCTCTCTAGGGAAGGGGAATTGAAAACTAGAGGGTGTGGGTTTAAGGTGAGAGGGGAAAGATTTAAACGGATCTGAGGGGAACTTCTTCACACAGAGGATGGTGCAGATGTGGAATGAGCTGCCAGAGAAAGCTGTTGAGGCAGGTTCAATAGCAACATTTACAAAGCATTTGGATAAGTACATGGATGGGAAAGGATGAGAGGGATATGGGCCAAACACAGGCAATTGGGACTAGCTGGGAGGGCACCGTGGTTGGTATGGACCCGTTGGGCCGAAGGACCTGTTTCCGTGCTGTATGATTCTATAACTCGATGACTAAGGATGGTGTCTTCGTAATGGAGCCAAACAGGTTGAGTGCCCACCTGGGAATCACATACCAAGGGCTGGTGGTGAGAGCAGGGATGATGGAAAGAGCACGGGAGCCTCGACCATCACTATCCCTTGCTTCAGGCAACAACAATCATGTTACCGCAGCAATTTGGACTCTCTGAGTGAACTGTAACAACTGCTTGTGTTGTTCGGAGTGCCACCAATACCATTCACAGCAGGGAGATGGTGATACAAAACAAACTTTAAATCAGTCCTTCCCAGATAACTGATGGTTTTATTGTCCCATTATTTTACTGTCTGCAGCCCAAAGAGCAATGAGAAATGAATGGGTTTGGTAAGAGACATACAATTTATTGAAACACCAGCTGGGCAGTATAACTGATGACGTGTGAGCGATTTACCTTCCAATGGTTTGGGCAGAAAATGAGATGCTGGTTTGGTTTTCTTCACACGATTCCCCTTCATGATTTGGCCATCTTTGTTGAATCCCAGATACCAAGCTCTACCAGATTCCTGCTGTCTGTACAGCATTGATGAATAGATCACATAGTAGTTCTCATATACTGATTCCTTAAACTTGCATTCAGCTGTAAAAAGTTCCTGTGGGGTAACAACATCAGAATGGTTTTAACCAAGTGGCAACCTGTAATCTCCAAAAACATTCTTATCATAGAAGCATAACAAGGTTACAGAGCAGAAGGAGGCCATTCAGCCCATCATGTCTGTACTAGCTGTCTCTAAGATCAACTCGGCTGGCCCCACTCCTAAATCCCTTCCCTGTCAGGCTTGTGATCTTTCTCTCTCCGGGTGTTTTGAAAGTCTTGATTGAACCTACCTCCACCACACTCACAGGCAGCGCAATCCAAACCCTAAGCACACGCTGCATATAAAAACAGCTGGAATTCTCCGGCCATTGACGCTGGCTGGATTCTTCAGTCCCGCCGGCAGCACCACCCCGTCCACAGACCAGCACTGGAAACACAGAAGATAGGAGCAGGAAGAGGCCATTCGGCCCTTCGAGCCATTCACCACCGTCATAGCTGATTGTCCAACTCAATAGCCTAATCCTGCTTTCTCCCCATAACCTTTGATCCCCATTCGCCCCAAGTGCGATATCCAGCCGCCTCTTGAATTCATTCAAGGGGTGACATCAGTGGGAATTCCCATTGACAGTGGCGGGACTGGAAAATCCTACCACTAGCAAACAATGTGCCAACTCCCGCTGGCGGGAAACATGTGGCTCGGAGGCCGGAGAATCTTGCCCAACATTATTTCTTCCTGTCTGGGTCTTCTGGCAATCATTCTAAATCTTTGTTCGCTAATTCTTGCCAACGGGAACAGTTCCTCCCTATCCACCGTGGCTATAATGAATAACTTATCAAATGCCCTCTCATCCTCCTCACCTCTCAGCAGACCATCCAATCTACCCATGAGGTCTGTCACCATTGGTGTGAATCTGTTTTTACACTCTTTCCAAAAACCCCCTCCGAAAGTGTGGCGTCCAGAATTGGACACGTACTCCAGCTGAAACTGCACCCGTGCTTTATAAAAGTTGATCTTAACTTCCTTTCTTTTGTACTCAGTGGCTAAAAGCTTTTTAAACTCACATCCAGCATTCTGCTGTTACTTGTAAACTCAGTGGCTGCCAAGCGTCTGCTTTTCGATCTGATCAGGAAGACATTTCTCCCCCTCCTCACCAGGTTGCGATGAAGACTCAAGACTGAGCTCATTCTTCCCCCGAACATTAACAACGTGGGATTTCTCACCTTCCCTCGCCAGAGCAACCGTCATGCTTTTGAAATTCATGTTTAGTGCCACCTACCACTTCCGCACCCAGTGCGACGGTGGCTCAGTGGGTGGCACTCTCACCTCTGAGTCACAAGGTTTGCCACACTCCAGACTCTTTGAGCGCAAAACCTAGGCCAATGCTGTGAAAGATCTCCTCAGGGCATCTCAAAGTACATCAAGCCAATGAGCTATGCCTCAAGTGTAATCGCAATGTCGGGATTATGGCAGCCAATTAGCACACAGCAAACTCCCACACACAGTGATGTGATCATGCTCAGATAATTAGTTTTAGTGATAAAAACAAAATACTGGCGAAGCTGGAATCTGAAACAAAACCAGAAAATGCTGCAAAATCTCAGCAAGTCTGATGGCATCTGTAGAGAGGATAGAGAGAGAGGATAGAGAGAGAGGATAGAGAGAGAGGATAGAGAGAGAGGATAGAGAGAGAGGATAGAGAGAGAGCATAGAGAGAGAGGATAGAGAGAGAGGATAGAGAGAGAGGATAGAGAGAGAGGATAGAGAGAGAGGATAGAGAGAGAGGATAGAGAGAGAGGATAGAGAGAGAGGATAGAGAGAGAGGATAGAGAGAGGGGATAGAGAGAGAGCATAGAGAGAGAGGATAGAGAGAGAGGATAGAGAGAGAGGATAGAGAGAGAGGATAGAGAGAGAGGATAGAGAGAGAGGATAGAGAGAGAGGATAGAGAGAGAGGATACAGAGAGAGGATAGAGAGAGAGGATAGAGAGAGAGGATAGAGAGAGAGGATAGAGAGAGAGCATAGAGAGAGAGGATAGAGAGAGAGGATAGAGAGAGAGCATAGAGAGAGAGGATAGAGAGAGAGGATAGAGAGAGAGGATAGAGAGAGGGGATAGAGAGAGAGCATAGAGAGAGAGGATAGAGAGAGAGGATAGAGAGAGAGGATAGAGAGAGAGGATAGAGAGAGGGTAGAGAGAGAAGATACCAAGAGAGGATAGAGAGAGAGGATAGAGAGAGAGGGTAGAGAGGGAAGATACAAAGGGAGGTTAGAGAGAGAGGATAGAGAGTGAAGATACAGAGAGAAGATAGAGAAAGAAGATAGAGAGAGAGGGTGGCAGGGTGGCACAGTGGTTAGCACTCCTGCCTCACGGTGCCAGGGACCTGGCTTCAATTCCCAGCTTGGGTCACTGTCTGTGTGGAGATTGCACATTCTCCCCGTGTCTGTGTGGGTTTCCTCCGGGTGCTCCGGTTTCCTCCCACAGTCCAAAGATGGTCATGCTAAATTGCCCTTTTAATGCAGGGGTCTAGTTAGGGTAAATGCATAGGGTTATGGGGATAGGGCCTGGTTTGGGATTGTGGTCGGTGCAGACTCAATGGGCCAAATGGCCTCCTTCTGCATTGTAAGATCCTATGGGAATAAAGCCAGTGTTTGGAGTCGGGATGCTGTCAGAGCCACTGAGATTAGTTTTAGTGATGCTGGTTAAATAATAAATATTGACCAGGGTTAACAATTCTTCTGTTCTTCAGAATAACCATGATGTGGAGGTGCCGGCGTTGGACTGGGGTGGCGACAGTAAGAAATCTCACAACACCAGGTCAACGTCCAACTGGCTCCATCTTCAGGGAGTGAACCTGAAGAAGGAGCGACACTCCGAAAGCTAGCTCTGCCAAATAAACCTGTTGGACTTTAACCTGGTGTTGTGAGACATCAAAGTAGCACCGGGGGGGGTCTTTATGCACAGCTGGGAGAGCTGCTGGGGCCTCAGTTTAACATCTAACTGAGAGATGGTACCTCAGACAGTGCAGCACTCTCTCAGTACTGCATTGGGGGTGTCAGCCTAGACTTGTGTTCTCAAGTCTCCAGAGTGGGTCTGAAACTCACAGGCGTCATTCTAATTGCCACCAACAGAGATTTGAAACATCTGAGATCATGACAGGTGCTACAGAAATGCATGTCTTGCGTTCTCTGAAGGTGAGTGTCCAGAAGCAGGAGATTCAGCCAATTGTGTTGACACCAGATGTGGTTAACGCAATCTAAAATAGCTATCACATTTTTTTCTTTTTGCACAACATCTACAACAAAAGCTTTAACCTTCTTTTTTACCAGGTTTTATGACGGGTAAATTGTATTGGGCTGATTTGCTAGAGTTTTTTGAAGATGTAATAAGCAAGGTTGATAATGGTGATCCGGTAGATGTAATGTATCTGCACTACCAGATAAGGTGTCACACAGAAAGTTGATACACAAGGGATTGCGGTTAATATATTAGCTTGGTTAGAGAACTGGCTAACCAACTGAAAGCAGAGTGTAGGGATAAATGGGTTGTTCTCAGATTGGCAAGATCCAATCCGGGTTGCTACAGGGTTCAATCCTCAGGCATCAACTATTTACAATCTATATTAATAACCTGGACACAGGGATAGTAGGTACTATAGCCAAATTTATAGATGACACTAAAATAGGTGGCATAGTAAGTTGCAATGAGGAAATAAGAAATTTACAAAGGGATATAGATGGGGTTGGATGAGTGGGCTAAACATTTGGCAGATGTAGTTTAATTTGGATAAGTGTAAGATTATCCACTTCAGTCAGAGGAATAAAAAGACAACTTATAATATAAATGAAGAGAAACTTTGGATGGTACGATGCAGAGGGATCTGGGTGTCTTTGTGCATGAATCGCAGAACGTTAGCAGGTAATAAAGAAGGTGAATGGAATTTTGTCATTCATTGCTAAGGGAACAGGGTGTAAAAGTAGGGAAGTGCTGCTGCAATGGTATAGAGCACTGGTGACGCTGTATCTGGAACACTGCACACAGTTTTGGTCCCCTCACTAGAGGAAGGACATAGTTCATTAGAGGCTGATCAGAGAGGGTTCACTAGATTGATTCCACAGCTGAAGGATTTGTCTTATGAAAAGAGATTGAGCAATTTAGGTCTAAACTCACTGCAGTTCAGAAGAATAAGAGGAGATCTAGATGTGGTGTATCAGCTGCTAAAGGTAGACAGTGAAAGGATGGTCTCTCTCGCTGGAAATTCTAGAACAAGAGACCATAGTTTTAGGCTAAGGGGCGGCAGATTTAAAACGGAAATGAGGAGAAATTATTTCACTCAAAAAGTTCATTCAAAGGGTGATGAATCTGTGGAATTCTCTACCTTAGAGTGCAGTAGACACTGGGACACATAACAGACTTAAGCAGGAGATAAATCGGTTTTTAATTATTAGCAGGATGACGGATTATGGTGAGCGGGCGGGTAAGTGGAGTTGAGTCCGCAAAAAAAGATCAGCCATGACCTTACAGAATGGCTATGATGTGGAGTTACCAGTGTTGGACTGGGGTAGGCACAGTAAGCAGTCTCACAACTGATGAAGTTGTAGCAGGCACTCACCTGATGAAGGAGCGGTGCTCCGAAAGCTCGTGTTACCAAATAAACCTGTTGGACTTTAACCTGGTGTTGTGAGATTACTTGCTGTGCTTATTGAATGGCGGAGCAGGCTTGAGTGGCTGAATGGCTCAGTCCTGCTCCTAGTTCTTATGTTTTCATTTTAAGCAAGTTAACATTGGCATGGAAACAAAAGACAGAAAACGGCGTAGAAACAGATTGAACTCCCATTCATTAATATCACCAATAATAAATGTAAGATTTATATCTGACTCCTTGGTCTACAAAAACTGTCATTGGAAATCCATTTCATTTCCCATCTTTCTCCCTTTATGCATTGATTTATCTACCCAGCCCCCAGCAGCATCTAACGTGAGTGGCCCGACCACAATTTGCATTAAAAGATAATAGCTTTATCTTCTAATTGCAGTTTGTGCTCAGAACACCTTTTGCATACTTATTAAGGATACAACGAGCAACCTGATTGGCTTTACCCTCTCCTTGTAGAACAGCTCGAGCTCTTCTGACCCGAGGGTCAACAACTAAACACTCGTCTAAGTCTGAGCTTTGTGCTGAAGCGTGTTCTGAAATGATGAGGTGTTGGTAAAACCCTCATGTTGTAAAAGCTTTGCCGTGGAAGGCGCGGTTTTATGTGACACACACAGGCTGTTTGGGATCCGTTGTGTGGAATCACTGCCAATCCTCATGTCCATTTCCTCGGGATGAGACTTGAGTGCAGGACCTGGCTGAGAGTACAAACTTCCATCACCTCCTTAACGAATAACTTCACAAAGCTGAGAGCCAAACAAATGGCTGATTTTACAGACTGATCAACTTGGTTAACTTGTAACAAGTGAGGTGCAAAATAAATTAACCAGCTATCTAATTACTCTAAGATACTTTCCTGGTAAAGATATTAAGGGTCACCTGCATTTAGAATCAGAAGTTAGTTCTTCTTCTCCAAACTCTAGGTTCAGTGGCAGGAATGGAAGAGACAGGGATGCCATGTGTGTGTGTGTGTGTGTCTGTCTGTCTGTGTGTATCTGTGTGTCCGTGTGTGTGTGTGTCTGTGTGTGTGTGTGTGTATCTGTGTGTCCGTGTGTGTGTCTGTTTGTGTGTGTGTGTGTGTGTGTGGGGGGGGGCGTGGGTGGTGGGGTGGGGGGGGAGGTGGGAATCAGCAAGGGAAGATTTGATTTGATTTGATTTATTATTGTCGCATGTATTAACGTACAGTGAAAAGTATTGTTTCTTGCGCACTATACAGACAAAGCATACCGTTCATAGAGAAGGAAAGGAGAGGGTGCAGAATTAGTGTTACAGTCACAGCGAGGGTGTAGAGAAAGATCAACTCAATGTGAGGTGGGTCCATTCAAAAATCTGACAGCAGCAGGGAAGTAGCTGTTCTTGAGTCAGTCGGTACAGGACCTCAGACTTTTGTATCTTTTTCCCGACGGAAGAAGGTGGAAGAGAAAATGTCCAGGGGTTCCACCCTCAGAGTTGAGTTTGATTTATATAATGTAACATATCCTGTTGTATCTTTTGATTTATCTTTTCTCATAGGCATGGCTGGCTAGGCCAGCCTTAATTGCCCATTGCTAACTGCCTTTGAGGAGGTGCTGGTGAGCTGCCTTTTTGAACCTTTGATATAATTGAGTACCTTGTGAGGCTGTTCACAAGTAAATCACATTGCTGTGGGCGGGGAATCACCAATCTGTCAAAACTAGACACAAAAGATCACATGGCACCATTTGGAAGCAGAGAAGGGGAGATGGGGTGAGCATCTCCTTCATCGAAGGACATTAGTGAACCCGATAAGTTGGTGTATAGGGTGGGAGTGAGACCACGGACAGATTTGAAGATAGAGCGGAGAATTTTAAAATTGAGGCATCACTTAAACGGGAGTCAATGACTCGAGATCTCGGAATTCCTCCAACTCGGATCTCTTTGGCATTTTCCGCTTTAAGGCACTCTTTGGAAGGGCTGCACGGTGGCACAGTGGGTTAGCACTGCTACCTCACAGCTCCAGGGATCCGGGTTTAATTCCTGTCCTGGGCCACTGTCAGTGTGGAGTTTGCACATTCTCCCCGTGTCTGCGTGGGTTTCCTCCGAACGCTCTGGTTTCCTCCCACAGTCCAAAGATTTGTGGGTTAGGTGGATTGTACATGATAAAATGCCCCTTCGTGTCAGGGGGACCAGCTAGGGTAAATGCTTGGGGTTATGGGGATAGGGCCTGGATGAGATTGTGGTCGGTGCAGACTCGATGGGCTGAATGGCCTCCTTGAATTTCATTGAAATTGTAGGGTTTCAGTGAAATTGGCGGCGACATTTGGAGTTTCCAAAGAGAAACAAAGATCCAACAGAGAAAAAGGGAGAAACTGTGAAATAATAACAGCTTCATGGCAAGAATGGAGAATGTGTCAATAATGTGCCAGAATAGGAATTAAAGGATTAACCGATTAGTCACACACTAATGAGAGAGAAATGCAACAACAACAGATGTGGAAATGTTGGGTATCTCACAGATTAAATAGATGTTTGTTACAGTTTGGTAAAATAAAAAAACCAAATACTTTTCACAAAGAATGAGAATATTTATAGAGGAGGATCTAACATTTCAGAATCCTTTGGTGACTAAGAAAGACTTTAAAATTTCTGCACTGCCTTGCAAAATCGCAGGCCACCTCAATGCACGCGACAGCTGATAGAGTATTCCTGATGTGTAGTTAGAATTGTAAGATGCAAAACTAAAAGCAGACAAGCCTGTATTGCAAGTTCTCACAAACTGCGAATGCATTAACGCCCAGAGAATCCAGCCTTTGTTCAGTGATGGTGGTGGAAGGATGGATCAAATATCATAGAATCCTTACAAAAAGAGGCCATTTGGCCCATTGACACTCCTAAAGAGTATCCTACCTAAGCCCATCTCTGTAAAGCACGCATTTACCCTGCTAATTCCCCCAATTTACAGAGCTTGGAACACTAAAGGGCAATTTAACTTGGCCAATCTACTAATCGGCACAGCTTTGGACTGTGGGAGGAAACCAGAGCACCTTGAAGAAACCCACGCAGACACAGGAAGAATGTACAAACTCGAGAGAAACAGTGACCCCAAGACGGGAATCGAACCCGGTGCTGTGAGGCAGCAGTGCTGACCATTGTGCCATTCCTATGCCACTATTTCACCAGGAGGCTGAGGAGAATCACCCGCCCCACTTTTCTTTTTTGAAATAGTGTGGTGTGATCTTGTGTATCCACCCGAGAAGATAGAATCCTTGTTTAACATGACAGATAGCACTTCCAGCACTGCAGCACTCCCTCAGCACTGCATTTCCCCCTCAGCACTGCAGCACTCCCTCAGCACTACAGCACCCCCTCAGCACTGCAGCACTCCCTCAGCACTGCAGCACTCCCTCAGCACTGCATTTCCCCCTCAGCACTGCAGCACTCCCTCAGCACGGCAGCACTCCCCCAGCACTGCATTTCCCCCTCAGCACTGCATTTCCCCCTCAGCACTGCAGCACTCCCTCAGCACTGCAGCACCCCCACAGCACTGCAGCACTCCCTCAGCACTGCATTTCCCCCTCAGCACTGCAGCACTCCCTCAGCACTGCAGCACCCCCTCAGCACTGCAGCACTCCCTCAGCACTGCAGCACCCCCTCAGCACTGCAGCACTCCCTCAGCACTGCATTTCCCCCTCAGCACTGCAGCACTCCCTCAGCACTGCAGCACTCCCTCAGCACTGCAGCACTCCCTCAGCACTGCAGCACCCCCTCAGCACTGCAGAACTCCCTCAGCACTGCATTTCCCCCTCAGCACTGCAGCACTCCCTCAGCACTGCAGCACCCCCTCAGCACTACAGCATTCCCTCAGCACTGCATTTCCCCCTCAGCACTGCAGCACTCCCTCAGCACTGCAGCACTCCCTCAGCACTGCAGCACCCCCTCAGCACTGCAGTACTCCCTCAGCACTGCATTTCCCCCTCAGCACTGCAGCACTCCCTCAGCACTGCAGCACCCCCTCAGCACTGCAGCACTCCCTCAGCACTGCATTTCCCCCTCAGCACTGCAGCACTCCCTCAGCACTGCAGCACTCCCTCAGCACTGCATTTCCCCCTCAGCACTGCAGCACTCCCTCAGCACTGCAGCACTCCCTCAGCACTGCAGCACTCCCTCAGCACTGCATTTCCCCCTCAGCACTGCAGCACTCCCTCAGCACTGCAGCACTCCCTCAGCACGGCAGCACTCCCTCAGCACTGCAGCACTCCCTCAGCACTGCAGCACTCCCTCAGCACTGCATTTCCCCCTCAGCACTGCAGCACTCCCTCAGCACTGCAGCACTCCCTCAGCACTGCAGCACTCCCTCAGCACTGCAGCACTCCCTCAGCACGGCAGCACTCCCTCAGCACTGCATTTCCCCCTCAGCACTGCAGCACTCCCTCAGCACTGCAGCACTCCCTCAGCACGGCAGCACTCCCTCAGCACTGCATTTCCCCCTCAGCACTGCAGCACTCCCTCAGCACTGCAGCACTCCCTCAGCACTGCAGCACTCCTTCAGCACTGCAGCACTCCCTCAGCACTGCAGCACTCCCTCAGCACGGCAGCACTCCCTCAGCACTGCATTTCCCCCTCAGCACTGCAGCACTCCCTCAGCACGGCAGCACTCCCTCAGCACTGCATTTCCCCCTCAGCACTGCAGCACTCCCTCAGCACTGCAGCACTCCCTCAGCACGGCAGCACTCCCTCAGCACTGCATTTCCCCCTCAGCACTGCAGCACTCCCTCAGCACGGCAGCATTCCCTCAGCACTGCATTTCCCCCTCAGCACTGCCGCACTCCCTCAGCACTGCAGCACTCCCTCAGCACAGCATTTCCCCCTCAGCACTCACTCAGGACTGCAACATTCCCACAGCACTGCAACATTCCCACAGCACTGCAACATTCCCTCAGCACTGCAGCGCTCCCTCAGCACTGCAGCGCTCCCTCAGCACTGCAGCACCCCCTCAACACTGCAGCACTCCCTCAGCACTGCACTGGGAGCATTGGCTTGGATTCTGTCTTCAAGTCCCTGGTGAGGGATTTGCATCTCCTGATCAGAGTGTAGATCAGTTGCCTCTGAGCCGTGACTGATGCCTGGAGATATCATTTGGTCAGCAGATTATCAGTGTTATTTAATGCTAACAGTGTGCAGGCTATTGCTTTGTGAATAATAATTCAATTTCTGCATATCTGGACCCTGTAACTCCTTCAATTTTGTATGTGACAAGAATGAACAGTCTTGTCTTGTTAACTATATAGTTTGTAAACTGCACATAAACCTCGATAAACCAGGTAAAGGCTGTCTGTTCAATCAACCAGAGGTTCAAGTGATGGACCAGGGAGATTTAAACTACCAAAATGGGCAATTCTTGTGGTAAAAGATTAGCTAATCGAAATGCTTTCCTTCATCCAGAGAATGGTGAGTTTAAAATGCAAATAAAGTCAGCGAGGTGTCAGACTCAGAGTAATTTGGTGTAAATTATAGTGCTATAATTTAAGAGGATTCACTGTACGTGCCTGCAGCAACAAGCAGAATTGTGTTTTCGCCTCAGGGCGCAGGAAGTGAGTCACAGGCTCACAGAGGTTTACAACATGGAAACAGGCCCTTCGGCCCAACTTGTCCAATCCACCCTTTTTTTTTAAAACCCCTTAGCTAATCCCAATTGCCCTCATTTGGCCCATGTCCCTCCATGCCCATTGTACCCATGTAACTATCTAAATGCTTTTTAAAAGATAAAATTGTATCCCCCTCTACTACTACCTCTGGCGGCTTGGTCCATTCACCACCCTCTGTGTGATAAAATTGCCCCTCTTTTCCTCTTTCCCCTCTCTCTCTCCCTCTCTCTCTCCCCTCTCACCTTAAATCTGTGCCCTCTAGTTTTAGACTCCCCTACCTTTGGGAAAAGATATTGATTATCTAGCTGATCTGTGCCCCTCATTATTTTATAAACTCCTATAAGGTAATCCCTCAGCCTCCTACACTCCAGAGAAAAAAGTCCCAGTCTATTCAGCCTCTCCTTATAACTCAATCCCGGTAGCATCGTAGAAAATCTTTTCTGCGCTCTTTCTAGTTTAATAATATCCTTTCTATAATAGGGTGTCCAGAATTGCACACAGTATTCCAAGTGTGGCCTTACCAATGTCTTGTACAACTTCAACAATCTTGATGTCATCTGCAAACTTACTAACCATGTCCCCTATATTCTCATCCAAATCATTAATATAAATGACAAATAACTGATCCCTGAGGCACACCGCTGGTCACAGGCCTCCAGTTTGAAAAACAACTCTCTACAACCACCCTCTGGCTTCTGTCAAAAAGCTGATTTTGTATCCAGTTACATTCCTCACCCTGGATCCCGTGAGATTTAACTTCATGCAACAATCTACCATTCGGTATCTTGTCAAAGGCCTTGCTAAAGTCCATGTAGGTAACATCAACTGCACTGCCCACATCTACCTTCTTGGTTACCCCTTCAAAAAACTTAATTAAATTTGTGAGACATGATTTTCCACTCACAAAGCCATGCTGACTGTCCCTAATCAGTCCTTGCGTCTCTAAATGCCTGTAGATCCTGTCTCTCAAAATACCTTCCAACAATTTACCCACTACAGATGTCAGGCTCACTGATTTGTAGTTCCCAGGCTTTTCCCTGCAGCCCTTTTTAAACAAACGCACAACATTTGCCCCTCTCTAATCTTCAGGCACCTCACCCGTGGCTATCGATGATTCAAATTTCCTCCCTAGCCTCCCACAACGTCCTGGGATATACCTCATCAGGGCCCACAGATTTATCTACCTTGATGTATTTTAAGACTTCCAGCACCTCCTTCTCTGTAATATGTACACTCCTCAAGACATCACGATCTATTTCCCAAGTTCCCTAACATCCATGCTTTTCTCAACAGTAAATACTGATGAGAAATATTCATTTAGGATCGCACCCATCTCTTGTGGATCCGCGCATAGATGACCTTGTTGATCTTTAAGAGGCCCTACTTTCTCCCTTGTTACTCTTTTGCCCTTATGTATTTGTAGAAGCTCTTTGGATTCTCCTTTGCCTTATCTGCCAAAACAATTTTGTGTGCCCTTTTTGCACTCCTGATTTCTCTCTTAACTCTAGTCCTACACCCTCTATACTCTTCAAGAGATTCACTTGATCCCAGCTGCCTATGCAGGTCATGTGCCTCTTTCTTCTTCTTGACCAGGGCCTCAATATCCCGAGTCATCCAGGGTTCCCGACTTCTACCAGCCTTGCCCTTCACTCTAAGAGGAATGTGTTTACCCTGAACCCTGGTTAACACACTTTTGTAAGTCTGCCACTTACCATACATCCCTTTGCCTTCCCACAGACTCCTCCAATTAACTTTTGAAAGTTCCTGCCTGATACCATCAAAATTGGCCTTGGTCCAAGTTAGAATTGTAACAACTGAGCCGTGACAGATCAGCCATGATCTTATTGAATGGCGGGGCAGGCTCGAAGGGCTAGATGGCCTACTCCTGCTCCTATTTCTTATGTTCTTATATTCTTTTGGGACAGACCTATCATTCATAAGAACATAAGAAATAGGAGCAGGAGTAGGCCATCTGGCCCCTCGAGCCTGCCCCGCCATTCAATAAGATCATGGCTGATCTGTCGTGACTCAGCTCCACCTTCCCGCCCTCTCCCCATAACCCTTAATCCCCTCTCTTATCAAAAACCCATCAACCCGTTTCTTAAAAATATTTAGCGAGGCAGCCTCCACCACTTCAACGGGCAGAGAATTCCAGAGATTCACCACCCTTTGAGTGAAGAAGTTCCTCCTCAACTCTGTTCTAAACCGCCCCCCCTTTATCTTGAGGCTGTGCCCCCTAGTCCTACTGTCTTTTTTGAGCGGGAACAGTCTCTCCACCTCTATCCTATCCATCCCATTCATCATCTTATACGTCTCAATGAGATCTCCCCTCATTCTTCTAAACTCTAACGAGTACAAGCCTAGTTTATTCAGCCTCTCCTCATAGCTCAATCCCCTCAACTCCGGTATCAGCCGAGTAAACCTCCTCTGCACTCCCTCCAGGGCCAAAATATCCTTGCGCAGGTGCGGCGCCCAAAACTGCACACAGTACTCCAGCTGCGGCCTCACCAATGCCCTATACAGCTGCAGCAAGACCTCCCTACTTTTATATTCAATCCCCCTCGCTATGAAGGCCAGCATCCCATTCGCCTTCCTGACCACCTGCTGCACCTGCAAGCTGGGTTTTTGCGACTCATGCACAAGGACCCCGAGGTCCCTCTGCACCGTCGCCTGCTGCAGTTTTTCGCCCCGTAAGTAATAGTCCTTCCTACCATTCCCATACCTTCTCCATTGCTATCTTAGTACTAATAGAATTATGGTCATTGGTCCCAAAGTGATCCCTCACTAACACTTCTACCACCTGCCCTAACTTATTTCCCAAGAGGAGGTCAAGTTTTGCCCATCCCTAGTCGGGCCATCCACATACTGAATGAGAAATTCCCCCTGAATATGCTCAACAAATTCCTCTCCATCCAACCCTCTAATACTATGGCAGTCCCAGTCAATGTTGGGAAAATTAAAATCTCCAATATTGTCATGTCCATGCTAGTCCATGTTATTACTCCAGGCACAACTCATTTTTAAAAATATTAACATTTCATTTAGAGTCACAGAGGTTTATAGCACAGAAACAGGCCCTTCGGCCCAACTTGTCCATGCTGCCCAGTTTTTACCACTAAGCTAGTCCCAATTGCCCACATTTGGCCCATATCCCTCTATACCCATCTTATCCATGTAACTGTCTAGATGCTTTTTAAAGACAAAATTGTACCTGTCTCCAGCTGGCACTCACCACCCTCTGTGTGAAAACATTGCCCCTCTGGACCCTTTCTCCACTATATTCAAATGAATGTAAAGCAGGTCCATGCCCGTTATTAGGGGAGGGGGTAGTTTCGAAATCGCCTTCTCGCTGGCAAAAACGACAACTTCTGGATCTTGAGTCTCCACTGGCATGTGCATGGATGGCAAACATGGGCTCAAGATTGCCCCGATGCTGGGTACACTTATTGGAGTTGTTGCTTTGGACAGTTAATATTCCACCCTATCCCAACACGCCCGAGACCTGTCCTCTGTAAACCCAGGTGGTGTGTTTAGCAGCTGCCTTCTTGAACTGCTGCAGTCCACGTGGAGTATACCAACTCAGTCATAATGAATAGCAGAGCAGATGCGATGGGTTGAAGGGCCTACTTCTGCTCCGAGATCTTTTGACTTGATGGTGCATGTACACTCATCAGTGACTTGGCCAGCATTTAATGTCCATCCCTAATTCCCTGTGCAGGCAGTGGCATTCCCATGCATCCGCTGCCCTTGTCCTTCCAGGTGACAGAGGTTGTGGGTTTGGAAGGTGCTGTGGAAGGAACCTTGGTGAGTTCCTTCAGTGCACCTTGTAGATGGTACACATTGCTGTGCATCAGTGGTGAATTGAGTGAATGTTTAAGGTAGTGTGTAAGGTGCCTTAACGCTTCCAATTTTGAAGAGTAAAGGGTTCCATAAAGGAAACATGAGCCTGGGTTACAATATCACCTGTGTCTCCCAGTCACCAGTCTTATGGTTGGTTTGCCCCCTGAGGAATTTGTTGCCAATTTTAACTCCTTGGTACGTATGCGTTGTGATAACATCAGAGAGGACAAACATCTCATTCTGTATTACACATGCCTGTTTATGGAGCAAGAATTTTGTTAACAAACGGGGTCAGTGTTTGGTGACAGGTGTTGGAGAGGTTCACGAGTTGGTGCTTTTCATCTCTGGAATGTCAATATCTCCAAAACTTCCATCTGGTTTGCTCAGCTGTCCCGATTTTTCAAATCGATAAAGCCCAGACCAGGAATAAACATGACACAATCCCTCTGAAGTGAAGTCACTTTTAACATGGGAAGTGCAGCAGCCAGCTTGTGCACAGCAAGCTCCCATACAGAGCAATGAGATATTGCAGGTTTCCTGGTGACCCATTTACTGCACTTCTATCCTCACACCTCCCTCCCAGAACCATAACAGAGTCCCACTCGTCTTCACTTTATACCCCACCAGCATCAGCCTTTAAAGCATCGTCCTCTGTCATTCCTGCCAACTCCAACCTGATGCCATCAGTAAACATTTCCCTCTTACCCCCTCTTCCCCTCAGCATTCTGCAAAGACCACTTCCTCAGTGACACTCTGGTCCATCTCCCCCAAACCTTCAGCTCCTTCGCACTGCACCTTCCCATGCAATCGCAGAAGGTGCAGTACATAGAACATAGAACATAGAACATTACAGCGCAGAACAGGCCCTTCGGCCCACGATGTTGCGCCGACCAGTTACAAAACAATGACCCACTAGCCTAAACCAATCCCTTTTCGTCCATAAACCTATCCACGGATCTCTTAAACGCCCCCATACCTTCTCCCTCCTTACTGTCTAAGGCACCAAACACTCCTTTCAGGTTAACCAGCGTTTCACTTGCACCTCTTCCAATTTGGTCAACTCAACCTTGAATATATTCAGTGATCTAGCCTCCGCGGCTCCCTGGGGAAGAGAATTCCAAGGACTACTAACGCTCAGAGACAAGAGATTCCTCCTCCACTCCATCTTAAGTGGGAGACTCTTTATTTTTAAACTGTGACCCCTTTATTTGTAGATTTCCTGACTAGTAGAGGCATCCACTCGATATCTACTCTGTCAAGCAACTTCAGAATCCTGTATTTCCCAAAGATCACCTCTCATTCTTCTGAACTCAAATGAATAGAGGCCTGGTGGCACAGTGGTTAGCACTGCTGTCTCACAGCACCAGGGGCCCGGGTTTAACTCTCAACTGGGGTCACCGTCTGTGCAGAATCTGCACATTCTCCCTATGCTTGCGTGGGTTTCCTCCGGATGCTCCCGTTTCCTCCCAGAGTCTGAAAGACGTGCTGGTTAGGGTGCATTGGCCATGCCGAATTCTCCCTCAGTGTACCCAAACAGGCACCAGAGTGTGGCAGCTAGGGGATTTTTCACAGTAACTTCATTGCAGAGTTAATGTAAGCCTACTTGTGACACTGATAAATAAACTTTAAACTGTATCTTAACAGCGTCCCTGGTATTTTTCCATTGAAGTAATAAGGATAATCTATCGATATTGCGGCCTCAGCTTTGTATTTTCATTATTACATTTTTAGTTATTTTCTCTCCTTTCAGTGACATGTATCAATTCCTGGCTGTTAAGGCCTCTCTGGAATGCCAAAACAGCATTGCTAACAGATAGCCTGGAGGTGTATGAGAGAGACCCAGGGTGATTCATCCTTCTATTTTCACTCCTTCCTGATGGGGAAGCAACTTAATTTCCCTTCTGAGCTTCCACCAGAGGCTCCTGGCTGTGATCTACAAGCACGCTGGGGTAGGAAAATCCTGAAGGCATTCTCAACTGCAGTAAATGTCATCATCGCATTAACTCCCAGACATTGCAATCTTCATGTGACCTTCAGGCAGCCTGGCTGCGCTGACAGAATTCCAAAGCATTGCTGGAATTTTGGTCTCACACTCAGTCATGCACAGATGACAATTTGTTGTGTTTTTTTCCTCCCCCCCTGTCTGCCTTCTTCCAACCCCGTAAAGATCGTCTTTCACATCCTGTCACCCCGCGACCACGCTGCGTGTTGGGGTTTGGAACCGCGAAGCTTTGTTACGAGGCACCTTTACAAAATAGCGTTCTAAGGATCACAGCCTTCAATTCTGAGAAAAATTAAATTCAGCTGTCCAAATCACGACTAAAAACAACGTCCCGGATATCACCCTGGGGCATGTTCCCCAATCAAAGAACTGCATTAACTGTGTGTATTGTGTAACACAAGTGCCTTTCTGCCTTCAGCACTTTAAGTACTTAGTCTTCTTATTTTTTTCATTGTGTAAAGCTCGTTCAGTGTCGATGCTCTAGTTCGATCTTTTACCACCATCCCCCACCTATTGACATCAACCTTCGCACCAATGATAAGAATTTGCAGCAGGGGCTGGGGAGAAGGTAGGATCATGAAATCATAGAATCCCTATTGTGAAGAAGGAGGCCATTCAGCCCACTGAGTCTGTGCCAACCACAATCCCACCCAGGCCCGCTTCCCATAACCCTATGCATTTACCACCCCAACCCCCTGATATTAAAGTCAATGTAGCACGGCCAATCCACCTTTCCTGCATGTCTTTGGACTGTGGGAGGAAACTGGAGCACCCGGAGGAAACCCACGCAGACACAGGGAGAATGTGCAGGCTCCACACAGACAGTGACCCGAGATTGGAATTGAACCCAGGTCCCTGGCGCTGTGAGGCAGCAGTGCTAACCACTGTACCACCGTGCCGCCCTAGGTGGGGTGGGCTGGGATTGAGCGCACTGTGCAGGGATTTGAGCTTAAAATCCACATTGACACTCCCAGTGCAGTATATGGAGTGACACATCCTTTTAAACAGAGATGAGGAGGAATTCCTTCAGCCAGAGAGTAGTGAATCTGTGGAACTCTTTGCCGCAGAGGGCTGTGGAGGCCGGGTCATTGAGTGTCTTTAAGACACAGATAGATCGGTTCTTGATTAATAAGGAGGTCAGGGGTTATGGGGAAAAGGCAGGAGAATGGGGATGAGAAAAATATCAGCCATGATTGAATGGCGGAGCAGACTCGATGAAACAATGGCTTAGTTCCGCTCCTTTATCTTGTGGTCTTATGGACACTGTGGGAAATACCATTGTTCGGGTGGGGCATTAAACCCAGGCGATGAGAGATATTCCACGGATACTGTTCTGGAAGGACAGCAGGAGAGATGCTCAGCCATCCCGGTCAGTATTTATCTCTCAGTGACATCAGTGAAGCAGATGGTTTGGTCATTATTATGTTGCAGTTTGTGGAAGCTGGCTGTGCACTAACTGGCTGCTGTTGTCCCTACACTGCTGCTGTGGTTACACGTGTACAGTGTTTCACCAGCTGTAAAACACTTTCTGATGTTTGATGCTTTGCAAAGTCTTCCTCCCCTTTACCCCTTTAAAAGTAACCTCAGCAATGAAGAGAGGCTGGCTAAACTGGGATTGGTTTCCTCAGAGCAGACGGGGCTGAATAGAATACAGAAGGAGGCCATTCAGTCCATAGAGTCTGTACCAACTCTCCAATAGAGTATCATACCGAGATACTATTCCCGTAATCCTACATATTTATTCCACAAATCCCCTAACCTGCACATCTTTGGACAATAAGGGGCAATTTAGCACGGCCAATCAACCTAACTCTGCACATCTTTGGGCTGTGGGAGGAAACCGGAGCACCCGGAGGAAACCCACACAGTCAGTGACCCGAGCCTGAAATTGGGTCCCTGGTGATGAAAGGCAGCAGTGCTAACCACTGTGCCACTCCATCTCTGACTTTATACTGCTCAGTATCCTCCCACTGCGTCACTCATGATGATCAAGGGATACAAAAATAATGAGTAGCAGAGATAGCGTAGGTACTTGTGTCTTACTATCCTGTCTCCTCTCCTTCAGTTTAAAGTAGCTTAGTTATCGGCTAGGCTGAGGGAGCTGGTACTTAAGAACTAACCTGACTAAACTTAAGGTAACTTCAAAGTAAGTTGGATAAACAGAGGGGGGAGATTAGAATAGAGGGAAAATGGAATAGAGGGATAGTGAGGTAGGGTGAGATGTAGTACGTGGCCTGTTTTTAGAATCATACAATCAGAGAACCCTACAGTGCAGAAGGAGGACATTTGGCCCATCGAGTCTGCACCGACCACAATCCCACCCAGGCCCTACCCCCATAACCCCATGCATTTACCCCAGCTAGCCCCCCAGGCACTAAGGATTAATGTAGCACGGCCATTCCACCTAACCCGTCCAATTAGGATGGAAATTGGGTTGGGTTTTCTCGCCTATCCTGGGGGTGCGTGAGTGGGGTACAATATCTGCATTCTGATTAACAAGGTATCACAGTTGTGCGGGAGCGTCTGAGCCTGGAGCAAGTTCCTTTCCTGTCACAGTGATGTGCATTCCCGAGACATGTCTGAGGAGGAGAGCAGGCTTATTAGCACATTGTACAAAACAGCAGCGTGTATCAAATGCCGGCAGTGGAGTGTGAAATACAGGACACACCCCAACCCATAAATCTTCCGGACACCTGGTTAATGAAAATCAAAGTTTCATCTCTCCCACAGCTCACTTGCTGTGTATTTCGAATGTGCAATTATCAGCAAACAGAAAGGAATCGATGACACAAAACAGCACAAAGGGCCCCGCGCATGTGTCCACTTCCCGGTACGTTCGCTGTAACAGACTGAGGCATCGGGATGCTGTACACATCCCGAGGAACAGAAACAACTAATAGTTACCATGCAGCAGCTGCTCCAAACATTGTCAAATGGAAGAAACTAATTAGGGGGGGGGGAGGGTGCGAGGGTAGGTGACGCTATGAGGTCTAAAGTTAAGGATAGGGTACAGGTAAGGGAAGAGGCCAAGGATGTCCCAATTGGTGGCGTTACGGCAAGTAGGGTCCAGGTGAAGGCTGGGATGAAAGCGCTTTATCTGAATGCACGAAGCATTCGGAATAAAGTGGATGAGCTGATGGCGCAGATCGACACAAATGGATACGATCTGGTGGCCATTACAGAGACGTGGCTGCAAGGTGACAGGGACTGGGAGATGAATGTACAGGGTTATCAAGTGTTCAGGAAGGATAGGCAGGAGGAAAGAGGGGGTGGCGTAGCTCTGCTGATTAAGGATAGTATCAAGGTGGTAGCAAGGGATGATATCGGAGCCAAGGAGCAGAAAGTGGAATCATTGTGGGTGGAGATTAGGAACAGAAAAGGGAGGAAGACGCTAGTGGGTGTCGTCTATAGGCCCCCGAATAATGATCTGGAGGTGGGGCGGGCTGTTAACGCGCAAATAAGTGCAGCGTGCAGGAATGGGACGGCAGTAGTTATGGGAGATTTCAATCTGCATATTGATTGGTCGACCCATGTTGGACGAGGTGGGCTCGAGGAGGAGTTCTTGGAATGCTGCCGGGATAATTTCCTTGAACAGTGTGTGTTGGAGCCGACGAGGGAGCGAGCTATCTTGGATCTGGTGCTATGTAATGAGGCGGGTAGAATTAGGGACCTTGCGGTGAAGGATCCTCTTGGAGAGAGTGATCATTGTATGGTGGAGTTTCTGGTGCAGATGGAGGAGGAGAAAGTGGGTTCCCAGACACGCGTCCTTTGTTTGAATAGAGGGGAGTATGGTAGGATGAGAGAAGAATTGGCGAATGTGGACTGGGGGAATGCGTTGGAAGGTAGGTCTGCTGAGGAGCAGTGGAGGATCTTTAAGGAGATCTTTCTTGGTGCTCAGCAGAAATTTATTCCGATGGTTAAAAAGGACAGTAGGAGGAGAGGTAATAAGCCGTGGATAACGAAGGAGGTGAAGGAAAGTGTTAAATTAAAAGCGGAGGAGTTTAGAGTAGCTAAGAGCAGTGGGCGAGAAGAGGATTGGGAAAGGTTTAAATGTCAACAAAGATTGACAAAGAAATTGATAAAGGAGGGTAGGAGAAGCTATGAGGCTGGGCTAGCACTTAATATAAAAATGGATAGCAAGAGTTTTTATAAATATATAAAAAGGAAGAGGCTGGCTAGGGTAAACGTTGGTCCTTTAGAGGATGAGAAAGGGGAGCTAGTGGTAGGGGATAGGGATATGGCTAAGGTCTTGAATAACTTCTTTGTTTCTGTCTTCACGGAGGAGGACGTGAATAATTTGCCGGGTGTTAGCGATGGAAAGGTGGTAGGAATGGAGGGTCTTAATGACATTACTGTTACTAGAGAGGTGGTGCTCGACAGACTGGAGGGGCTGATTGTGGACAAGTCCCCAGGACCGGATGGAATGCATCCGAGGGTTCTGAAAGAAATGGCGGAGGTGATAGTGGATGCCTTGGTGGTTATTTTCCAGACGTCGCTGGATTCCGGGGAAGTGCCGGAAGATTGGAAAACGGCTAATGTTACGCCGTTGTTTAAGAAGGGTGCCAGGCAAAAGGCGGGGAATTATAGGCCGGTTAGTTTAACGTCTGTGGTAGGTAAAATGTTAGAAACCGTCATTAAGGAGGAAATAGCGAGGCATCTTGAGGGGAATTGCTTGATAGGGCGGACGCAACACGGTTTCATTAAAGGGAAGTCGTGTCTGACAAATTTACTGGAGTTCTATGAGGATGTGTCTAGGGCAGTGGATGGAGGAGAGCCGGTGGATGTGGTCTTTCTGGATTTTCAGAAGGCGTTTGACAAGGTACCTCACAAGAGGTTATTGCAGAAGGTCAGGGGACATGGAGTTGGGGGTAGGGTGTTAGCGTGGATAGAGGATTGGTTGTCAAATAGGAGGCAGAGAGTGGGGGTCAATGGATGCTATTCGGATTGGCGGTTGGTGACTAGTGGGGTGCCCCAGGGGTCGGTGCTGGGGCCTCAGCTATTTACCATTTATATAGATGATCTGGAGGAGGGAACCGAGTGCAGGGTGTCGAAATTTGCTGATGACACCAAGATTGGGGGAAAGGCAAATTGTGCGGAGGGTGTGGAGAGTCTGCAGAAGGATCTAGATAGGCTGGGCGAATGGGCCAGGAAATGGCAAATGGAATTTAATGTTGGCAAGTGTGAGGTGGTCCACTTTGGTAGGAGGAATGGTAGGAAGGACTATTACTTACGGGGCGAAAAACTGCAGCAGGCGACGGTGCAGAGGGACCTCGGGGTCCTTGTGCATGAGTCGCAAAAACCCAGCTTGCAGGTGCAGCAGGTGGTCAGGAAGGCGAATGGGATGCTGGCCTTCATAGCGAAGGGGATTGAATATAAAAGTAGGGAGGTCTTGCTGCAGCTGTATAGGGCATTGGTGAGGCCGCAGCTGGAGTACTGTGTGCAGTTTTGGGCGCCGCATCTGCGCAAGGATGTTTTGGCCCTGGAGGGAGTGCAGAGGAGGTTTACTCGGCTGATACCGGAGTTGAGGGGATTGAGCTATGAGGAGAGGCTGAATAAACTAGGCTTGTACTCGTTAGAGTTTAGAAGAATGAGGGGAGATCTCATTGAGACGTATAAGATGATGAATGGGATGGATAGGATAGAGGTGGAGAGACTGTTCCCGCTCAAAAAAGACAGTAGGACTAGGGAGCACAGCCTCAAGATAAAGGGGGGGCGGTTTAGAACAGAGTTGAGGAGGAACTTCTTCACTCAAAGGGTGGTGAATCTCTGGAATTCTCTGCCCGTTGAAGTGGTGGAGGCTGCCTCGCTAAATATTTTTAAGAAACGGGTTGATGGGTTTTTGATAAGAGAAGGGATTAAGGGTTATGGGGAGAGGGCGGGAAGGTGGAGCTGAGTCACGACAGATCAGCCATGATCTTATTGAATGGCGGGGCAGGCTCGAAGGGCCAGATGGCCTACTCCTGCTCCTATTTCTTATGTTCTTATGTTCTAAACCCAGGAGGGAGTTTTCAACTTTAATTTACTCAGCTGTTTCACTCTGACACCAAGGCCTGGAAAGGGAGTGAACATTTAAAAGGTGCTTCTGTCAAAATTGAGCTTGAAAGATGTGTTCACTTCCAGACTTGCAGTCCAATAACTTGTCAAAATGTGCCTTGACAGAACTAGGGCAGCAATTTAAATCTTTGTTGACTTGCTGCTGTTCTGAGGGGGAGGAGGCTGGGGGGGGGAAATCCTGGAAAAGCATTAGGGTAATAATAGCGATATTCCAAAGGCTGGGAATTAAATTCCTTACAAATCTCAATAGCAGAGAAAAAAATATATAAATACACTGCAACTTGCACCGTATGCAGCTGGAGAATTCACAAATCGTAGTTGCATAAACTGGAATGTTACGGTTGTTCATCCCACTGGGATTTTCCCACCCCTTTCCAGTGGGGTTTTCCCACCCCTCTCCAGTGGGAACGGCTGGTAAGAATTGTGCCCAGGGAATGCTCATAGCACAGAAAGAGGCACTCAGCCCATCGTGTCTATGGTGACTGAAAAATGAGCCTCATCCCACTTTCCGGCAATTGCTCCATAACCCTGTAAGGTTAGGCAGGGATAATGTGGATATGCCGGTGTTGGACTGGGGTAAACACAGTAAAAAGTCTGACAACACCAGGTTTTAGTCCAACCGATTTATTTGATAATATACTCACAAGCTTTCGGGGTTAGCCCCTTCGTCTGGTGAATGGAGAGTTCTGGCCTCAGACAGAGCATATAAAGCACAGACAGTTTAGAGATTACTGATTAGAATGTGAATCTAGGCAGATCCAGACACATTTTCAATGAGATGAGAATTTCTGTCTTGACCAGTCTTTCAGACAGTGAGTTCCAGAACCTCCCCCCTGCCAAACCCTCAGGATGAAAACAATTTCCCTCACCTCCACTCTGATCCTTCTTCCAGTCGCTGTCTACCCTCTAGCCACTGACCTGTCTGCTGCAGTAAAAAGCCCCTCCCATCCACTCTATCCAAACCCCTCACTCTTTAACACATCTCACTCAAATCTCCCCTCAGCCTCCTCTGTTCCAAAGAGGCCAACTCCAGCTGATCCAAGATACCAGCAAAATACTGCGGATGTTGGGTTCTGACACAGGGCCATCTGGACTTGAAAAGTTGGCTCTATTCTCTCTCCACAGATGTTGGCAGACCCGCTGAGATTTTCCAGCATTTTCTGTTTTTCTCCCAACCTATCCAATCTTTCTTCATAGCTTCAATTTTCCAGTCCTGGCAACGTCCTCATCAGTCTGCTCTGCGCCCTCTCTAATCCTTTCTGTAATCAGGTGACCAGAACTGCACACTGTACTCAAATTGTGACCTATCTAATATTTTACACAGTTCCAGCATAACCTTCCTGTTCTTATACCCGATCCCTCAGCTAATAAATGAAAGGATTCCATCTGCCTCTTACCCCCCTCCTCATCAACCTGTTCTGCTACCTTTAAGGATCTGTGGACATTCACTCCATTCCTCTGTGTCTCTCAGTATCCTCCCATCTACTGTGAATCCTTTGACCTTCCTAAATGCATCTCCTCACACTTGAATTCCATTTGCCACTTTTCTGCCCACGTCACCAATCCATTGACATCATTCCTGCAGTCTACAGCAATCCCTCTCACTTCCCAAAAGTATGTGGCCAATTTTTGCTTCTTAATCATGTTCCCTGCATTTACGTCCAAATCATTAATATGTATCACATGAAGAAGGGGACGGAATATTGAGTCCTGTGAAACTCCACAGAAATAGCCTTCAAGTAGCCAAAACACCCATCAAACGATTCCCCATTCTTTCCTGCCACTGAGCCAGTTTTGTATCCAGTTTGCCACATTCCCTTGGATCCCAACGGACTTTTATTTATTTAACCAATCTGCCATATGGCACTGGGTCAAAAATCTTGCTAAAATTTATGTCTACCACATCAACTGCACTACCATCCTGAAAAGATTAGTCAAGCATGATCCTCCCTTAACAAATCCAGACTGTCTGTCCTTGATCAATCCACTGCCTTTCTAAGTGATAGTTTATTCTGTCCCTCAGCATTGATAATCTGCCCACTATCACTTTCTGCAATGATTGACTCTATCCTTCACTCCCTTTTCAAACAAAGGTAGCAGATCTGAGTATTGTCCCCCGAAACTGCATATTATCCAGTGAGAGTTGGACAATTAGGATCAGATCTTCCGTTATTTTCTCCCTGGCTCAGCCGGCTGGGGGGATTGATCACCCCTGGTGATTTATCGGATGGGATCTTACCTGCCATTCATGCCAATCTCCCACTGTGGCGAAGTCAGAGAACTAGGCAGCCAGCCAAATCTCGGTTCACTGTGGTGGGATGGGAAAATGCCATCGGGGTGAATGTTGGCCAGATTCCTTTCATCCACTTCCAAGCCTCTCTCTCTATGGGGAAATTTTCCCAACCTGCCCGCTATGGGAATTGTAGCGGGCAGTGGGGGTGGCGAGGGGAGCAAAGGTCAAAGGACTGTGCAGAGGTCTGTTGATCTCAGGCAGGATTTTCCAGTCTTGGGGCGAGCGGGGTTGGAAATTCCTGCCCTGTGTACTTATCACATTCAGTACTCACACTCCTCCTCCTTAACTACAATGTTTGTATTGTTTCAGTCTTTTGTGAAGACAGATGCAAAACATTAATTAAGAACCATACTAACATCTTCAGTTTATACACATAGGTTACCTTGCTTATAGGTCCTGCTGTTTCCTTGGTTATCACCTTTGAAAAAACACCGCTGGGTTCTCCTTGGCTTTATTTAGCCAACATTCTTTCATGCCCTCACTTTGCTTCCTGGATTTTCTTTGGGAGTTCACCCTTCCTCTTCCTATAACCCTCTCAGCTTTCAAAGAACGAAGAGCACAAGGAACAGGTCCTTCAGCCCACCAAACCTGCGCCAATCATGATGCCAACCTAAACTAAAATCAGATACACTTACGGAGTCCGCATCCTTCCATTCCCATCCTATTTTCACTCAGAGGGTGGTGAGTGAATGGAATCGGCTGCCGTCGTCGGTGGTGGAGGCGAACTCGCTGGGGTCTTTTAAAAGACTTCTGGATGAGTATATGGGGTTTAATGGGATTGGGGGTTATAGATAGGTCTATAGATTGGTGGGGTTGATGTGATCGGCGCAACTCGAGGGCCGAAGGGCCTGTTTGTGCTGTAATGTTCTATGTTCTATGTTCTATTCATGTATTTGTCTAGTTGCCTCTTAAATGCCACTATTGTACCTGTTTCCACCACCTCCTCAGGCAGCACGTTCCAGACATTCACCATCCTCTGTGTAAAAACCTTGCCTCGCACATCTCCTCTAAACTTTTCCCCACACACCATAAGCCTATATCCCCGAGTATTTGATATTTCTACCCTAGGTAAAAGCATCTAACTATCCACATCTGTAGTGTTGAGTTCTTGGTGTCTGACATAAATTTTCCTTTTCTGCCTTTTCTTACCCTGTAAACTCCTTGACGTGCAGGGAACTCTAGATTTAGCTGTCCCATACTTTTCCTTTGTGGGAATATGCTTACACTGAACCCCTTGAAGTTCCCCTTCCCTGATGCTGGTTTACCCTCAAGTTGCTGTTTCCACTTTTACTAAATCTCTCCTCAGCTTAGTAAAACCTAAGCTGTGGGATGGGGAATTCCGCCTGTTAACTCTGTTTCTGGCTTCACCATTGCTGCCAGGCTGACTGAGTTTTTCCAGCATTTTCCATTGTTATTTTGGAAGGGAAGGTCTGGGGAACAGCACACTAAATTGAACACAATGACCCCGGAATGAGGAATCAGACATCCAGTGATGTTTTGGGGCTTGTCAGAGAAATAAGAGAGAAGTACCCTTTGTAGTTCTATTGGCAGAAACAGGACATGTGAAAAGTTGTAGAAAGTGAGGCCATTGAAACCTGTGTTAGTTATAAGTCCATTTTTGTTACAGGAACATTGTATCATAGTTCACAAAGTTATCACCCAAACAGAAGGGAAAGATTTTAGGGAGGACCTTCCACAGTTTCTGGATGCTGCAGAGTTTTACAGGCAGAGAAGAAAAACAAACTTTTGAAGTCTGGTCATTGTTGTACTGCAGGAAATGTGGCAACAAATTTGCGCACAGCAAGATCCCATAAATAGTGACATCATAATTCCCAGATCGTCTGCTTTCACGACGTTGATTGAGGTGCAGCTATTTGTACAGGAGGCTGTAGAGAACTCTCCCCCCCCCCCCCCCCCCCGCCACTTCCCCAATTCCCCCACCACCTCCCCAATCCCCTGAATGCCCTGGGATCTTTTAGATTCCTCAGCACTCCGACAGCACCAGCACTGGGGCGTTAGCCTGGACTGCGCGCTCCTGTCTGGGGATTGAAACCGCGACCCCACACAATCTGTTGTCTCAGAGGCTGCCCGCGGTGCTTGGCAAATTAATCCTTCGAATGGCTGCGGTTTAAGAACTTAGCAGGTAGTTTTGTTGGGGGTTTGTTTGCAGAAACTGTAATACAAACTGCCAGGATGGGAATCAGTTCGGATTCCAATTGACAGACACAGATGATTTTCACTTGTTGGTGTGGAGCAGTAATGAATGATGGTTCTGATAGATGCGGCTGGCTGTCATTATACCCTCCATATCAGAGGCTGATTAGTCAATGACAAAATCTGGTATTGATTTGTTCTTATGAGACTGAGTATACCAGAGCATGAAATTATTATAGACCACACAACACAGCACCTATAATTTGCCTCGTACACTATAAACACCCATAAAACCACATTTGTTTCACATGAAGATAAAGTACTTACTATTTCAAGGTAGCTGCTTTATCAGGTCAATAAAAACAAATGAACAATGTCAACTTCCTGGGAATTAAGGCAGTAAAACTGATGGGCCAAATCTTGCTCAAACAATATCATAAGAACTAAGAACAGCAGGAGGCCATTCAGCCCCACCAGCCTGCTGCACCATTCAATATGGTCATCGCTGAACTCATCTTGGCCCCAACTCCACTTTCCTGCCCGTTCTCCTTAACCCTTCAGACCCTTCCTAATTAAAAATCTATCTCCTCCTTAAAGTTACTCAATGTCCTGGCACCCACCACGCTCTGGGATAGTGAATTCCACAGATTCACCACCCTCTGAGAGAAGGGCGGCACGGTGGCACAGTTGTTAACACTGCTGTCTCACAGCGCCAGGGACCCAGGTTCAATTCGGCCTCGGGTCACTGTCTGTGTGGAGTTTGCACATTCTCCCCATGTCTGCGTGGGTTTCTTCTGGGTTTCCTCCTACAGTTCAAGGACACGCGAGTTGGGTTGATTAGCTATGCTATATTGCCCCGAGTATAATAGGGGCAATTAGGCCCCCTAATTGCCCCTACCATACAGCAGGGTAAGTATGGTTACAGGAATAGGGCTTGGGTGGGATTGAGGTCAGTGCAGACTCGATGGGCTGAATGGCCTCTTCCTGCACTGTAGGGATTCTAGGATTCTATGAGAAGTAATTTGCCGCCCCTTATCCTAAAACTATGGCCTCTCGGTCTAGGATGTCCAACAAGAGGAAACATCCACTCTACGTCTACCCTACCAATCCTCTATTATTATTATCTTGTATACCTCAGATAACCATGGGGGGAGTTTTCCTGGCCCACTTGCCACAGGAATCGTGGTGGGTCGGGGGGGTGGGGGAAGCGTGCAAAGGTCCGTTGATTTCTGGCGGGTGTTTCCGATTTCGGAGCAAGCATGGTGTGTTAACAATGAATGCTGCTTTTAACACCTAAATTATCCACGGGGCTCAGGGGATTTAGGGAGATGCGGTAAGCTGTGAATCCCCAGCAGTCACTGATTGATGTATGTCATTCTGCTGTTTGCTTTGCACAAACACCATTCCACCCTCAGCCTCCCATTATTTTTAATAACTCTGGATTTTTACCATGAAACCCACTGCAGAGTGTTTGAATCGGAGAACCATAGATTCCCTACTGTGCAGGAGAAGGCCACTCAGCCCGTCTGCACCGGGACTCTGGCAGAGCATGTGACCCAGGCTCACCCCCCCCCACCCTATCCCCATAATCCCGTGCATTTTTCATGGCCAATCCCCTAACCTACGTACCTTGGGACATTCAGGGGCAATTTAGCACAGCCAATCCTCTAACCTGCACATCCTTGGAGGAGTGGAAATGAACAGTGTTAGGATTTGTCCAACATTCTTGTCGTAAACCTTTCTTCGAAATTAAGAAAAATGAATTTAAAGTTCTGTCGCCCCTTTCAGTCCAATCTTTCTCTCTCTTGTTTCTTTTCCTGTCTCTGCTTTGACCCCATGTTGCTTTTCCATCATCCCTCTGTTTCCTTCCTCAATTCTTGGTTAAGGAGATTGACTGTTGACCCTATCACTCAGTAAGGTTCCAGATGTCATGTTACCCTCGCTATCAGCTCCCACTCCCATCCAGTTACAATATTTTGCGGCTGAAGGTGGAGGGAAAATGTCCAACTAATTGAGTATGTTGTGAGATGCATCCTTTCTGGTTGTATCACAGCTGTGTCTGGGCTCCTGCTCTGTCCAAGACCACAAGGAACTACAAAGGGTCGTGAATGTAGCCCAATCCATCATGCAAACCAGCCTCCTATTGACCCTGTCTACACGTCCCACTGCCTCGGGAAAAGCAGCCAGCATATTCAAGGACCTCACGCACCCCGGACATTCTCTGTTCCACCTTCTTCCGTCAGGAAAAAGATACAATAATTTGAGGTCATGCACCAATCGACTCAGGAACAGCTTCTTCCCTGCTGCCATAAGACTTTTGAATGGACCTATCTTGTATTAAACTGATCTTTCTCTAGCTATGATTGTAACACTACATTCTACACCCTCTCCTTTCCTTCTCACCTATGTACTCCATGAACAGTATGCTTTGTCTGTATAGCGCGCAAGAAACAATACTTTTCACTGTATCCCAATACATGTGACAATAATAAATCAAATCTGCAGCAAGATTTGGTCAAATGCTGTAAGTGTTCACCTTCAGTGAAGAATAGTTTGGTTACCTCCATGTCTCCAATCTATCGACACTGTTGAATGAACATTGACACGAGAGAAAAATTCATTAAAATGAGCATTAAACTCAACCAAAAAGACAGCCTAGCAACAATGGGTCGAATGGCCTTCTTCTGCATTGTAAGATTGTATGAAATTAAGGGTCTGTTCAGTTTTAATGTACCCAGTTCTGTGATTCCCACCTTCTAGCCTGTGTGCCCCTATTGCCCACACTCCCTGGATCCCATGGAAACTGGTGTCAGTACTCAGTGAGCAGAGATCCTGGGTGCGCATTTCCACTATCGGTGACCAAGGTTCTTTTGTTGTTGCCACTACCCCGTGAACTGCAAATGGAGGATGAGTTGAGGGCACACCATGGGCTGGGTTTGGATGGACTGACCTCTTAAACAAGTGTGCCATGTTCCCGGCTTCATGCAGGAGAACCGGGCGGATGCGTTGGTTTTACAGAGATATCAAGCCGCTCATTGCAAGCTCTCTCAATTTCCGTTTGACTAGTTTAACTGTGCTGTGTGGGTATTGATCTGGGCACTGCACAGACAGCATAGCAACACTGAAACACCCCCCCTAAGCTGACAGAAAAAAGAAAGGATCAATAATGGTTTAGAGTGACTAGGGTATCATACGTGGCTCTTCTTAAGCACATCATTGGCAGCGTGTGAAAGGAATCCCACTCTGCACCTAATCCATATTAAACTTGCCCTGGTAATGATTGCCGCTAACTTGTCAGTTAATGAATGATCTCAGCACGGAATTTCTGCTGAAACATTTATAAATCACTAGTTAGGTTGGAGAATTGGGCGGCACGGTAGCACAGTGGTTAGCACTGCTGCTTCACAGCTCCAGGGTCCTGGGTTCGATTCCCGGCTCGGGTCACTGCCTGTGTGGAGTTTGCACATTCTCCTCGTGTCTGCGTGGGTTTTCTCCGGGTGCTCCGGTTTCCTCCCACAGTCCAAAGATGTGCGGGTTAGGTTCATTGGCTATGCTAAAATTGCCCCTTAGTGTCCTGGGATGTGTAGGTTAGAGGGATTAGCAGGTAAATGTGTAGGGATATGGGGATAGGGTCTGGGTGGGATTGTGTTCGGTGCAGACTCAATGGGCCGAAGGGCCTGTTTCTGCACTGTAGGCTTCTAAATTGTTCAAGTTGAGTCAGTCACACTTTAGGAAGGATGTCATGGTGCAGGAGAGATTGACAAGAATGTTCCCAAGGCTGAGGGACTTCCAGTCATTGTGGAGAGATCGGAGAAACTGGGATTTTAAAAAATTCATTCGTGGGACACGGGCGTCGCTGGCTGGCTAGTATTTATTGCCCATCCCTAGTTGCCCTTGAACTGAATAGCTTGCTAGGTCAGTTCAGAGGGTATTGAGAGTCAACCACATTGCTGTGGTTCTGGAGTCACACGTAGGCCAGACCGGGTAAGGACGGCAGATTTCCTTCCCTAAAGAACATCAGTGAACCAGATGGATTTTTCCGACAATCGATGATAGTTTCATGGTCATCAGTAGATTCTTAATTCCAGACATTGAATACAAATTCCACCGTCTGCTGTGGCGAATTTGAACCAGGTCCCCAGAACATTAACTGAATTTCTGGATTAATAGTCTAGCGATAATAAAACTTGGCCATTGCAACCCCACCCTTAAAGCAGAGAAGGTTAAGGGGAGATTTAATGGAGGCGTTTACTCTTCTGAGAGGTTTTAATGGAGTAAATGAGGAGGAACCGGGTGGGATTCCCCAGCCACTCGCGCCCCAAGCCCGGAAATTCCCACCCGAGGTCAACAGACTTATAGATGGTCCGCTGGGTTTCTTGTCCCTATGATTCTCACAATGGGTGGGACTGCTGTTTCCATCACTCACAGGGAGCTTGCCAACCAGAGAAAACAGATTTAATTCAGTAGAATTTCCCTGGGTCTGCGTGGGTTTCCTCTGGGTACTCTGGTTTTCCTCCCCCAGTCTAAAAGATGTGTAGGTTAGGCTAAATTGCCCCATGGTGTCAGGGGGATTAGCATGTGGAGCAATTTGTGGGGTTACGGAGATAGGGCCTGGGTGGGATTGTTGTCGGTGCAAGCTTGATGGGCCAAATGGCCTCTTTCTGCATTGTAGGGATTCTATGATTCTTTATATGGTAAACATTATAGGGTAATGTGATACCTTAACACCAAACCAGTCTAGGACTAAACTTCACTGCTGAGCCCAGTTGAACTGAGGCGACAATACAGAAACACGTCATTCAGCCCAACTGGCTGTTACTGATTTTTATGCGTCACACAACCTCCTCCCACCCAATTTCATTCCACCATTTCAGCATATCCTTCTACTCCTGTCTCTCTCGTGCGTTTATCCAGATTCCCCTTAAATAGATCGATACAAACCATCTCAATCACTCACTGTGGGAGTGAGTTATTCCGAATGAACAGGAATGTGGATTGAGACAAACAGATGGCATCTATTAATAATTCCAGGGGGAACGGTAAATGTTTTAAATAAAGCATTCTGTTCAGAACTGACTCCACAGTTAAAAAAGCATCAACGCCCCACCATGGGTGGCACAGCGGTTAGCCCTGCTGTTTTACAGTGCCAGAGGCCTGGGTTCGATTACCAGCTTGAGTGACTGCCTGAGTGGAATTTGCACGTTCTCCCCGTGTCTACGTGGGTTTCCTCTGGGTGCTCCAGTTTCCTCCCACACTCCAAAGATGTGCGGATTAGATGGATTGGCCATGCTAACTTGCCCCTTAGTTAGGAACTAGCTAGGGTAAATATTTGGGGATAGAGCCCTGGTGGGATTGTTGTCGGTGCAGGACTCGATGGATGGAATGGGTTGCTTCCACACCATCAGGATTCCATGAAATAACTGGATAATTCAGTTGTAAGTAATGTGGATAAAAGCAAATTACTGGAATCGGAAACCAAAAGAGAAAACGCTGGAAAATCTCAGCGGTTCTGGCAACATCTGTAAGGAGAGAAAAGACAGTAAAAAGTCTGACAACACCAGGTTTTAGTCCAACCGATTTATTTGATAATATTCTCACAAGCTTTCGAGGGGACTGCCTCTTCGTCAGGTGAATGGAGAGTTCTGGCCTCAGACAGAGCATATAAAGCACAGACAGTTTAGAGATTGCTGATTAGAATGCGAATCCTTACACCTAACCTGCTGTTCAAGACCTGAAGTGGCTGATAATGTGAGTGGAAGGAGCACTGATCACAGTTTAAAGAGATGTGTATTGTCTCCAGACAGTGCAGTAAGTGAGGTTTTGCAAACCCAGGCAAGTCACGGGGGTTACAGATAGTGCGACATGAACTAATAGCCAAGTTCCGCACACATGAGGACGGTCTCAACAGGGATCTTGGGTTCATGTCGCACTATCTGTAACCCCCGTGACTTGCCTGGGTTTGCAAAACCTCACTTACTGTACTGTCTGGAGACAATACACATCTCTTTAAACTGTGATCAGTGCTCCTTCCACTCACATTATCAGCCACTTCAGGTCTTGAACAGCAGGTTAGGTGTAAAGATTCGCATTCTAATCAGCAATCTCTAAACTGTCTGTGCTTTATATGCTCTGTCTGAGGCCAGAACTCTCCATTCACCTGACGAAGAGGCAGTCCCCTCGAAAGCTTGTGAGAATATTATCAAATAAATCGGTTGGACTAAAACCTGGTGTTGTCAGACTTTTCACTGTGTTTACGCCAGTCCAACGCCGGCATACCCACATCAGGAGAGAAAAGAGCAGATGTTTCGAATCCAGGTGACTCTTTGTTTGCGCTTTTCTCTCCTTACAGATGCTGCCAGACCTGCTGAGATTTTCCAGCCTTTTCTCTTTTGGTGATGCGGAGTTGGCGCAGCGGGGGTGATAAGGGAAATTTTACATTTCATTGCTGAGGGGATGCTGAACTGTCTTTTGGAAGAGATATGAGACTGAGGCCCACCCACTCTCTCAGGTGAATGGAAAATGCCACGGCCACCATTTCAAAGGAGAACAGGAGGCATCTTTCCCGTGTCGTGGGGCCAATATACATCCCTCAACCAACAGATTAGAACTCGAGGGCACAACCTCAGAGTGAAGGGGCAATCCTTTAAAACAGGGGTGAGGAGGAATTCCTTCAGCCAGAGAGTGGTGAATCTGTGAAACTCATTGCCACAGAAGCCTGTGGAGGCCAGGTCATTGAGTGTCTTTAAGACGGAGATAGATAGGTTCTTGATCAATAAGGGTTATGGGGAGAAGGCAGGAGAATGGAGATGAGAATCAAATCAGCCATGATTGAATGGCAGAGTAGATTCGATGGGCTGAATGGCCTAATCCTGCTTCTATATCTTATGGGGTTTTTTTTTGCGACACCTGGTTTCAAATCTATTTTAATTTTTTTTTCTAAATCGCACCGAGAACTTGAGCATTCAGTGAGCGCTGTCCAATCCTGAGGACAGGAGTTCACGATACATTTTTCACAATCCAGGTCAGGGGTGGGGGGAAATAATTGACCCCTCGTGGGGGTCTAACTGCAGCTTCCACTGCTCACTTTGTGCAGCTGGGAAAATGTTCCAGGCCAACATCAAGGTTCAGTGGCAGCTGGGAGGGGCACAGGAGGTCAATCCCAAAACTGAACCTTCGCTCATTTAATTAGATTCAGGAAGAATCAGCCTCTGCCTCCATACTGGCCCTTCCTGGTTTATCACATCTTTAGGGTTTGCCAGCTCTGGATGGTTTTATTCTTGGAGAATTCATCCCCCCTCCTAGAATCCAATCACCCCCTCACTCAAACACCCTTTTTAATTTGGTTGCAGTGTTGCAAATTGACAAATCAGCCATGTTACCATTGCATGGTGGAAGTGTTTTGATGGGCTGAATGGTCTCCTGCTGTTTCTATGCTGCCCCCCCCCCCCACCTTCCGCCTCTCACATGTTTCAGCAAGGAATGACCTGGAGGTGAATTACCGGTTCCTGGGGACGCCGGGCTAATCCTGGATATTTGGTCACGCTGAGGAATGACCCATCGACATTTCCACAAGATCTCGGCAGAGGCAATCTTTTTGACCAAAGAATTAAACGAAATCAAATAAACCGAGGGACAAATGAGAAAGGGGCAGCTCCCAAAAAGGAGGAGACAGCCCAAAGCGAAAAACAAAGCAGAAAGGAAACTTAAAACATCAAACTAAAATGTGGTTAAAAGGGTCACGAATACACCCCAGCCCCCGTGGTGCCCAATGAGTACGGAAGGCCACAACTGTGCCCACGGACACCGCATGCTTCCTCTCCAGGGGCTCCTGGCTGCGAATGTAGCTGTGGTGGAGGGTCAGACAACCCCCTCGGTCACCTGCTGCCTCAACCTGTTTATGGCAACATAAACCTGCCCAAGGGCAGGTTCACAAGGGGGTTCTCCACCTCTCCCCCCTCCCCCCCCCTCCCCTCCGCCCGTAGATCAGGAACGTGGGGCTGAAGTGCAAACTAAACATCAATAAGAGCTTTTTGAGCTAACTAAAAAGGGGAGCGCAGCTTTAGCAAAGGAACGGCCTGCGGGCTCCACAGGAAGGGCGGGTTACTTGGGAACCCGTGAATCAGTGCCACCTACCCTCAACAGAGTCCAAATCTGCCTGCCTGTGGCAAACAACATCGAAGGCTGGGACAGTGCAAAGTAGAACACTTCAACATTAATAACGCTGAACAACAAGTACTTCACTCCCAATGATACCACTTGGGCAGCACCCCAAACTGAGTAACGTTTATGAGCACGGACTCTGCTGCTTTAGGAAAGACGAGCCAGAGGAGTAAAAGTGTTCTTGTCCTCCACAACACGCCTCCAGGGAACATTTAACTGGGTGGCACTGCTGTCTCACAGTGCCAGGGACCCGGGTTTTATTCTGACCTCGGGCGATTGTGCGGAATCTGCACATTCTCCCCATGTCTGCGTTGGTTTCCTCTGGGCGCTCCCATTTTGTCTCACACATGCGGGTTAGGTGGATTATCAGTGCTAAATTGCCCCTTAGTGTCAGGGGGATTAGCAGGGTAAGTAGCTGGGGTTATGGGTTAGGGTTTGGGTGGGATTGTTGTCAGTGCATATGTGTTGGCCTCTTTCTGTACTGTGGGAATTCTATGATTCTATGAAAGGTTGAGCATCTGAAATGCGGACCACAACAAACCTCTGGTTAAACATTATCACCAATTTCTTAAACCTTGTTAAGCATGTTCTGTGTAAATGCTTCACGATCAAGAGTGAGAAAAGAAATTCCCCTAAATGCACTGTACGGTTCTTGTTTCTGTCTAATGGAATGATCTCGGTTTCCCACAAGACTTGTAGCTCTCAAACAAGCAAGGAGGACATTGTGATGATATTTAAGCACGAACTTAGTACGGAGAATTCACCTTTGTTTCCAACCTTTCCTGATCGTCGAGCCAGGGCATGTCTTTTCAAGCACACTTACAGATAACTCCCTCTGTATCCATGTCTTCACCGGCCTGAGGTCCACATTTAACACAGTTTCAGAAACGTGTGGATAAAACTCTCGTTGATATTCTTTGCAGCACTGTGATTGCTCATCTCTCTCACTGACGATACCCCCACGGTTTGGGATTAGTGATGGTGCAAACGTTCTTGACTGAATAACCTGCAGACCGACCTTTAGCTGCTCATTTCCAAAGGCCCTTTGTGACTTCTGTCAAAGGATTTACTCTGTATAATTGAACACATTTCCTTGCTGCTGCTTCCAATTTGGTGTTTGGCCACTTTTAGATTAGCTCCTGCCTCAGGAGACGGTTTCAGTCTGTGCTGAGGATATGCGGCGTGTTTCGCACTGATAACTGAGCCGATATCCTCAGGGACGCTGTGAACCAAACATCATCCCATACAGCCTCATTCCTCTACCCATCAGTTAAATCTGCCTCTTTACGTAGTCAGGTTGGACTGGATTCCATGATGCACCAACGCTGGGAAATGTTGCCATTGATAACTCTGGCAGCCCGCATGCTATTGTCGAAACTTTTTGTGGTTCTGATGTGAATATTTGGACGGTAACTTTGTTTCGTACAATGGGAAATCCTGAGTGGAAAGCTCATCATGCGGTGTATAAACGTGTGCCTGTCAATATGACCTGCGTTCTGCTGGTGTTTCCACAAGTGATAATTACATCTAAAGATATAGGCAGAATGATGTCTGTCTTTTCCCAGATTTGGGCCATCACCCTGTCCGCGGCACGGTAGCACAGTGGTTAGCACTGCTGCTTCACAGCTCCAGGGTCCTGGGTTCGATTCCCGGCTCGGGTCACTGCCTGTGTGGAGTTTGCACATTCTCCTCGTGTCTGCGTGGGTTTTCTCCGGGTGCTCCAGTTTCCTCCCACAGTCCAAAGATGTGCGGGTTAGGTTCATTGGCTATGCTAAACTTGCCCCTTAGTGTCCTGGGATGTGTGGGTTAGAGGGATTAGCAGGTAAATGTGTAGGGATATGGGGATAGGGTCTGGGTGGGATTGTGTTCGGTGCAGACTCGATGGGCCGAAGGGCCTGTTTCTGCACTGTAGGGTTCTATGGTTCTATGAAAGTGACAAAGACATTGAGTAGATGCTGGGGAATGAACTGTGATGGCCAATGAACTCCTATCATTAACATGTCAGCCTTGCCCCCCCCCCATCTTAAGTTTGATTTTTAAATCTCTCCATGACCTTTGGGTGACACGGTGGCCAAATGGTTACCACTGCTGCCTCACCCCGCCAGGGACCCCGGTTCGATTTCTGGCTTAGTTCACTGCCTGTGTGGAGTCTGCACGTTCTCCCCGTGTCTGCGTGGGTTTCCTCCGGGTGCTCCGGTTTCCTCCCACAGTACAAAGATGTGCGGGTTAGGTTGATTGGCCATGCTGAATTGATCTTAGTGACAGGGGGACTAGCAGCAAAATGCATGGGGTGATGAGGATAGGGCCTAGTTGGTACGGACTAAATGGGCTGAATGGCCTCCTCCTGTGCTGGAAGGATTCTATGACTGATCTCAGCACAGAAAGAGGCCATTCAGCCCATCTTGTTCATGCCAGCCCAGGGACACCCCAATGCTCTTTCCAATCCCACCTCCCTGCACCCGGTTTACAGCCCTGGAGCTGACAGCACTTTAGATCCAGGTTCTTTTTAAAAGAGTTCGGAGTCTCTGCCTCCACCACCAACTCAGGCAGCGGATTCCAAACACCCATCACCCTCTGCATAAAAACATTCTTCCTCACATCCCCTCTACACCTTCTGCCACTTATCTTGGATCTACGTCCCCTGGTTCTAGAAATTTCTGCCCCGGGAAACAATTTTATCCTCTCCATTCTGTCTCTTCCCTTCATAATTTTCTACACCTGGGTCCTTGACTGGAATTTCCACTCCAAGCCTCTCTGCCTTTGTTGCTTAATTTAAGATGTCGCTTAAAACCTACTTCGACCAAGTCCTGTGCTAATATCTATTTAATAGAATCATAGAATCTTACCGTGCTAAAGGAGGCCATTCGGCCCATCAAACCTGCACCAACCACAATCCCACCCAGGGCCCCATTCCCGTAACCCCACATACTTGCCCTGCTAATTCCCTGACACTGGGAACAATTTATTGTGGTCAATCCACCCAACCAGTACATGTTTGGAGTGTGGGAGGAAACCAGAGCACCCTGAGGGAACCCACGCGGAGAACGTGCAGATTCCATATAGCCAGTGACCTGAGGCCAGGAATTGAACCCAGGACCCTGGCACTGTGAGGCAGCAGTGCTAACCACTGTGCCACCCATATGGTGGTGATGTGCTTTGATGACAAATTCCCAATGATAATTACAATCATTACTCCTGCAAAAAAGCTTTTGCCTACATTAAGAATGTGATATAAATACAAGTTGTTGTCTTTTCCCACTCTTTTTTACCCTTATACAATGATGTCCAACAACATCAAATGATCACATTCCATGATCTGACCTGTCTCCAGGGTTAATATTTCTTCACCGAGAGATTCACTTCGAGCTCATGGACGACACTGCCAAATTGTGGCTGGAACAGGTTCAGAAGGAGAGGAAAGTGCTGTGACATTTATCCTGGTAACGTTAGCATTGTCCCGGCAGAGGAGATTCCTCAACACAAGTGGCAGCCGTGTGCATCATCTACAAGATGCACTGCAGTAACTCACTAAGGTTCCTGCAACACCTTCCAAACCCTGACCTTTACCGCCTGCAAGGACAAAGCAGCCACCACGGGAAGCTCCCCTCGAGCCACGCACCATCCTGACTTCACTGTCACCGGGTCAAAATCCTGGAACTCCCTCCCCAACAGCACCGACACCACAGGGACAGCAGCAGTTCAAGAAGGTAGCTCACCACCAACATTTCAAAGGGAAATAAGAACATAAGAAATAGGAGCAGGAGTAGGCCATCTGGCCCTTCGAGCCTGCCCCGCCATTCAATAAGATCATGGCTGATCTGCCGTGGCTCAGTTCCACCTTCCCGCCCTCTCCCCATAACCCTTAATCCCTTCTCTTATCAAAAACCCATCAACCCGCTTCTTGAAAATATTTAGCGAGGCAGCCTCCACCACTTCAACGGACAGAGAATTCCAGAGATTCACCACCCTTTGAGTGAAGAAGTTCCTCCTCAACTCCGTTCTAAACCGCCCCCCCCCTTTATCTTGAGACTGTGCCCCCTAGTCCTACTGTCTTTTTTGAGCGGGAAGAGTCTCTCCACCTCTATCCTATCCATCCCATTCACCATCTTATACGTCTCAATGAGATCTCCCCTCATTCTTCTAAACTCCAACGAGTACAAGCCTAGTTCATTCAACCTCTCCTCATAGCTCAACCCCCTCAACTCCGGCATCAGCCTAGTAAACCTCCTCTGCACTCCCTCCAAGGCCAAAATATCAGTACTCCAGCTGCGGCCTCACCAATGCCCTATACAGCTGCAGCAAGACCTCCCTACTTTTATATTCAATCCCCCTCGCTATGAAGGCCAGCATCCCATTTGTGGGCAATAGATTCCGGTGATGCCAGCAATGCTCAGACTCTGAGGATTAATAATATCAGTCTTGAGTTTCCACAGGGAGGGCACGATTGGTAAAATGGGCTCGAAAAGTGCTGAAAGTTGGATTTTCCAACTGCAGAAACTCAAACGGAGAGTCCCCTTGAACCAGTGGAATGCAGCAAAGGAAACCGGGCAGGAACAGAGCCTAGGGGGGCCTCAAGATGGCTGAATTAAACTGAAAACATGATCCAAACAATCGCTGCAGTTTCAGGAATTGGTCAGTCCATGGTCCCAGTTAATGCTGGGCACAGGTCGCACTTACTCAGCTCAGATCAACTGGCCAAATGTGAATCGGGGTGGACTGAATTTGAATTCAGTTAATGTGACTGTGAGGTCAGCAGGAATGATTGACCTGATCCAGACCTCAGCTCAGTGCTGGTTACTGCTTTGGACAGGTCAGTAATGGTGGATTAATGTGACCACAGGAATCACACTGGATTTAGGAGCAGGAGTAAGCCATTCAGAATTCCGGGTGTAATGTAACAAACACCCCAAAACGAGTACACTTGTTGAACCGCATTGCCAACCCAGGGCATGGCCAATCAACAGACATGATATTAAATTGACCTTGGAACCAACATAAATGATCATGGTGCTCCAGTGAATGTAATTCACTTAGCTTATAATTTCACCATCTTTTGAGCTATTTGACATTCAATGGCACCACTATTGCTGAATTTCCCACTATCAACATCCTGGGGGTCACCACTGACCAGAAATTGAACTTGAAAATACAATGGCTACAAGAGGCTGGGAATCCCGCAGTGAGGAATTCACCTCCTGACTCCCCCAGAGCCTGTCCACCAAGGCACAAGTCAGGAGTGTGATGGAATGCTCCCCATTTACCTGGATGGGTGCAGCTCCAACACTCAGGAAGCTGAGCACCATTCAGGACAAAGCAGCCCTCGCTCGATTGGCACCCCATCCACAAACGTTCACTCCCTCCACCACTGACGCACAGTGGCAGCCGTGTGTACATAGAACATAGAACATAGAACATTACAGCCCAAACAGGCCCTTCGGCCCTCGAGTTGCGCCGATCGCATCAACCCCACCAATCTATAGACCTATCTATAACCCCCAATCCCATTAAACCCCATATACTCATCCAGAAGTCTTTTAAAAGACCCCAGCGAGTTCGCCTCCACCACCGACGACGGCAGCCGATTCCAATCACTCACCACCCTCTGAGTGAAAAACTTACCCCTAACATCACCTCTGTACCTCCCTCCCCGCACCTTAAATCTGTGTCCCCTCGTAGCGACCATTTCAACCCGGGGAAATAGCCTCTGAGAGTCCACCCTATCTATTCCTCTCAACATTTTATAAACTTCTATCAGGTCGCCTCTCAACCTTCGCCTCTCCAGGGAAAAGAGTCCCAGCTCCCTCAACCTATCTTCATAAGGCATGCCTCCCAGTCCAGGCAACATCCTTGTAAATCTCCTCTGCACCCTTTCAATAGCTTCTACATCTTTCCTATAGTGAGGCGACCAGAACTGCGCACAGTACTCCAAATGAGGCCTGACAAGGGTCCTGTAAAGTTGCAGCATTACCTCCCGACTCCTAAACTCAATCCCTCGATTAATGAAGGCCAGTACACCATACGCCTTCTTGACCACTTCCTCCACCTGCGAGGCCGATTTAAGAGTCCTGTGAACCCGGACCCCGAGATCCTTCTGCTCTTCAACGCTACTAAGACCCCTGCCCTTAATAGTGTACTCGTTCATCCCGTTGGTTCTGCCGAAATGGACTACTACACATTTATCCGCGTTGAAGTCCATCTGCCACTTCTCCGCCCATTCCTGCATCCTATCTATGTCCTGCTGCAACTTTTGACATCCTTCCAGACCATCCACAACACCGCCGACCTTCGTGTCATCAGCGAACTTGCTAACCCATCCCTCCACTTCCTCATCCAGGTCATTTATGAAAATGACAAACAACAAGGGTCCCAGAACAGATCCCTGGGGCACCCCACTGGTGACTGACCTCCATTCCGAAAAAGACCCATCCACAACCACTCTCTGCCTTCTGCAGGCAAGCCAGTTCTGGATCCACAAGGCCAAAGGCCCTTGGATCCCATGCCCTCTCACCTTCTCAAGAAGTCTTGCATGGGGGACCTTATCAAAAGCCTTGCTGAAGTCCATGTACACTACGTCCACGGCACTTCCTTCGTCAATGTGTTCAGTCACATTATCGAAGAACTCAACTAGGCTCGTAAGGCACGACCTGTCCTTGACAAATCCATGCTGACTATTCCTGATCATGTCAAACCTCTCCAAATGGTGTACAATCTACAAAACGCAGGAACTCACCAAGGCTCTTTAATCGGCACCTTCCAGACTCACAACTGCTAACATCCCATTGGCAGGCTGTGACAAGGCTGTAATCTGTGCTAGGACCCCAACTGTTCACATCATATATTAATGATTTGGAAGAGGGAACTGAATAGATTACCTCCAAACTTGCAGATGATACAAAGCTGGGTGGGAGGGTGAGCTGTGAGGAGGATGCAGAGATGCTTCAGTGTGATTCGGACAGGCTGAGTGTGTGGGTATCTGCATGGCAGATGCAGTATAATGTGGATAAATGGGGGGATTATCCACTTTGGGAGCAATAATAGGAAGACAGATTATTATTTGAATGGGTGTAAATTGAGAGAGGTGGATACTCAACGAGACCTTGGTGTTCTCTTGCATTCATCACTGAAAGTAAGCGTGCAGGTCTCTCCTACATTACAACATTGCAAAAATATTTCATTGACAGAAAATCACTTTGCAATAACCCGAGGTCTTGAAAGATGGCACGAAAATGAAGATGTTTCTTGATTCTGCAAGAGATACATGGCACAGAAACAGGTCACATGGCCCCAGAAGTCTATACAGGAAGCTATGCTCTACTCAAGCCAATTGTAGTCTTCTATAAACATGTCACGTTCTCCAATCAGGGCACACACCCTTACAGGGTAGAAGAGGTTGGTTTACCCCAGGTTCAGCGTGGTTGTACACATACTGAATTACATCAAACGCAGAGCATTCTGGGTTGGCACAGTGGTTAGCACCGCTGCCTCACAGCGCTAGGGACCTGGGTTCGATTCCTGGCTTGGGTCACTGTCTGTGTGGAGTCTGCATGTTCTCCCCGTGTCTGCATGGGCTCCCTCCCACAGTCAGAAAGCCGTGCTGAAATCTCCCTCAGTGCACCCAGAGAGGTGCTGGTGTGTGGCAACTAGAGGAATTTCACAATAACTTCATTGCAGTGTTAATGTAAGCCTGCTTGTGACTGATAAATAAACTTTTCTGAGGTCTTTTAGCCTCACACCAGTCTGTGCTAACGTTAAGAATAGCACACTGGTCTCTTCCTGAGGGATGGGCCATTCTTTTCATTTCACTGTGTGGCTGAGGCTGTGGCTGGGTCTAATTATATTTGCAATACTTCTCACTGCCATAAAGGAACCATTAAAACACTCAAAATAGCTGCTTAATTAAAATCTTCAGCTGCCAGTTCCAGATTGAAGTTGTGCTCATGTGAAAACTAAATGCCTGTGTCTGACTGCTCAGCTGATCTGCTCTACCTCGACCTTTCCCACCTCCTCTTCTTCATTCACTTGGATTTTTCCAAAATTAATCTCTTTGCCGACAAGACTTTTCTTTCCCAAACTTCCAAATTCTCCGGCGACCCTCCACTAGAGGGCTCCGTGATTGGTGCAAAACTGGGAGTCTTCCAGTACATATGTGTTTGATTAAAGTGGAAAATCGCCGGGGACAGATTCCACTAATCACACTAATTATTGTCAAGAAAGCGATAATAACATTCGATTATGAAGCTGTCCCGTTAAACGGCAACAGCATCTTGCATTTATATAGCATCCTTCTAAAGATGAAAACACCCCAAGCCGCGCCACATTAACATCGAGTTGCAGAGAGTGGTGGGTGCCTGGAACTCGCTGCCGGGGCGGGAAGGTGTAGTGGAAGTGGATACGGTAGTGACTTTTAAGGGGTGTCTTGACAAGTGCATGAATGAGATGGGAATAGAGGGATATGATCCCTGGAAGGGTAAGGGGTTTTAGTTCAGTCGGGGCAGCATGGTCAGTGCAGGCTTGGAGGGCTGAAGGGCCTGTTCCTATGCTGGAATTTTCTTTGTTCTTTGTACTTAAGGAGATATTTGGACAGGTATCCAATAGCTTGATCAAAGAGCTACTTTTCCAACAATGTCTTAAAGCAGGAGATTGGGGAGCGGAGGTTGAAGGAGGGAATATGAACATGCAAATTAGATGCAAGAGTAAGCCATAAGATCGTGGCTGATCGTCACTGTAACCTCAACTTCACATTTCCACCTCCCCCCAATAACCTGCCTCCCCCAACCACCCCCCCCCCCCTATTAATCAAGAATTTATTCAGCTCTGCCTCAAAAAAGACTCTGCTTCCACTGCCTTTCGAGGGACAGCGTTCCAGAGACTCCCTCCCCATCCTCTGAGAGTTCCAGAGCTCAGAGCCTGGCCAACAATGGGGCAGCAGTCAGAACAGTGACGCACAAGAGGGCGGAACTGGAGAAAGGGTAGAGATGATAGAGGTTTGTGGGGCTGGAGGCGATTACAGGGATAGGGAGGGCTGGAGGGATTTGAACACAAGGATGAGAGTTGAAAAGTTGATGCAGTCCCGGAGCAGGAGGAAATCGAAAGCAGCAAGGCACAGGGGGATGGACAGGCAGGACTCAGTGTGAGTTGAGATACAGAGTGTGGGATAAGGTGGGAGCCCAATCAGGAGAGCTGTCCAAATTGTGCTGTGTGATATTTGAAATAAAAGGTTCATTACCTCTGCCCGAAGAGTAGACACAGATATTTCATAGACTCAGGACAAATAGGATTGCTTCTGACATCACATCATGAAAATTCAAATCAGTCCTGCTGAGTATTTACGGAATTGGAAGCAGAGAGGCGGACTCGGTGAGCTATGTGGACCTGCATCAAGTAGACACCATTCCTTGATAGGTTTGCAGAGGGTGGCACAGTGCTGCTGCCTCACTGGGGTTCAATCCCCACCTCAGTGCTGCTGCCAGGGAACCGGGTTCGATTCCCGCCTCAGGTCACCGTCTGTGAGGAGTTTGCACATTCTCCCCGTGTCTGCGTGGGTTTCCTCCGGGTGCTCCGGCTTCCTCCCACCATGTGGGTGGATTGGCCATGCTCATTTGCCCCTTACTGTGATGGGGACTAGCACTGGGAGAGGGTCTGGGTGGGATTGTTGTCAGTGCAGGGGTGATGGACTGAATGGCCTCCTTCTGCACTGCAGGGATTTTACGATTTTTATCTAAGTGGTTTCTGTAACTGTTTTTTTTACAACACAAGGTAATATCTTTACATAACAATGAATAGTACTAGCCATTATCATTCAAATCTACCACAGCCAACTTTCCATAATTTAAAAACCCTAAAATTTATCTTTCCGAGAGAGACAGGAGCCTGTTTAGTCTCTCCCGATAGTTCTGACCTCGCAAGTTATTCTTATTTTCTGCACCTTCTCCGGTGCCTCTTTTCCCATCTGGCAACATGGAGACCAGAACCGAGTGTCAAGTGTGGTCCAACTGTTTATACAGACAGAGTGGCGACAAAGGCGAGCTGACACATTGTTAGCAAAACAGATGTGAGAGATGATGTTTGCGAGATTTATATCCGATAAGATCAGAACTATGTTGCCATGCATGGGCAGAAATGTGCAGCGTTAGTTTAAAGTCAGCTGTTGAATTGACATGTTGAAGGGTTTTTCACTGTTAGAGAGAGACAGGTGCTGTTCTAATGGTATAATAAATATAACAGCACCAGAATGAATTGAAGTCGCGTTGGAAAAGAACTCTGAGGTTAGTTCTAGGGCATTGCCTCATTTAAATCCATTTGGCTGTCACTAGATTTAAATGTAACATTAAAAAAATCTTCAGGACATATAAAGTGGTTTTAAACGCTGAAAAGCCTTTGTTTATTTCTCCGAAGCAGTGCCAGTGAGAGTGAAGGCTGCTGTTTCGGCAGCAGGATTGCAACATGAAGATAGCACCCTCTTCTTGCATTCTCCTGCGTTTCGCTATCAATCATGTCTGGTACAGTTCCAGTCATCCTCCACTCGCCATCAGAAATATGCAGGGAGTACATCCAGCGAGCGGGGTTCAAATATGGCAGCAACAGTATGCATTACTGAAGGAACTGGCAGTAACCACTGCCCCGTGTGACTAATAAGTGGCTCATAAGAACATAAGAAATAGGAGCAGGAGTAGGCCATCTGGCCCTTCGAGCCTGCCCCGCCATTCAATAAGATCATGGCTGATCTGTCGTGGCTCAGTTCCACTTTCCCGCTTTCTCCCCATAACCCTTAATCCCCTCTCTTATCAAAAACCCATCAACCCGCGTCTTAAAAATATTTAGCGAGGCAGCCTCCACCACTTCAACGGGCAGAGAATTCCAGAGATTCACCACCCTTTGAATGAAGAAGTTCCTCCTCAACTCCGTTCTAAACCACCCCCCCTTTATCTTGAGGCTGTGCCCCCTAGTCCTACTGTCTTTTTTGAGTGGGAAGAGTCTCTCCACCTATATCCTATCCATCCCATTCATCATCTTATACGTCTCAATGAGATCTCCTCTCATTCTTCTAAACTCTAACGAGTACAAGCCCAGTTTATTCAGCCTCTCCTCATAGCTCAACCCCCTCAACTCCGGTATCAGCCTAGTAAACTTCCTCTGCACTCCCTCCAAGGCCAAAATATCTTTGCGCAGGTGCGGCGCCCAAAACTGCACACAGTACTCCAGCTGCGGCCTCACCAATGCCCTATACAGCTGCAGCAAGACCTCCCTACTTTTATATTCAATCCCCCTCGCTATGAAGGCCAGCATCCCATTCGCCTTCCTGACCACCTGCTGTACCTGCAAGCTGGGTTTTTGTGACTCATGCACAAGGACCCCGAGGTCCCTCTGCACCGTCGCCTGCTGCAGTTTTTCGCCCCGTAAGTAATAGTCCTTCCTACCATTCTTCCGACCAAATTGGACCACCTCACACTTGCCAACATTAATTTCCATTTGCCATTTCCTGGCCCATTCGCCCAGCCTATCTAGATCCTTCTGCAGACTCTCCACACCCTCCGCACAATTTGCCGTTCCCCCAATCTTGGTGTCATCAACAAATTTCGACACCCTACACTCGGTTCCCTCCTCCAGATCATCTATATAAATGGTAAAAAGCTGAGGCCCCAGCACCAACCCCTGGGGCACCCCACTAGTCACCAACCGCCAATCCGAATTGCACCCATTGACCCCCACTCTCTGCCTCCTATTTGACAACCAATCCTCTATCCACGCTAACACCCTACCCCCAACTCCATGTCCCTCGACCTTCTGCAATAACCTCTTGTGAGGTACTTTGTCAAACGCCTTCTGAAAATCTAGAAAGACCACATCCACCGGCTCTCCTCTATCCACCGCCCTAGACACATCCTCATAGAACTCCAGTAAATTTGTCAGACACGACTTCCCTTTAATGAAACCGTGCTGCGTCTGCTCTATCAAGCAATTTCCTTCAAGATGCCTCGCAATTTCCTCCTTAATGACAGATTCTAACATTTTACCTACCACGGACATTAAACTAACCGGCCTATAATTCCCCGCCTTTTGCCTGGCACCCTTCTTAAACAACGGCGTAACATTAGCCGTTTTCCAATCATCCGGCACTTCCCCGGAATCCAGCGACGTTTGGAAAATAACCACCAAGGCATCCACTATAACCTCCGCCATTTCTTTCAGAACCCTCGGATGCATTCCATCCGGTCCTGGGGACTTGTCCACAATCAGCCCCTCCAGTCTGTCGAGCAACACCTCTCTAGTAACAGTAATGTCATTAAGACCCTCCAGTCCTACTTTCCATCTCTAACACCCGGCAAATTATTCACGTCCTCCTCCGTGAAGACAGAAACAAAAAAGTTATTCAATACCTGAGCCATATCCCCATCCCCTACCACTAGCTCCCCTTTCTCATCCTCTAAAGGACCAACGTTTACCCTAGCCAGCCTCTTTCTTTTTATATATTTATAAAAACTCTTGCTATCCTTTTTTATATTAAGCGCTAGCCCAGCCTCACAGTTTCTCCTACCCTTCTTTATCAACTTCTTTGTCAATCTTTGTTGACATTTAAACCTCTCCCAATCCTCTTCTCGCCCACTACTCTTCGCTACTCTAAATGCCTCCGCTTTTAATTTAACACTTTCCTTCACCTCCTTCGTTATCCACGGCTTATTACCTCTCTTCCCACTCCCCAACCCCCCAGCCCCCACCCCAAAACCCCCACCCACACACACCCCCGGCTGTGGGAAGTCCCATTTCACAGATTGTAATAACTTCAGTCAGGCCGCTGAGGTTGGCCTGTTGGAACTCCCTGATTAAGGATCAGATTGATGGGCACTCCCCTAGGTAGACTGCTGCCTGCGAGCGCTCTGTGTACTGCTGTTAGAATTGTAAATAAAGGGATTTTGGCGAAGGGACTTCTGCTCCTGAAGACTTATCACGCAGACCTTTCGCAAGCTCTCGGCTGCCACTCCCAGTGCAATCCTGAGGGACTGCTGCATTGTCAGGGAGGGTTTTACAGTCTCGCTTGGGCGAGACTGGAAATTCCCACCCGAGGTCAATAGGAGATTTCCGTTATCGGACCCCCGCCCGCTCTGATTCTGGGTGGGCGAGGCGATAAGAGTTCTGGCCAATGTCTTTCAGATTAGACATTGAACTCAAGGCCCTGTCTGTCCACACAATGTGCAAGTTATAGCCCCAAATGGTTCTCTCGTCCATTCTGTTTTTCTCAATTTGCTGTCAGGATGGGGACATTTGTGAGGTGGGCCAGCATTTATTGCCCATCCTGAATTTCCCTTGGAAAGGCTGCGGTGAGCCACGCTTCAGAATTGTATTCCCTGTGGTGTATGCAGCAGTGCTGTTACTGAGGGACTTCTGGAATTTTCACCCAGCCACAGTGATATATTTCCGAATCAGGTGTGTGGCTCGGAGGGGGAACTGTCAGGTGATGGTGCTCCCATGACTCTGCCGCCCTTGACCTTCTAGATGGTAAAGTTGACAGATTTGGGAGAGTGTGCTGAGGAATCCCCTGCTGAGTTGCTGCACTGCCGTAGGTAATAAATTCTTACACCTGGGACCGGAGTCCAGTGAAACGAAATAATTGGCAAGGCATCAATTCTCAAAAGTTTCTAATAAATACAACTTTACCTTCATTATTGATAAATAAACTACAGTCACAAACGAGACTGGCGATAATGAGAACAGATTATTTCTATTTCCAAACTAATTCTCAAGATAGCAAAAAAAAACTTAAGAAGCAATAAATCTTCGTTAAAAATTGAGCATTACAGCGTGCTGCATCATTTCATCGACTATCGGGGAGGAATATTGTCAATGTGAAATCATACACTTGGCATTCCGTTTCCAAGGAGCATCCTCCAGTTCTACAGTGACTTGCATTTATAAATGGCCTTTAGCATTGCAACACCCCACAAACTGCTTCACAGCAATGCTGGTAGCACTTAACACTGAACCACACCCCCCCTCCCCCATCATACAATCTGACTTTATCTTAATCGGAAGAATCACAAACCCTGAAGGTACGAATTGTTTTTATTCCGACAATGGAATCTGGTTGGACCGCGTTCAGAAAATGTGGTCTCGGGTTTTCAGAGATGGAACCTTTGCCTCGTTCGGATCAGTGGAGACTCGAACAAAACGTGACTCGTAGCAAAGAACTTGGCCCGCTGCAAAGCGTCTTTCAGGGGTCTGTTCAAATCTGGATTTCTTTAGTTCTCCCAGCCTTAATACTCAGCAACAATGAAAGAACCCAGCCAAATTCTGAAAGCATTCTCTGATGGATAATGTTTGGAAGACTTTGGAACAATGTCGTAAATCTCCCCTCCAGATCCAGTGCAGCTAACTGGGTTATCCATGCCAGAGTGAGCTTAAAGCTAAATCTCACAAACACCACGTGCAGATACTCAATTCATCACCTTGAGGCCCAAATTCTGGAAGATCGATCAAGAACCTCTTCTCCACATTCCACTGAGCCCCCACTGTTTTGGTTTATGACCAGGCTCATCCCAACTTTTACCAGGATGCTGCCCGGATTGGAGTGTCTGAGCTATAAGGGGAGGTTGGACAAACTCTCTGGAGAGGCAGAGGCTGAGGGGCGTCCCGATAGAAGTCTATAAAATGATGAGAGGCATAGATAGGCTTCAGTCGGAATCGTTTTTCTCAGAATTGAAATGTCTAATTCTAGGGGGCGTGCACTTAAAGTGAGAGGGGGAAAATTCAAAGGAGGTATGCAGGGCAAGTTTTTTATACGGAGAGAGGTAGGTGTCCGCAATGCACTGCCAAGGGTGTTGGTGGAAGCAGATACGATAGGGTGTCTAAGGGGCTTTTGGTAAGCACATGTATACACAAGGAATAGAGGGATATGGACCAAGGGGAGGCAGAAGGGATCAGTTTAATTTGGCGTCATGTTCGGCTCAATATTGTGGGTTGAAGGGCCTAGTCCTGTGCTGCATGTTCCATGTTCCGTGTTCTAGCTCCTGGAGCAATCTGCCATATCACACCCCTCCCCTCCACAGATCACACTGGCCTTCCAGGGGATCCCACACGGAGCCCCACTCCCACACCGGAAATGCTCTGTCCTTCTCATTGCTGAGTGCACTGTAGGGAATACTGACATAAAGTACACACACAACTGAACCAAAAAGAAACCAATGCCCTTGTGCTAATTCGGTTATTTACCACTTCCACATTACTAGGTAATTAGCAACAGTCATAAAGTATTATCACCATAGCGATTTTTAAGTATAAAAATAAGTCCATCATTTTGCACTTAAGCAATAAAAGTTACATTCCAGTATTTCAGCCTCTCGTAATTGCAAAGATTTCAAATCTTCCATCTTTTAAATTTACACTTCACTGATCTGCTCAATAATTGCAAGCACAAATTGACTAAATGATGCAAAACTTCATATAATCCAAATTCATAATTCTTTCCTGATTTGATTTTGATTTGATTTATTATTGTCACATGTATTAGCATACACTGAAAAGAATTGTTTCTCACGCGCAATACAGACAAAGAGAAGGAAAGGAGAAAGTGCAGAATGCGTTTGCCACTTCCTAATTAATTTTACAATATATTTTGCACCATCTGGTTGTGGTATATACGATATTCATTGTGCTTACTTAACCACAGACTCATAGAATACCTACAGTACAGAAAGAGGCCATTAAGTCTGCATTGACCCTCCAAAAGTGCACCCACACGGGCTCTCCCCTCAGCCCTATCCCATAAGCATTTACATGGTTAATCCACCTAACCTACACATCTTCAGAACATGGGAGCATCCCAAGTAAACTCACGCAGACACCGGGAGAATGTGCAACCTCCACATAGTCACCCAAGGTCAGAGTTGAACCCAGGTCCCTGATGCTGAGAGGCTGCAGTGCTAATGACTGTGCCACCGAACCACCTATTTCTAATCTAGGAAACATTAGCTCGCAATTTCACTCCAAAGATTTGAGCATTTGAGCCAGGTTAACAGCCAAGGTTAGGCGATGGCTTAGTGGTGTTATTGCTGGACTAATAATCCAGCAACTCAGTTAATATTTTGGGGACCTGGGTTCAAATCTCACCACTGCAGATGGTGGAATTTGAATTCAATTTAAAAAAATATGAAATTAAGAACCTACTGATGACCATGAAACCATTGTCAGAAAAATGTAACCCTACTTGTGACTAATGAATAAACTTTAACTTTGAAAACCCGTCTGGTTCACTAATGTCCCTTTGGGGAAGGAAATTCTCCATCCTTACCCGGTCTGGCCTACATGCGACTCCAGAGTCACAGCAATGTGGTTGATTCTCAACTGCCCTCCAAGGGCAACTAGGGATGGGCAATAAATGCTGGCCAGCTGGCGACGCCCGTGTCCCACGAAGAATTAAAAACACTTCCAGTGCAGTACCAGGGTAATTGCCACATGGTTTTTTTGCATGAAATGTCAAACTGATGACCTTTCTTCTCTCTCAAGTGGAAGCAAAAAGGTAGGTGTTGGAAGAGGAGCGGGGGTGTTTTACTGGTGCCAACATTTACTCCCTGATCAATATCACTAAAATCAGATTATCCAGTCAACATCACATTGCTGCCTATGGGATCTTGCTGTGCACACATTGACAACCACTTCTCCCATATCATAACAGTGAATATACTAAGGGCTGCACAGTGGTTAGCACTGCCACTTCACAGCTCCAGGAACTCAGATTCAATTCCTGGCTTGGGTCACTGTCTGTGTGAAGTCTGCACCTTCTCCCCGTGTCTGCATGGGATTTCCTCCGGGTGTTCCAGTTTCCTCCCACAGTCCAAAAGACGTGCGGGTTGAGTGCATTGGCCGTGCTAAATTCTCCCTCAATGTACCCGAACAAGCGACGGAGTGAGGTGACTAGAGGATTTTCAAAGTAACTTCATTGCAGTGTTAATGTTAGCCTACTTGTGACACTGATAAATAAACTAAGTGAAACTTCACTGAAAATAATGTAAAATGTCTTGGGACAATCCAAGGGTTTGAAAGGCACTTAATAGATCATAGAATCCTATAGTGCAGAAGGAGACCATTCCACCCATCGAGTCTGGACTAACCACAGTCCCACCCAGACCCTATCCCCATAACCCTGGCTAATACACCTAACACTCGGGTTAATTTAGCGTGGTCAGTCAACCTAACCTGCACATCTTTGGACTGTGGGAGGAAACTCACACAAGTGCAGGGAGAATGTGCAAACTCCACACAGACAGTGACCCAAATCGGGAATCAAACCCGGGTCCCTGGTGCTGTGAGGCAGCAGTGCTAACCACTGTGCCACCCCGTCTGTAACACCACATCTGCTAGTTATGACTCCTCACCCTGGACTATGACAGAGGATGGTCTTCTGTACCAAGCCATTTCCCAATCTGGAAGATCTCAGTGAAGCCTCAGGGCCCTCTTCTCCAGAGCCCCACTTCACCGCTGCGTGACCTTGTGTTTTAGCAAGTGAAGTTAATGAAGTTGATTCTGAGGATGTGGTATATCTGCAAAATGAGCAAGTACACACAGACTGACACGTGAACTGCAATAACACTTCTTGAACTGAATTGTTCCATCAAGTGGAAGAAAAATGAATATTAAATAAATTACTGGCAATAACCAATAAAAGTGGCAAACTGAGTTCTGAATTAAAGCTTATTGGAGTGTATAACGTAAGTGTAACAAGTTGTTCAGTGGAGGAAATTATTTTAAAAACATAATGTTTAAATTGAAGGAATCTGTGTGATTAGGCACTGACTAACTGTTGGATAAATGCTGATGAGTGTCGTAGCAAAAATGTTTATACATGAAAATGGAAAGCTTTAATATGACACTGAATACCTGACTGATCACGATAAATTATACATTTGTAAACAAAACATTTATCATCTAACTAAAGGCGTCAGCCGTGGTTCAGTGGATAGCGAGCTTGGAATCTGAAAGTCTGCAATGCAATTCTGAATCCAGGGACTGCAGTCAAAATCCAGCAGTCCCTTTGGACATTCCGATCTCCAGCCCTATACTGTGGTCTCTACATGCCCAGATCACCAACAATCTATCCTGGTCCATCCATGCCGATGTTACAGTTAAGAAAGGCCACCAACGCCTCTATCTTCTCAGGTGGCTAAGGAAATTTGGCATGTCTGCTATGACTCTGACCAATTTTTACAGATGCACCCCAGAAAGCATCCTTTCTCGTTGTACCATAGCTTTGACGTGGAGATGCTGGCATTAGACTGAGGTGGGCACAGTAAGAAGTCTCACAACACCAGGTTAATATCCAAGAAGTTTATTTGGAATCATGAGCTTTCGGAGCATCGCTCCTTCTGCCGCTCACCTGATGAAGGAGCAACACTCTGAAAGCTCATGATTCCAAATAAACCTGTTGGAACTTAACCCACTGTTGTGAGACTTTTTACTGGATCACAGCTTGGCATGGCTCCTGTTCTGATCAAGACCTCAAGAAACTACAAAGGGTTGTGAATGAAGCCCAATCCATCACACAAACCAGCCTCCCATCCATTGAATCTGTCTACACCTCCTGCTGCCTCGGCAAAGCAGTCGGTATAATTAAGGACCCCACGCACCCCGGACATTCTCCCTTCCACCTTCTTCCTTCAAGAAAAAGATACAAAAATCTGAGGTCACGTCCCAACCGACTCAAAAACAACTTCATCCCTGACTTTTGAATGACCTACCTCGTATTAAGCTGATCTTCCTCTCCACCCTAGCTATGACTGTAATGCTACATTCTGCACCCTCTCCTCTCCTACTCCTGTATGTACTCTGTGAACGGTATGCTTTGTCTGTATAGAGCACAAGAAACAATACTTTTCACTGTATATTAATACATGTGACAATAATAAATCAAATCAAATCAACTCAAATGGATGGTCCACACCTTCAGCTGCCTGGGTCCCAAGCTCTGGAATTCCTTCCATAAACCTCTCCCCCTCACCCTTATGGCATAAATACCTTTTCCCTGTTCCCAACATTTTCCACTTTTGGAATGAATAAAACGTGTTAAAAGCAGAAAGGTAACAGGCAGGAGAAGGAGGGAATAGTGTCACATTGCTTTATTTCTCTGGATTATTTGTATGTACAAAGTAAAAGGTCTTTTCGACTTTGTAATTGAGCAGTTTCTGACTCCAGTTGCATTATTCAATACGACAATTTGGATACTGAACAGAAGACTGAACAGGATACTGAACAAGCCAGCCAATGTTTTAACGAGGGCAACATTTATCATGAATCCACTCAATGAAGACATCCTAGATTGTCAATCATGGCTCAAAGGTCTCATCTATTCTTCTTCCCCCTCACCCCTCCTTCAGTTGTTCAGCACACTGTGACCAATTACCGATCCTATTTATGTAAAGGTACTATTTGTGCTGAAAACCCCATTTGGAAAAGATGCTGCGAGATCTCACTGATAACGACTGGAAAATAGAAATGCCCCATAATGAATTACCTTTCAGGTGTAAGTGACTGAAACACTTCTGCAGGAATCCCATTATCTTCATGGAAATGAGTCATAAAAGTAGATGATATTATAAACAGAACAGGAACAAATTCATAAAACAGCGTTAGTTAGATCTTATCCCTGTGGGTTTATCATTACAGATGCCCTTTCTCTGGTACTTACCTGGCTGTTTGTAACAGAGGAAGTGAAACAGATTCAGTGCTAATTAAGTAACACAGAAATTGCAGCGATGTGGGAGAAAATGGCAAACCTGTCTCCTTGTGCCAGTTATGTCTTTGTAATTTTTGATGACCGATGCTACGAGGAAACAGAAGTACCTTCTAGAAAATCAACAATTTCTCTCCTCCTCCAACAGCTAGAGCGCCTTTTGCAAGAACAACAATAGCAACTTCCATTTATATAGCACATTCGATATGGTGAACTTCCCCATGCGATGTAGGACCATAATGATCCAGCACCGAAGGCCATCCAGCCCATCGGACTTGTTCCAGCTCTCAGAAAGAGCAATCCAATTAGTCTCACTCCCCACTGCTCATTCCCCTTAGCCCTGCAATTGTTCTTGTTTACAAGCACGTACCCAGTTATTATTAAATCTGCTCTCACTATCCTCTCCGGCAGCACCTTCCAGAGCACAATAACTCACTGTGCCAAAAAAATGTCTTCTCATTTCCTTCCCCTCTGGCTCTTTTGCCAATTATCTCAAACTGATATCCTCTGGTTAGCATGGGATCTTAGAACCATAGAATTCCTACAGTGCAGAAAGAGGCCATTCAGTCCATCGAGTCAGCACTAACTCTCCAAAAGAGTATCGCACTCAGACTCTGCCTTTCCCACGACCAATCACAAAGCAAATCAAATCTTTAGCGTGTGATTGGATGACTCTTGACCCTCAGTTAAATCATCCTCACTTTCCCTTGCGTCTGACAAAAGCGAAAACAAAAATGTTCCAAGGAAACTTTTGAAAATGCAACTCTTTATAAATGATTGCTTGATTTGATTTCATTGTCATATGTATTGGGATACAGTGAAAACTATTGTTTCTTGTGCGCTATACAGACTAAACATACTGTTCATAGAGTACATAGGATAGAAGGAAAAGGAGAGAGTGCAGATTAATGCCCCTTGATTTTCCTCTGGGTTGTCCGGGAGATTTGTTTTTAATTCCTGGGCTCTCAAGGTCAAATTTGACAATTCCTTCCTGCTCCATTTTCTTCAGCTTGGAGTCTGGGGCAATTAAAAGTTTTAAAGTGCATTTATTAGTTACAGGTAAGGTTTACATTGCAATGAAGTCACTGTGAAATTCCCCTAGTCGCCACAGTCTAGCGCCCATTTGGATCAATGCATCTAAACAGCATGTCTTTTGGACTGTGGGAGGAAACTAGAGCACCTGGAGGAAACTCCCACAGACAGCGGGGGGGGGGGAGAGAGAGAGAGAGAGAGAGAGAGAGAGAGAGAGAGAGAGAGAGAGAGAGAGAGACTCCACACAGACAGTGACCCAAGCCAGGAATCGAACCTGGGTCTCTGGCGCGTGAGGCAGCCGTGCTAAGCACTGTGCCAGTGTGTCACCCATAAACGTGTCACTGACAAGGATGGAATGAACAAATTGGGGCTGAGGATAACTAACTCAAACAACAGTGAGAGGCAAAGGAAAAGGAAGAAGCAACACCTCAAACCCCTGTGCATTATTTAAATAAGATCTTCCTCAAAGAATAAAATATTCTTTCCATGTTCCTCTGTCACTTAATAATATATGTTTTCCCGTCACAAAGGCCCCAGGTGAATAAACTTGACAAATAGTCTCCATTATTCACAAGGGGCAAAAAATATTTACAAAATATTTTCAGAATATCCACACTTCCCAGGAAATGATAAGCCATTAAAAAAGGTCAAAAATAGCTACAGCTCAAATTTTCAAAACTGAAATCGATAGATATCAAGGGTGGAGAATTAAAATTGGCAAATGGACGTTGAGGCACAAATCTACCATGATCTAATTGAAGGACAGAAGGGCTTGAGGGGCTGAATGGCCTCCTCCTTCCTGTCACTGGTCCTCAGCACTATTGGCTTCCACGGATAACTGTTTCATCAAATTTTTTGTACTAATGGAGCCTTCTAGAACAATTGAAAAATCCATGTGTCAGTTAGCTATTCTTTCTGAGAGAATATAACCAGTAAATATAAATATATTCTTTCAAGAAATGCTTGTAACAGGTTGTGAGATGCCATTTGCAACACATCCAAATAACTGAGCACTTGTCAAGGGAGGTGATGGCCCAGTGGTATTATAGCTAGACTATTAATTCAGAAACTCAGCTAACATCCCAGGTACCTGGGTTCAAATCCCACCATGGTAGATGGTGGAATTTCAATTCAATAAAAGATATCTGGAATTAAGAATCCACCGAAATCATTGTCTCTTGTCGGAAAAACCTATCTGGTTCACTAATGTCCTTTGGGAAAGGAAATCTGCCATCCTTTCGTGGTCTGGTCTACATGTGACTCTAGAGCCACAGCAATGTGGTTAACTCTCAATTGCCCTCCAAGAGCAACTAGGGATGGGCAATAAATGCCGGCCAGCCAGCAACATCCATGTCCCATGAGTAAATAAAAACAAAGATATTAATAAAATACCAGATGGGTTGCACTTAAGCCTGAACCCAAACTTTAAGCTAAGGCTGGAAAATCTCAGCAGGTCCGACAGCATCAGTGGAGAGAGAATAGAGCTAATGTTTCATGTCAAGATGACCCTTCCTCAGAGCTGAAGACAAGGCAAATAGGCAAGATTTGTGTTATGAGGGTGCGGGGGGCTGTAATTGAGGGGGATGGCATTGATAAAAAGGACAAAGGGAATGTAAATGCTGGTGAAAAAGACTAGGAATGGTGCAAAGAGCGTCCATTAAGATATCAAAATACGTAATTGGCAGAGCAAAGTTGCAGAGTGTAGGAATCTGGCCTGGGGGGTGGGGGAAGTGGAGGGGGTGCATGGTGAATTGAGACCGAAAGTGAGATTTTAGAAGTTCAGAAATAAAAATAAGAACATAAAGTAATAAAATGGATGAACAAGATGAAAATAAGAAATGAAATAAAATGAATAGAAATGGGGTGAAGATGGAGTGAGAGTGTTCATGCTGTGAAGTTGTTGAACTCAATGTTTAGTCTGGAAGGCTGTGAAGTGCCCAGTCGGAAGATGAGTTGTTGTTCCTCCAGTTAGTGTTGGGGTTCGCTGGAACATTGCAAAATACCAAAGACGGACAAGTGAACAGGAGAACCGGCTGGTGTGTTGAACTGGCAAGTGGCAGGAAGGTCTGGGTCCTGCTTGCAGATGGACTGAAGGTGTTCAGCAGTCACCCTGTCTGCGTCTGGGCTCTCCGAGGTAGACTAGACTGCATTGTGAGCAGTGAATGCGATAGGCAGGTAGAAGAGGTGCATGCGAAGCGTTGCTGCACCTGAAAGGGTTGTTTAGGGTCTGGGGCAGTGAGCAGGGAGGAGGTAAAGGGGGACCACTTAGCTGAAGATCTTCAATCCATCTACAAACAGGATCTGGGCAAGGTGCACTTTTGGAGAGTTAGTACAGACTCAATGGGCCGAACGGCCCCCTCCTGTACTGTGGGGGACAATTTGATTTCTGTCCAAACATTCAAATTTCTGTTCTCGTGTCCAAGCTTAATTTTTGGAATCTCTGTCAATGATCCCAAAGATTTTGGAGGAATCCGAAAATGGTAATTCATTCACAGGATCACAGAATCCTCACAATTGTCCTATCAAGTTTGCATTGGCTCTTCGACACAGCCAGGTAACCCCACATATTTACTCCACTAATCCCCCCCAAACCTACACATCTTGGATGCTAAGGGTCAATTTAGCATGCTCAAGCCACCTAACCTGCACATCACTGATCTGTGGGAGGAAACTGGAGCGCCCGGAGGAAACCCACGCAGACACGGGGAGAACATGCAAACAGACAGTGACCTGCGACCGGGAATTGAACCCGGGTCCCTGGCGCTGTGAGACATGTACTTGGAAATGGGGGCCAATTTTGTGGGTGGGGTTGACAATTTGTTTTAACACTCACGCAAAAGATGGCGGCAGAAGCAAAAGTTAGACTGAACGTTGAGAATTTTGTGATGTTGGGTTTAATTTGCCAGGAAGACACAGCAACTGAGCAGAACCTCATCAGCACGGCCAATAGGTTTTTACTGGGATTGTCAATTGCTTCAGAATCCAGATGATGGTTATAGATTATTTCAGCTTCATTCACAGGTTTTATAACTTCATTGAATCCTTGGACGGGATTATTAGTTTAGAATTTTCTGCGAGGGCTTCATTGTATTTCACGTAATAACTTCCAATTATCCACTTTTTCACTAGTCAATCATCAGGACACATCAAACTGCAGCAATTACTTTCAATTACTGACACACTACATCCATTAAATGCACAGCTTCGGCTGTTCCCAACACATTAAAATGTTTCTTTCTGTACAAAAATCCTGTAAAAAAAGCCTGCTGTTAAACTTCACTTAGGAAAGCTAACTGGAACAAACATGTTCAAATTCCAGAGTATTTTACAGCACAGAAACAGGCTCTTCAGCCCATCTGGTACATACCTAGAAAACCTACAGTACAGAAAGAGGCCATTCAGCCCATCGAGTCTGCACTAACCACAATCGCACCCAGGCCCTATCCCCATGTCCTACCCACTAATCCCTCTAACCTACACATTTCAGGACACTAAGGGCAATTTTTAGCATGGCCAATCAACCTAACCCGCACATTTTTAGACTGTGGGAGGAAACTGGAGCACCCGGAGGAAACCCATGCAGACACGAGGAGAATGTGCAAACTCCACACAGGCAGTGACCCGAGCCGGGAATCAAACCCAGGTCCCTGGAGCTGTGAAGCAGCAGCGCTAACCACTGTGCTACCGTGCCGCCCAAGTTGATGGTTATTACATTTCAGCCTCCACCCACCCTCCTTCATCTCATCCTTTGAGTCCTTTCTCCCTCCTGCATTTACCCAGATTCCTGTTAAATACATCGATACTATTCACCTCAACCATTCCCCGTGGGAGTGAGTTCCACGTTCCCACCGCTCTCTGGATGAAAAAATATCTCCTGAATTCCCCATTGGATTTATGAGTGACTATTTTATATCCCTAATTCTGGCCTATTCTACAAGTGGAACCATCTTCTGCACATCCAGGCTGGAATATTCGGGCCATTCAGATTCTCTGGGAATCCCTGGTTCCCGCTGCAGTGAGCGGAGATTTGGCCGCGCACCAAATTCTCCATTCTTGCCGGCAGCAGGAACAGCCAGTGAACGGTCGGAGAAGTCCAGCTCTACACTACCCAGCCCCTTCCAAATTATCAGGTCATTTTTCAGCCTTCTCTGTTTGAGAGAAGGGAACTCCAGTCTGTTTGGTCTTTCTGGATAGTTGGATCAATTCAGATTGCATCCTTACAGTGCATTTTCTTATTGCACTTTTCCCAGTGCCTCTGCATCGTATCTGGACTATGGAGCCCAGACTGTGTTCTAACCAGACACCTAAATATACCCATGTTAACAATGGTTTCTGACTAAAACTCAGCTCTTTACTATAATGGGAATAGAAGTCCCAAAATGTCAAACTGACAGTCGACTTGCCCCCAAGTAAGCAGAAGGCAAGACTCTGACATCTCTTCCTGACATTGGGTGATTGTGTTCGCTGCTATGATGTGGGGATGTTTGCTGTAACATATAAAATGAAAATTTATTTCCCATTATCCATGGTGCTGGCTTTTAGCATTCTGTTGTTTCTGGGACATTAGTTCAACATGAGGTTCTGAGGAATGTACAAAGTGAGGCACTGTGGAAGAGATAGGCGGAGTGGTAATGCCCCAGGGCTCACAATCCAGAGACCCAGGTTCAAATCCCAGCACAGCTGATGGTAAAATTTTCATTCAATGAAATATCTGGAATTAAAAGTCAAATGATGGCCATGAAACCATTGTCGATTGTCAGAAAAACCCATCTGGTTCACTAATGTCCTTTAGGGGAAGGAAATCTGCCATCCTTACCCCGGTCTGGCCTACACGTGACTCCAGACCCACAGCAGTGTGGTTGACTCTCAAATGCCCTCTGTTTTGCAGGGCAGTTAGGGACGGGTAATAAATGTTGGCTCAGTCAGCATGCCCCCATCCCACAAAAATGAATTTTTTAAAAGTTGCATTTCCAACAGGTATTTCTTACAGATTCCATATCGCTGCGGACAAAATGCTCAGTATCAGCATCATGGCAAGAACATCATTACAACATCATACACAATGTCACAGATTTTGCTGCCAAATTAACAGTGGGTTTAACAGCCCTTCGCCATTATTGATGTGTAAACCCTCCAGCCACCGGAGACAATGAAAGGGTTCCTGGTGAGTGGTGAATCTTCACTGGTTACTGGGTGATTGTTTCCTCTCTACCGTAAACCTCACAAAAACAGCAGCTTAGCCACAAACTCCCTGGTGGTTTCAAGAAATTGTGGCATCTGCCTATTAATTACCATTGAACACACCACAGTAATTAACATGGTAATAGTGAGGTTTCCTGTTCCTCCAATGTCACTCAATCTCCTCAACCCAGAGGCTGGGATTCTCATAATACAATCCCTACTGTGTAGAAGTAGGCCATTTGGCCCATCCAGTCTGCGCTGATTCACCGACAATGCATCTGACCCAGGCCCTTGCCCTGTAATCTCATGCATCCACCCAGCTAATCCCCCTAACCTACACATCTTGCGGCACTAAGGGGCAAATTAGCAAGGCCAATCTGCCTAACCAGCACGTCTTTCGGATTGGGAGGAAACTGGAGCACCCGGAGGAAACCCATGCAGACACGGAGAGAACGTGCAAACTCCACATAGACATGTGTTTGATTCCCGGCTCGGGTCACTGTCTGTGTGGAGTCTGCACATTCTCCTCCTGTCCGCGTGGGTTTCCTCCGGGTGCTCCAGTTTCCTCCCACACTCTGAAAGACATGCTGGTTAGGGTATATTGGCTGTGCTAAATTCTCCCTCAGTGTAACCCAAACAGGTGCCAGAGTGTGGCAACTAGGGGATTTTCACAGTAACTTCATTGCAGTGTTAATGTAAACCTACTTGTGATGCTAATAATTTAACATTAAACTTTAAAACTTTTATGCTGGAATTCTACTGCCCCATCCACCACGGGAATCGGGGCAGGTGAAGGATGGATAATGGGAATGTCCATTGACCTTGGGTGGAAATTCCTGGCCACAGGTTGAGTGTAAAATCCTGCCCCTTCTATTTATTGAGATCTAGCTTTGGTCTTCCCCTCCCCTCCCCACTCCACAAGTGGAAACATCTTCTTCATGTTTACCGTATCAAGGCCCCTTCATCATTGTACATCAGCTCTGCTCTCAGCCTTTCCCTTCCATAGATAATAAATACATCCTCTCAGTTCCAGCACCATTCTTTCTTTCTGCCGTCTGGTATTGATAATGTGGGGAGCAGGACCATGCCGAGTGTGGTCCATAGACACTTCCTGAACAGTTCTTGCTGAATCGCAATCTGTCTCACCATTTTCTAGAAAGAGACACAGAAGTGCATTGACTGGAACTGATGGAGCGAAGTGCAGGCAGCAAATCCAAGCAGAAATGTAAGTGACTGTGTTATGAATGCATATGAGTTGCAATTTATACAGCATTTATGTACAATACCTTCAATCATCTGGCACTCTCAGAGAGGGTATAATTTTTGTACCTTGCAGTTCACGCCGAGTGAACAAGCCTCATTTTCTTACCTATTCCTAATGCTAATGCCTATATTAATTTGCACTAAGTTATTACATTCTGGGCATTTGGCCAACTAATGAATCCTGGTAAAATACCACAGGCCCACGGGTCAAACACATGGATCATTTCCAATCACTTACAACCTGCTACCCAACAATGTTCCTGTGATTATCACTCAGTGTGGTTCAAGTTTAGTCCTTTCACACAGTGTCTTGTGAGCTTCCCCCTACTTAGCACAGATTGGAGATTGTGAAGGTAACCATGGATACAGAAAACTTCAGGGTGTGGGGGAGGAGTGAGAGCTCGGGGAAGCAAACATGAGGAAAAATAGAGGAAAATGGTATGGAATCTGACAGAGGAATAAAGGAGGGAAGCAGGAAATTATTGCCAAATAATTAACTAATCTCCCAATATTGAGTTAACTAATTTAACTAACACCTATCAGTGATAGCATCTCTTTCCAAAAGTGCTTCTTTGGGTATAAAACAGTTTGGAACATCCCATAGCAATGAAGCTTATGAAATTTGAACTTTGTTTCGTTACAATACAGGGATTTTTAATAACTGGCATTTCTTTTAATTCATTGGTGGGGGCTGCTGGCTGGGCCTGCATTTATTGCCCATCCCCAGTTGCCCTAGGAGGGCAATTGAGAGTCAACCACATCGTTGTGGCTCTGGAGTCGCATGTGGGCCAGACCGGGTAAGGACGGCAGATTTCCTTCTCCAAAGGAATGCCACAACAATCGACAATAGTTTCATGGTCATTGATAGATTCTTAACTCCAGATATTTTTTATTGAATTCAAATTCCACCATCTGCCGTGGCGGGATTCGAACCCGGGTCCCCAGAACATTAGCTGAGTTTCTGAATTAATAGCCTTGCCACTAGGCCATTGCCTCCCCATTAATGTTACCATCCTGTTGGGAATGATTTACAGGAGTCTGCACCAACTTCCCCTTCAGTGCTTCCAGCTCTGCTTCACCCCATTTCCCAACTCCTCTGCTGGTTCAATCCTCTTCCATGCCTTTCTTACTCCAGACTCAACTATTCCAAACTCTCCTAGTCAGTCTCCAATATTCAATTCTGCAAACCTGACTTCATCTTAAATCCTGCGACTTGTGTTCTAATTTGCACCAGGTTCTGTTCTCCATTGACCCCTGCGTTGGCTGACTGACTACATCAGCTTCTGGGTACGAAACGCGTCAAGCTTTAAAATTCCTATCCTTGTTTTCAAATCCTCCTTTGACCTCGGCTCACCCTACCTCTGTGATCTCTTCAAGATATCAACATTCTAGAAGTCACCATTGATCAGAAACTGAACTGGACCAACCTTATGAAGACTGTATCCACAAGAACAGGCCAGAGGCTGGGAATTCTGCAGTGAGTAACACCTCCTGACTCCCCAAAACATCTCCCATCCAAGTGTCAGGAATATGATGGAAAGCTCCCCACTTGCCTGAATGGGTGAATGGGAGGGGAGGTCCTATGAGGAGAGGCTGAGGGATTTGGGGTTGTTTTCACTGGAAAGAAGGAGGCTAAGAGGGGATCTTATTGAAACATATAAGATGATTAGAGGTTTAGACAGGGTAGATAGTGATAGCCTTTTTCCTCGGATGGAGAAATCTAGCACGAGGGGGCATGGCTTTAAATTAAGGGGTGGTAGTTATAGGACGGATGTCAGGGGTAGGTTCTTTACCCAGAGGGTGATAAGGGATTGGAATGCCCTGTCTGCTGCAGTTGTAAATGCGCCTAGTTTGGGGGCATTTAAGAGATCCGTGGATAGGTTTATGGACAAAAAGGGATTGGTTTAGGTTAGTGGGTCATTGTTTTTGTAACTGGTCGGCGCAACATCGTGGGCCGAAGGGCCTGTTCTGCACTGTAATGTTCTATGTTCTATGTTCTATAACAATCAAAAATCTCAATATCATTTGGGACAAAGCAACCTACTTGACTGGTTATCCACATGATACCTTCAACATTCACTCCCTGCACCATTGACACAACCGTGTGTACATCTGCAAGATGCAGTGCAGGAACTCACCAAGGCTCCTTAGACAGCACCTTCCAAACCCACAATCTCTATCCCCTAGAGGGGCAAGGGCAGCAGATACATGGGAACACCACCACTTTCAAATTCCCCTTCAGTTACTCACTATCCTGACTTGGAAATATATCGGCCGTTCCTACACTGTCATTGGGTCGAAATCCTCAATCTCCTTTCCTAACAGCACTGTGAGTGTTGATAACATTCCCAACTGTTATCACACTATTGGGAATGATGTATAGGAGTTTGCACCAACTGTCCTGTACAAATTGCACTGCAGGAACTCACCAACGCTCCTTTGACAGCACCTTCCAAACCCACAGTCTCCATCCCCTACAAGGACAAGGGCAACAGATACAAACACCACCTGCAAATTTCTCTCCAAGTTACTCACTATCCTGACTTGGAAATATATCAACTGTTCCTTCACTGCCATTGGGTCAAAATCTTCAATCTCCCTTCTTAACAGCATGGTGGGTGTACCTACACTACATGGACTATAGCAGTTCAAAAAAAGGGTCAAATGGCAAATGTGCAGAATTATGGAGCTAAGCTGGGTGGGTGGGGGGGGGGGTGGTGGGCCAGGGTAAGATGGTCTTTCAGAGAATCACTGCAGACTAAAGGGGCCGAATGCTCTCCTTGTGCCCTGTAGGGATTCCACGAATATAGTATGCCAAGAATTCTGATTCTAGTCGTTAATCTTTTTTTACCATTCCCCTTTCACACGCCTCTGGGGTCTCTTCCAGTGTCTGTCCCCACACACACCTTCCACAGCAACGCTGCCCTCGTTCCTCTGTTGCTCCATTCCATCTGCACTCACACTGCTCTCACTCTTTACAAATTCCTGCCTCGCATCTCTGCATTGTCACCTCTTCCTCCTCCCCCATCCCCGCTCCCCTTCCTTCTGAAGGCCACCATAAAATGACACTCTCCTCTCGATTCCCTCCTCCCTGGCTTGCTCTGACAGAGTGCCAAAGAGAAGCAGTTTGGAAGAAAGAGTGATGCAGGAACAGTGGAAACTGGGGGTGGGTGTAGACAAACATTTGCAGATGTCAGGCCAAGCAAGGAAGGCTTTTAAAATGCAAACGGGATCCCTCCATGCCGACACTGTAGTTAAGAAAGCCCCACCAGCACCTCTACTATCTCAGAAGACTGAGGAAATTTGGCAGGTCAGCTACGACTCTCACCAACTTTTACAGATACAATAGAAAGCATTCTTTCTGGTTGTATCACAGCTCGGTCTGGGCTCCTGCTCTGACCAAGACCACAAGGAATTACAAAAAGATCCTGAATGTAGCCCAATCCAACACGCAAACCAGCTTCCCATCCATTGACTCTGTCTACACTTGTCACTGCATCGGAAAAGTAGCCGGCATAATTAAGAACCCCACACACCCCGGACATTCTCTCTTCCACCTTCTTCCGTCAGGAAAAAGATACAAAAGTCAGAGATCACATACTAAACAACTCAAGAACAGCTTCTTCCCTGTTTCCGTCAGACTTTTGAATGGACCTATCTTGCAGTAAGTTGATCTTTCTCTATACCCTAGCTATGACTGTAACACTACATTCAGCACTCTCTCATTTCCTTCTCTATGAATGGTATGCTTTGTCTGTATGGTGTGCATGAAACAATACTTTTCAACACTATATTAATAGATATAACAATAGTAAATCCAATCAAATCAAAATTTTTGCATTTGTCAATACAGGCATTGAGTATGAGAACAAGGAGGGAGTTACATTAAATCTTTATAAAACACTGCTAAGTCTGCAGCTGGAATATTGATAAATTTTGAAAAGATGTCAAGGTCTTGGAGAGGATGTGGAGGAGATTGACCAGAATGGTAGCATGGCTGAAGGATTTCAGTACATGCGGACAGATTGGTTTAATAGTAACTTTCAGAAAGTTACTGAATAAACACTCAAAAAGTGTTTAGAAGGTTCACTAGGCTAATAGCGGAGATGAGGGGGTTAGCCTATGAGGAGAGATTGAATAGACTGGGTCTGTGCTCGTTGGAGTTTAGAAGGCTGAGGGGGGATCTTATAGAGACGTATAAGATAATGAAGGGGATGGATAGGGAAGAGGTGGAGAGATTCTTCCCGCTTAGAAAGGAAACCAGGACTAGAAGGCACAGCCTCAAAATAAGGGGGGGAGGCAGTTTAGATCAGAGTTGAGGAGGAACTTCTTCACTCAAAGGGTGGTGAATCTCTGGAATTCTCTGCCCGTTGAAGTGGTGGAGGCTGCCTTGCTGAATATATTTAAGACACGGGTAGATAGGTTTCTGATAGACAAAGGAATTAAGGGTTATGGGGAGAAAGCGGGAAAGTGGAACTGATCCACTTCAGATCAGCCATGATCTTATTGAATGGCGGGGCAGGCTCGAAGAGCTAGATGGCCTACTCCTGCTCCTATTTCTTATGTTCTTAAAAGGAAAGGATTGTGGGGTCATGGGGAAAGTGTGGAGGAGTGGGACCAATCAGATAGCTCTTTCAAAGAGCAAGAACGGGCATGATGTAAAAATCTAGGATTCTATGCTCTGCATTCTCAGGACTAACAGAAGGTAACAATCCATAAGTTATTGCTGTTTATACAGACGTGGAAGTCTGATAAATCAGTCGCAATTGATGATCACTCATCCCATCAGTGAGAATGTGTTTGCTGTTCTATTTAGACAAATACAATAAAATCAATTCCAGACACTTCAGGGTTCAGCTTGCAGTTTGACATTAATTCTCAGTGCGTGTACTTCATGTGAGGATTTAAGAATTTTGTCTTTTCCGGATTTACCTTAATGTGCCCCAACATACAGCAAAACGTACAACGGGAAACACTGAGGCCAGCTGGTGACCTTAATCATTGGCCGCACGTCAAATCAACAGAAATAAAATCCTCTAAACGTAAAGGCTGCCCAATTATAAATGGCTCTCGTGAAAACACTGCTTTGATCAATAGAAAACACTGGAAATGAACTGCAGGTTAATCACCAACCGCAAGGCCAGGAAGGATGTCAATGATTTGGATGTAAAAGCTGGATAGAGTTGACCAGCTCTGATGAAAGGTCACACTTGAAATTTTTGCTATTTTTTTTTCCCTTTCAGGTTTCGGACAGTTTGTTCTCTTCTCACATTCCCCGTTTCATTTCAGATTTCCAGCATTTGTCTTTTCTTAAATGAACGGCAACATTTGATTTGGCATCTCTCCATGTTCACCTGCTTCCTCTCATCAACTCTACTTTCATTTGATCAACCTTGTCAAGTCCATAAAGAAATGAATGGAGCTATTTGTTTTAGAAATAGTCGACAATACAGATTATTGACTCATTGCAAAAGAAGCTTCAGATTATCTCTTGTTCCTGTGCTCGGTGAACCATTGACTCCAGATCCAGCAACCCATCCTGACGTTCAAACTCTCTGTGTCTTCACTTCTCCCCATCTCTGTGTAACCTTCTCCACCTGAGATCTCCACAACTCTCCAGTTCTGGCCTCTTGCACATTCCAGATTTAATCGCTCCGCCATCGGTGACCATGCCTTCAGTTGCTTGGGTCTTAAGCTCTGTAAGTCCCTCTCTAGACCTCTCTGCCTCTCTATCGCTCTCTCCACTTTCTTCAAAACTCACCTCTTTGACCAAGCTTTGATTGCCTGTCCTATTGGGAAAGAGTTTCTGTGGAGTAGTAACTTCACCTGATGAGGAATATCCTCATGAGGGGGAGGGTGGGTGAGCAATAAGAGTCCCAGGAGAGGAGGGTGAGGAGAGTGGTGGAGTCAGGTGTGGGGGTGGGGTTCCTTTAAGGGGAATCCTGTGGGGAGTTGGGGTATCCCAATGGGTGGAGGAGTCCCATGGAATGTCTGTTTAAAGCTTATTTATTAGTCACAAGTAAGGCTTATATTAACACTGCAATGAAGTAACTGTGAAATTGCCCTAGTCACCACACTCCAGCGCCTGTTCGAGTCAATGCACCTAACAAGCACACCTTTCAGACTGTGGGAGAAAACCAGAGCACCCCGAGGAAACCCACGCAGACACGGGGAGAACATGCAAACTCCATACTGGCAGTTACTCAAGCCAGGAATCGAACTGGGATCCCTGGCTTGCGAGGCAGTGCTAACCACTGTGTCACTGTGCCACCCTGTGCAATAGTTACATAGAACATAGAACATAGAACAGTGCAGCACAGTACAGGCCCTTCGGCCCTCAATGTTGTGACGAGCTTTGTCAAAAATCAAGATCAACCTAACACTCCCTATTATTCTGGAGTGCTCCATGTGCCTATCCAAAACCGCTTGAAAGTTCCTAAAATGTCTGACTCCACTATCACAGCAGGCAGTCCATTCCACACCCCAACCACTCTCTGAGTAAAGAATCTACCTCAGACATCCCTTCTATATCTCCCACCATGAACCTTATAATTATGTCCCCTAGTAACAGTTAAATCCACCTGAGGAAACAATCTCTGAACTATCCCCCTCATCATCTTTTAAACCTCTATTAAGTCACCTCTCATTCTCCTCCGCTCTAAAGAGAAAAGCCCCAGCTTCCTCAACCTTTCCTCATAAGACCTACCCTCCAAACCAGGCAGTATCCTGGTAAATCTCCTCTGCAATCTCTCCAATGCTTCCACATCCTTCTTTTAGTGAGATGACCAGAACTGTACACCTTGAAAGTTCCCAGATAAGATTTGCACAGCAATTGACTGGCAAATGGAAATTTCTGATGGACAATTTCCCTGCTCTTGGAACCATCAAAAAAGCAACTTAAATTGCAAAACTCCCATCGTCTTACACCAATAATTAACCAGAAAAAGGTTAACCAGGCTGAGGGAGCTGGGGCTTTTCTCTTTAGAGCGGAGGAGGATGAGAGGCAACTTAATAGACGTTTATAAGATGATGAGGGGGATAGATAGAGTGGACGTTCAGAGACTATTTCCTCAGGTGCATTTTTGGGGCAACCCTACCCCCAGTTATCCTGTCCTGGGTCTCAGACGTTACGGCCCAATTTCTGTGGCTCGATGGCAACATTCATTATGCTTTGATAATTGGGGACATTTTAGGATGTTAAAGGCACTATATAAATGTAAATTGCTGCTTTATTTTTAACTGTTGAATGACCCAAAGCAGCGAAGGTCTTGGAGCAAAATCTATTTTTTTTTCATTTGGAGATGATATGTACTGTCCTGTACGCAGTGTGGTGAGGAATATTGATGGGACAGTATTCTGTCCTCATTGCTGACATGTGGAACAAAGGGGATGATGGTAAGAGATTTAGTGTGTGGAATTGTCAGTATCTAATACAACGTGCTGTGTATTACTGGAGATCTGCCATGTCTTCTATCCATTGTCATTGTCTAATCCTAACCCTGTGCCATTAACCGAACATCACAATGAGGATGTTTGGACACAACTCCAGTTATTCCGAGATTTAATGGAATTTGAAGCACAAAACCAGCCCAATACTCCATTCAAGTTTCCTCAAACCCTTTTGTGTCAACTAACCCAATCTGCAAATATTTTCTTTTTAATCATTCATGGGACATGGGGGTCGCTGGCTGGCCAGCATTTATTGCCCAACCCTAGTTGCGCTTGGAGGGCACTTGAGAGTCATCCACATTGCTGGGGCTCTGGAGTCACATGTAGGCCAGACCAGATAAAGCTAGTGGATTTCCTTCCCTAAAGGACCAGATGGGTTTTTTTCAAAAATCGACGATGGTTTCATGGTCATCAGTAGATTTTTAATTCTATCCCTTTCTCCCCCATCTCCTCCCTACATTCCCTTAACACGTGGGATCTTTAACATCCAGCTGACAAGGGCAGACAGGGACTCAGTTTCAGATTCCACCACAAGGAAGGCACCTCCAACAATGAAGCCCTCCCTCAGTGTCACACCAGCATTGTCAGCCTGGATTACATACTCGCGTCTCTCTTCATGCCGAGGGGCCGAATGGCCTCCTTGTGCTCCTGATTCATATGTGAGACTTGAACCCACAACCTTCAGATTGGGAGGTGAGAGTGCCATCCACCGAGCCCCAATCTAAAGGCATACTTTTCTCCTTTAGTAAGATGGAACATTCTAGTCTTTCTGTTAGATGTGATGCAGTGTGCTACTCTCCCAGGGTTAATTGCCTGATTCCATTTGGCCTGTATGTGAATGGAAGACATGTAGTTGAGTACAGCACTGAGGCTGTACAAAACACAAAGCTTTGTGTTACTTGAATAATTGCTCTTGCTGGTTTAATTACTTAATATATTAACCAATGTAGTATCAATTCCTTGATTGCATAAATATGTATTAGAAACACGTCTTCAGACTGAATTTTATAACATTTTAAATAGGGAACTAGCAATCATTATTGCATGAGGCAAATAAAAATTTAATGAAATTCTTCACCAAGGATATTACTTCATACGTGAATTTCTGACACTGTTACATTTGTCTCTTTCCAGAATGAACTCAATATGTTTCATATGAAATTACATTGTGACAGTACATATTGGTACGGGTCTCCAGCAAGTTGCTATCGATGCCACAAGATGCGCTTTTCCAGGAAGCTTTTCTGCTGCTTTGTGTTGGAGATCTCTCAAGCTTGGTCAGATCATCAATAGAAACCAAGAGACTTTTCAATGAGGGGGTGCGTGGGGTGGGGAGGGACAAGGGTGAATTAAAGGGCGCGGGTAAAACAACACCGGAGAAGGTACAACATTGAGAGATCCACAAGGATGATAGCAGAACTCAGTTATTCTTAAAATAAACTTTGTCCTCTTTCACGGGGTTGGTGGGGGGTGGGGGGAGTGGGGAGAGGGGGGAGGAGGGGGCATGGATTTATACAATAATATACCTTGTGGGATTTTTCATTCCCTGCCAAAGGTTTGAATGGCTCATCACACATCAGGGCAGTGATAGGGCCTCCCGAAATATTTATTGCCTATTCCTAATTGCCCCTTGAGAAAGTGATGGTGAACTATTCCTTCCGTGTAGAGGCGGGTACAATTTTGTCTTTTAAAAAGCATTTAGACGGTTACATGGGTAAGATGGGTATAGAGGGATGGGATTAGTTTCGTGGTTAGAAAAATAGGCAGCATGGACAAGTTGGGCCAAAGGGCCTGCTTCCGTGCAGGAAATCTCTATGGCTCACGTGATGTAGATGGTAGGCAAGGGAATTAAGGGTTATGGGGAGAAAGCAGGAAAGTGGAACTGATCAGCCATGATCTTATTGAATGGCGGGGCAGGCTCGAAGGGCTGGATGGCCGACTCAAAGAACAAAGAGCAAAGAACAACCCAGCACAGGAAACAGGCCCTTCGGCCCAACGAGCCCGCGCCGCCACATCACCCCACACCTATTCTACCCTGCATATAGAACCCTACAGTGCAGAAACAGGCCCTTCGGCCTATCGAGTCTGCACCGAACACAATCCCACCCAGAACCTATCCCCACACATTTACCTGCTAATCCCTCTAACCTACACATCCCAGGACACTAAGGGGCAATTTTAGCATAGCCAATGAACCTAACCCGCACATCTTTGGACTGTGGGAGGAAACCGGAGCACCCGGAGAAAACCCACGCAGACACAAGGAGAATGTGCAAACTCCACACAGGCAGTGACCCGAGCCGGGAATCGAACCCAGGACCCTGGAGCTGTGAAGCAGCAGTGCTAACCACTGTGCTACCGTGCTGCCCAATAGGACTCCTGCTCCTATTTCTTATGTTCTTATTTACATACACTACAAATACATTTGCATATGATTATAGACCCCTCCCACTCACCAGCTAGAGAGCCCCCGCCGTAGTTTCAAATTGATATCAAGTAATGTTACCCCAGACGTGAATCCCCACGGGGGAGTAAAGATGACCTTATTGAAACATATAAGATGATTAGAGGTTTAGACAGGGTAGATAGTGATAGCCTTTTTCCTAGGATGGATAAAACTAGCACGAGGGGGCACGACTTTAAATTAAGGGGGGGGTAGTTATAGGACTGATGTCAGGGGTAGGTTCTTTACCCAGAGGGTGGTGAGGGATTGGAATGCCCTGCCAGCTGCAGTTGTAAATGAGCCCAGTTTGGGGGCGTTTAAGAGATCTGTGGATAGGTTTATGGACGAAAAGGGATTGGTTTAGGCTAGTGGGTCATTGTTTTGTAACTGGTCGGCACAACATCGTGGGCCGAAGGGCCTGTTCTGCGCTGTAATGTTCTATGTTCTATGTTCTATAACCGTAACCCCCGACCGAGTAAGAGGGACATGGCCAGGCAGTGACCTGACATTGACCCCGGCACTGCCCCAATGGCATAGGTTGGTGCTACCAAGCTGGCATCATGCCCATATCAACCTGGCAAGGCCAATCTATGCCTGTGGCGGACACCAGCAGGAGCCTGATGGGGCCGATAGAAACATAGAAATCAGAAACAGGAGGAGGCCATTCGGCCCTTCGAGCCTGCTCCGCCATCCATTTTGACCACGGCTCATCGCCCCGCCCTTCATATCCCTCAATCCCTCTCGCCCGAAGAGCAATTTCTTCTTGGAATCAGGCACCGTGAGGGAAGCAGGTTGCAGAGGAGATTTCACGCAGATGTTCAAAATCAGGCTGAGTTTTGATTGTGTAAATGAGGAGAAGCTGTTTCCACTGACAGGAAGGTCGGTACCCGGAGGAGATACATTTAAGATAATTGGCAAAGATCCAGAGACAAGGTGAGCTTTTATTTTTTTAAACGCAGTGAATTGTTGTGATCTGGAAGGCGCTGCCTGAAAGGACGGTGGGAGCAGGTTCAACAGTGACTTCCCAGAGGGAATTGAAATATACTTACAAAGAGAAGATATTGCTGTGGGGAAGAGCAGGAGAGTGGGATTAATTGGATGACTCTTTCAAAGAGTCAGCGGGGGATACAATGGGCAGAATTTACAAGGAAAGATGATTTTGTACAATTTTGGTATCAAGCTGACGTTATTAAAATTGTTATTTTTATTCAGTTTCTTTCTCTATCTTCATATCAATTTTTAAGTGACATGGAATATAATGAATCTTGACTTTTTCAAAGTAATAAAAATGATCTTCTGGGATTAGTTTTGCTCCTGTACTTTTGTATTCTGTGCTATGTCATCCTGTGCATTTGCATTGCAGACACTGGCTTTGATTTAAAAAACAGATGCTTTTCCCATTGGTAAAATATTGATATAGTTCACTCTGTGAACAATCTTCTTTAGTTACCTTTGTCTGTTCTTAGACTTGTCCTGGTTCAGTTTGGAACTCAGCATTGGGTTCAATTCTAGCCTCGGGTGACTGTCATTGCTATGGGATGGCAGCTCTATCAATGGGGCTAACACCTAAATAAAAGTTATGTCTCCCCCTGTCCCTGTGACCCAGTCCAGCCTGGAACCCTCTATGATCTCTGTGCTCCTCCAGTTCCAGCCCCTTGAGCAACCCTGATCGTTCCATCATTGAACCCATAGCTCAAGACTCTGAAATCTGCTCCCCAAACAAGGAACAAATAACAAAGAACAAAGAAAATTACAGCACAGGAATAGGCCCTTCGGCCCCTCCAAGCCTGCACCGACCATGCTGCCCGACTGAACTAAAACCCCCTACCCTTCCAGGGGCTATATCCCTGGCTATTCCCATCCTATTCACGCATTCGTCAAGATGCCCCGTAAATGTCACTATCATATCTGCTTCCATTACCTCCCATGACAGCGAGTTCCAGGTACCCACCACTCTCCTTGTAAAAAAAACTCGTACATCTCTTTTAAACCTTGCCCCTCGCACCTTAAACCTTTCTGCCTCTGTCTGGGATCTCCTTCCTGAACTAAATGTTCAATGGCTTTTATTTTTGTCAAACTTCCTTCCTCCTCCACCTTAACTCAGCCGAGGAGAGCTCCTTCCACTTGACCTTATCCAAGGTCTGTTCTGATCACTGGGGGCTGTGTGGAGTGGCTTGTGTTAATGGAACCTCACATGCTGTCTCCTTCACTGTGTCTGCTGCCTGTCTGACAGCTCCTGGTGATTGCAGAACACAACTGGGATTGTAAATGACAGGAAGAAACCCTTTTCCTCACACTCTGCAGCGCAGTATGCTCAAGCTCTAATGTGCTAAAGCAACAAGAGCCTTATTTTTAACAGATGTCACAGCGCTAACACAGTGAGCAAAGGGAATGGTGAAGGCTGCGGGAAGTTTGTGGTCTGCTTCAGGCAATTTCGATCCTTTTCCTCCTAGTGGGTGCTGCTCTCGATCAGCTTCTCACAAACAGGAGGAGGCCGTTCTGCCCCTCGAATCCAATCCACCACGCAGTTACATTATGGTGGTTTTATATTTTAACTCCATCAGCCCAGCTTAGTTCCAGAGCCCACAGTCCCTGTTACCCAACACAAATCTAGGAAACTCGATTCTGAAATTTTCAATGAAGTTTGTAGGTGGGATTTTCCGGACACACTCACCCAAGATTGGAAAATCTTGTCTGAGGTCAACGTACCTTTGCAGGCTGCCCCCACCCCCTCCTCACTGCGACGATTTTCTTGGTGGCATGGGAATGTTTGCCCTCAGCCTCAGCAGCTTTTTGGGGGAGAGTCGAATCCCACCATGGCAGATGGTGAAATTTGAATTCAAAGAACAGTACAGCACAGGAAACAGGCCCTTCGGCCCTCCGAGCCTGTGCTGTTCATTGGTCCAACTGGACCATTTGTTTGTATCCCTCCATTCCCAGGCTGCTCATGTGTCTATCCAGGTAAATCTTAAACGATGCCCGTGTGTCTGCCTCCGCCACCCTACTTGGCAGCGCATTCCAGGCCCCCCCCCCACCCTCTGATATCGGAGTTATACCTCGCCCCTCTCACCTTGAGCCTGTGACCCCTTGTGATCATCACCTCCGACCTGGGAAAAATCTTCCCACTATTCACCCTATCTATGCCCTTCATAATTTTATACACCTCTATTAGGTCTCCCCTCATCCTCTGTCTTTCCAGGGAGAACAACCCCACTCTACCCAATCTCTCCTCATAGCTAAGACCCTCCGTACCAGGCAACATCCTGGTAAACCTTCTCTGCACTCTCTCTAATAAATAAAATTTATTTCTCTAATAAATAAAATTCAATAAAAATCAGGAATTAAAAAGACTACTGATGACCATGAAACCATTAAAACCCATCTGGTTCATTAATGTTCTTTAGGGAAGGAAACCTGCCACCTTACCCGATCTGGCCTCCATCAGCCATGATCGAATGGCAGAGTGGACTAATTTTACTCCTATTATCTTACGAATTTATGAACTTATGTGACTCCAGGTCCACAGCAATGTGGTTGACCCTCTGAAATGGCTGAGTGAAACACTCAGTTCAAGGGTAATTAGGGATAGCCAATAAATACTGACCCCACCAGCGATGCTCACAGCCCCTGACTGAATAGAAAAAGGTTCCAGATTTTCATTCCCCTTTCTGTGAGGAAGTGCTTCCTGATATCATTCCATGAACAGCCTGGTTCCAGTCTGCCTCCTTGTTCTGGGTGTACCCCCCCCCCCCTCCCCCCCTCCCCAACAGCAGAGGATAAAATTTCTCACTGTCAATCCAATCAAAATCCTTCAATCATCTTAACTGTCTCAAGTAGATCACTCCTTAATCCTTGATGTTCGAGAGGATATGAGTCTAGTTCATGCAGCCAGTGCGTGTGTCTTAACCCTTTCAGCGCCAATGTTATACTGGTGAATCTCTAAGGCGGATATATTCTCCCTGAGGTGAGGTGTCCAGAACTGAACTAGCTGTTCCAAATGGGGTTTAACCAGAGCCTTGTATAACTGTAACAAAACTCCCGGACAAGGGAGATAGACCCATGGAGGCAAATATCCTGCCAGCTAATTCAATCATTGTCAGAGACATCTTTACAGTGCAGAGAACAGAGTGGAGGTACGGTGCTTAAAATGTAGTTCAACATATATTTCACACAAGCAGACATGCTGAGCCGAATCAATCCACGCTCCCCTTATTCTGTCAATTTCCTTTTTTAACGTTTACAAAGGCAACACACAAAACACACATTTAGTGATAAATATGCATAGTTGTTGATTGGATTTCGAGGTGCTTAGCCAAGTTGAAAAAAAGCATGAAGATTTTTGGCTTCACCAACAGAGTACGGGAGAAGGAGTTTATGCTAAATATTTAGAAATCGCAGGTTAGGTTCTAGCTGGTGGATTGTGTTCAAGTGTGGACACCAGACTTTAGGAAATGCTCTCAAGGCTTTGGAGAAGGAGGTTTACTGGAATATACCAAAGGGGTGGCACGGTGACACAGTGGTTAGTACTACTGCCACACAGTGCCAGAGACCTGGGTTCAATTCCTGACTTGGGTCACTGTCTGTGTGGAGTTTGCACATTCCCCCTGTGTCTGCGTGGGTTTCCTCCGGGTGCTCTGGTTTCCTCCCACAGTCCGAAGACATGTGGGTTAGGTGGACTAGCCATGCTACGCTAAATATTTTTAAGAAGCGGGTTGATGGGTTTTTGATAAGAGAGGGGATTAAGGGTTATGGGGAGAGGGCGGGAAGGTGGAACTGAGCCACGACAGATCAGCCATGATCTTATTGAATGGCGGGGCAGGCTCGAAGGGCTAGATGGCCTACTCCTGCTCCTATTTCTTATGTTCTTATGTTCTTAAGTTGTTCCTTGGTGTCCCAAGATACATAGGTTAGGTGGATTGGCCATGTAAAATGTGTAGGTTCACAAGGATAAGGTGGGGGAGAGGGCCTGGGTAAGATACTCTGTCACAGGTTTGGTGCAGACATGATGGGCCGAATGGCTTCCTCCTGCTCTGCTGGGATTCTATGATTCTATGATAAAAGGATTTCAGTTAATGTGGAAAGACAGGTGAAGCTGTTCTCCTTAGCACAGGGCCAACAGAGGTGTTCAAATTCATGACAGTGTCCAAGGTGTAAATAAGGAGAAATTGGATAAAGTTTTCTGTCCCGTCCTCCATGGGAGCCGTCATGGGCAGGGCGGACAATTTAACAGACCCTTTAAAGGTTCACCGAGCAGGAATTTCCAGTCTCGGGGCCAGCACAACCAAAATTTCCATCGGCAGGATGGGCGGTAACTCGGTCACAGATTGGAGACAACCGGCCAAAGGAGCAGAGGGGAAGATGAAGAGAATTGCTCTTCACAATGAGTTGCAAAAATTGTGGAACATATTAGACATTCAATTGTATTCTGCAAACTAAGGGGACCTACATTTTGTATCACTTTGTTCTTGTTTCCAAACTGAATGTTCATCATTGCACAATCCTTTTATTATTACTTTTATCTGAATGATTGTCTATATTAGATTATTAATAATTACTCATTTTATTTGTATTGTCCCCACATGCCGGCATGTTTCAATAAGCCAGTTATCTCTCCATCTACCCAGAACTCGCTGCCTGAAGGGAAGATGGAAGCAGATTCAATGGGAACTTTCAAAGCAGCCAGCATAATTAAGGACCCCACACACCCCGGAGATTCTCTCTTCCACCTTTTTCTACTGGGGAAAAGATACAAAAGTCTGAGGTCATGTATCAACCGACTCCCTGCTGCCGTCAGACTTTAGAATGGACCTACCTCACATTAAGTTGATCTTTCTCTACACCCTAGCTATGACTGTAACACTACATTCTGTACCCTTTGCTTCTCTGAACACTATGCTTTGTCTGTATAGCGCGCAAGAAACAATACTTTTCACTGTATTCCAATCTATCTGATAATAAAAAAATCAAATTTCAAAAGGGAATGGTATAAATTCTTGTGTAGAGAAAGATTAATGCAGAGGGAAAGAGTGGGACCAATAGGATAACTAGATGAAAACAAATTACTGCGGATGCTGGAATCTCAAACCAAAAGAGAAACTGCTGGAAGATCTCAGCAGGTCTGGCAGCATCTGTAAGGAGAGAAAACAGCTGATGTTTTGAGTCCAGATGACCCTTTATTTACCAAAGCTAAAAGGCAAAGAAAGAAAGAGATAAAATTTCACAATTTTACCCCACCGCCACATTTTTGCCTGTTACACTTTACCTTCGTATTTCAGCTTCTCTACCATTCACACCCTCTATTCTCTCTGTGGGCTGCCATTAGCAGCATTTCCCCTTGTTTTTGTGGCAATGACTCATTTTTCATTCCCTCCCCCTGCAGTATAAATATCTCCCACTTTCTATGCCTTTTAGCTTTGACAAAGGGTCATCTGGGCTGGAAATGTCAGCTCTTTTTTTTCCTTACAGATGCTGCCGGGCCTGATGATACTTTTCAGCATTTTCTCTAATTGGATAACTCATTCAAAGAGACAGCACAGGTACAATGGGCTGAATGGCCTCCTTCTGCGCTGTTCCACTCTACAAATCTATGATCAGATCGGGCTATCCTCACATGTGTATACCCAATAATTGTGCATTCATATGTAAGTGTACAGCTCCCAAGCACTGTCCCCTCTTTGCTGATGTGAAAGCAGGTAAAGCAACCAGAGAAATGTTCATTTTCAATGATTGGCAAGACAGCATCTGCCTTTAATTGTTATCCTTACAAAGAGTAATTTTTTAATTGTTAATCAATCAGTTACGTCATCATTAGCCATCTTTCTAATGAAAATTAATTGTGGCATTAAATTACAGATTATCTCCATTCTGTCCAGACTCTTTGATATGTTGGTGAATTGAATTAGGGTTCCAGCTCTGACCTTGACGGAAGTGGAACTGGACATAGAGTATAGGTAAACAATACGATAAATTTGTTCCCAATTCTATCTTCTGCTGCCTAACCTAGTCAGAGCAATGATTGAAAGGGTGTGACACACAATAAACACTGACTTATGAAGGAGGATGTTCTTTACAGTCTCGGAACTCACAAAAATCCAGAAATAGAAATGGCTTAGATTAATCCAGATTAAAATCTAATCTGGATGGTCAGTAGTCAGATGGAATATTTTTGTGTCTGGGTCTGCGAATGCATGTCGCAGTTTGTTAGGAACTGAATGCCAAGGGAGAGGTGAGCGAGATCGTTCTGGGTGTCAAGACAGCATTCAAACTGAGTTTGACACGAACAAGGTTATGCAAAGTAACTGGGGTCACGGGAAAGCACCCCCCCTCCCCCCCAGACCCCCACTGCCGCCTTGGCAGGTAGAATCATACTTGACATATGCTGAAATGATTGTGGCGATCAGAGGTTAATCATCGCACGGCGTTCCTCGAGGCAAGACCTCAGGCTCCACTATCATTAATATGGATCATCCTTCCCTGATCAGCAGATCTGGTATCAGGTTGTTTCTGATGATGCCACAGTTTTAATGATAAACAGCAGTGACAACAACGTCCAGGTTCAGCCGAATAGATCGCAGCTAAAGAGGTAAAGGATATATAACTGCACCTCGCAAAGACTGATCACACCATGAATAACACCCAGCTCCCCAAGGCTTATCCCCCCGATAGCCCATTCACCCCCCCCTTGCGATGCCCCCCTGCCCACACTCCCTCTCGAAGCAACTCCGACTCCCCCCTCCTCAGGATCCCTGCAATCTACCTCTCTGTACGTACCAGAAGGCATGGTCCTGCAGAACCTCATGATGAGTACATGAGATTTAATGGGATTGAGGGTTACAGGTAGGCCTGGTAGGTAGGGATATGATCGGCGCAACTTGCGGGCCGAAGGGCCTGTTTGTGCTGTAGTGTTCTATGTTCTAACCTCCTCTGGCCACAGATTGGCCAACAGCTCTCCCCTGACCACAGACTGGTCCATTAAGAAGTCTCACAACACCAGGTTAAAGTCCAACAGATTTGTTTGGTAGCACAAGCCACTCCACATTACAGATTGGTCAACAGCTCTCCAAGGTGGGACTCCCCTTCAAGGACAGATGGAATTCAATCATCGCTCAGTTGAGCGTCAGGTGGCAATGGGGCTATCAGGGTTGGTGAGGATGTGTCCCCCGACTCTTCAGCCCCCACACCATCTAAAACATTGAAGCCCAAGTTGGTTGTTGTGTTTCCTACATTATAACAGTGACCACACTTGAAAAATAATTCCATTGCCCATGAAGCATTTTCAGACACCCAGATCTTGTGAAAGACACTGCACAAATACAAAATACTTTGCTTTCCATTGTAACCTAATGAGATCTCCCTGTACGCTGAATGTTTGCTTAATAATAGAATTAGTTTGTTCCTTTAGCGGATTCTCCTTGTTGCTGGCCAGTGGAATCCTAATAGTTAGCGAGCACACTATTCGATACGGATTCCCCCTTACGTGTGGTGTGAGAATGACATTAGAATGCTGTATTCCTGCAGTGAAAAAACAGGGACCATTATTCTCAACTACACGGGTGGGAGTCAGGAAAGTTTGAACAGCAATTGGCTGTTCCATGGAATGAGCTCCAGAATCTGTTGAGTATGACCCTGTGAGACAGGTGGAGATGGAATTGATGTATCATTGTCTTAAAAAATAAGAATGAGAAATTCCTGGATTGATATAGCACCGATCCTGACCTCAGAAAGCCCCAAGATGGTTTACATCCAATGAATTACTGTTGTAGTGTAGTTCCTGATGTAATGAAGGAGCCAATGGCGTAGTGGTATTATCCCTAAACTGTTAATCCAGAGATCCAGGGTTCGAATCTCACCATGGCAGATGGTGAAATTTGAATTCCATAAAAAAGTGTGGAATTAGAAGTGTTCAGATGACCATGAATCATAGAATCCCTGCAGTGCAGAAGGAGGCCATCTGTCCCATTAAGTCTGCACCGACAGCAATCCCACCCAGAACCTATCCCAGCAACCTCACATATCTACGCTGTTAATCCCCCTGACACTAAGGGGCAATTTAGCACGGCCAATCAACCTAACCTGGACTCTGGGAGGAAACCGGAGCACCCGGAGGAAACCCATGCAGACACGGGGAGAATGTGCAAACTCCACACAGACAGTGACCCGAGGCCGGAATTAAATTTGGACCCCTGGCACTGTGAGGCAGTAATGGTAACCAACAGCGCTTCTAAATCGATTGTTGTAAAAACCCTTTGTCAGAACTGACGATGGATCATCTAGCCTCCAAACGCTGGCTTTATTCTCTCCCCACAGATGCTGTCAGACCTGCTGAGATTTACCAACATTTTCTGTTTCAGATTTTAGCATCTGCAATATTTTGCTTTAATATTACTGTTGTGAAAACCCATCTGTTTCACTAATAGCCTTTTAGAATCATAGAACCCTACAGTGCAGAAAGTAGCCCTTCGGCCCATCGAGTCTGCACCGAACACAATCCCACCCAGGTTCTGCCCCCGTAGTTGGGAAGGAAATCTGCTGTCCTTACCTGGTCTGGCTTACAAGTGACTCCAGATCCACGGCAATGTGGTCCAAAGATGTGCGGGTCAGGGGGATTGGCCATGCTGCGTTGCCCCTTAGTGTCAGGGGGACTGGCTAGGGTAAATGCATGGAGTTATGGGGATAGAGCCTGGGTGGGATGGTGGTTGGTGCAGACTCAATGGATTCTATGATTCTATGACTCTCAAATACGCTCAGGAATGGGCAATAAATGCTGGCCCAGCCAGTGATGTCCCCATCCATAGACAAAATCTGAAAAATATTTGTGTACAGCAAATATGCAATGTGATAATGACCAGATTTTAGTGGAGGGTTAAATGGCTCAGGACTTTGGGGAGATCTCTCTCTCGCTGTTCTTCAAGGGATTTTATCACATCGAGACCCCAAGAGGAGATGGAGCCTTGTTTTAACATCTCATCTCATCTGAAAGAGGGTGACGCTCCCTCAATCTGACACTGGGAGTGTCAGCCTGCACTTTGTGTTCAAATCTCTGGATTGGAATCAAATGCACAACTTTCTATGTTGGCTGGAAGATTATTTGAGGTATGCTACTAGGACGGGATGGTTTGAGTTAAAAGACTGGGACTTTTTTCCTCTGGAGCATAGAGGGGTGATCTTATAGAGGTCTTTAAAATAATAAGGGGCACAGGTCAGCTAGATAGTCAATATCTTTTCCCAAAGGCAGAGGAGTCTCACACTCGAGGGCATAGATTTAAGGTGAGAGGGGAGAGATACAATAGTGTCCAGAGGGGCAATTTTTTCACACAGAGGGTGGTGAGTGTCTGGAACGAGCTGCCAGAGGTAGTAGTAGAGGTGGGTACAATTTTATCTTTTAAGAAGCGTTTAGACAGTTACATGGGTAAGATGGGTATAGAGGGATATGGGCCAAATGTGGGCAATTAGGATTGGGGGTTTTAAAAAAAAGGGCAGCATGGACAAGTAGGGCATGTTTCCATGCTGTAAACTTCTATGACTCTAAATGATCACATTCAAGATTGGTGAAGCGACAGCAAAACATACAAGTAATCAAAAATCCAGTAATTGTTTGGGTGGAAGTGTATATATAACAAGTCCAGATTGATAGAGCGTGACTGTCAGAGACATAATTAGAGTCTTCAATTTTTTTTTGTGAACTTAGATGAAGAATGAAAGAGTGAAGGATTTAAAGTGTTTTCACCGTATGCAATACCATCTGTCCATATCTGAGCATCCCTAAAGCTTTAACACTGCTCTCTCCCACTTGCTACACTAACTTGCCACATCTATTTCTCACAACTAACATCCTTGTGGTTTCTCAGTGAAACTGACTGATGTTTAAACATGGGATTATGGCGAGCTTTGTGAAGCCATTTGAATGGCTTTTGAATGTATTCGAGAGGCGACTGGATATAACACTTGGGGCGAACGGGATCAAAGGTTATGGGGAGAAAGCAGGGTTAGGCTATTGAGCTGGATGATCAGCCGTGATTGTAATGAATGGTGGAGCAGGCTCGAAGGGCCGAAGGGCCTCCTCCTGCTCCTATCTTCCATGTTTCTCTGTTTCTTTATGGACTCATTCCCACTAGAAATCTGGTCGGACAATTCCCACACTGACTGATATGTCTTAGCCTTCAATCAGATGAAAGGAATTGCATCATAGAACCTGACAGCACAGACGGAGACCATTTGGCCCATCATGCCTGTGCTGGCTCTTTGCAAGAGCCATTCATTTAGTCTTTACTCCCAGAGCCCTCCAAATATTCCCCATCCAGTTTTTACCTTTTGAAAGTTCTTTAAGTGATAGAGTCATACAGACAGAAGATGTCCTTTGGCCCATTGAGTCTGGACCAATGAAACTACACTAAATCTACACTAAGTTCACTTTCCAGTACCGGGCCTTGAAGATTATGATATTTAAAGTGCTCAATACTTTTAGAGGTTGTGAGGTGTCCCATCTCCACTACCCTCCCATGCAACACATTCCAAACTCCCACCATCCTCTGGGTGAAAGAACCTTTCCTCACATCCCCTCTAACCCTCCTGCCCCTCATCTTAAAATGAAGCCCTTCGTTACTGACTCTTCAACTAAGGGGGACAGCTGCTTCCTATCCACTCTGTCCACATCCCTCGTAACCTTATACACCTCGATCAGGTCCCCCCTCAGCCTTCTCTGCTTTAAAGAAAACATCCCAAGCCTATCCAGTCTCTCCTTATAGCCCAATTGCTCTATCCCAGGTGACATCCTGGTGAATCTCCTCTGCATCCTCTCCAGTGGAATCACATAAGAACATAAGAACATAAGAAATAGGAGCAGGAGTAGGCCATCTGGCCCTTCGAGCCTGCCCCTTCCTTCCTATAATGTGGCGATTAGAACTGCACACAGTACTCTAGCTGTGGCCTAACCAGAAATGTGTACAGCTCCAACATAACCTCCCTGCCCTTATAATCTATTCCACAACTGATAAAGACAAGTGTCTGCATGTCTTCCTATGGGCAGCACGATGGCACAGTGGGTTAGCACTGCTGCCTCACAGTGCCAGGGACCTGGGTTCGATTCCCGGCTCGGGTCACTGTCTGTGTGGAGTTTGCACATTCTCCCCATGTCTGCGTGGGTTTCCTCTGGGTGCTCCGGTTTCCTCCCATTGTCTGAAAGACCTGTTAGTTAGGGTGCATTGGCCATGCTGAATTCTCCCTCAGTGCACCCGAACAGGCACTGGAGTGTGACAGCGAGGGAATTTTCACAGTAACTTCATTGCAATGTTAATGTAAGCCTCCTTGTGACATTAATAAATAAACTTTAACTACCCTATTAACCTATTGAATCTGCTTCCACCGCCCTTTTAGGCAGTGCCTTCCAGATCACAACTCATGATGAAAAAATAATTCTCCCCGTCTCCCCTCAGATTCATTTTTAAATCTGTATCCTTCGCTTACCAACTCTCCTGCTACTGGAAAGTTCATCCTTATTTACCCGATCAAATCCTTTCCTGATTTTTAACATCTTTATTAAACCTCTCCTAACCTCTGGGCTGTAAAGGATGGACACTCCCAGCTTCTGCAGTGTGCAAACATAAGTGAGATCTCGCGCCCCTGGCACCATTCTACTAAATCTCCTCTCTGAGGTCCTGTCATGTTTCTGAAACTGCTGTGCCCTTTATTTTCCAAAGAGTGGTCAGCAGGCTTGATTGACGTTGAATAAAATCCGTAGGGACTCAGTCTTTGAGTCCATAGCCGCAAAGCGTTCAGGCAGAGATTCATCTTCAGCTCAAAGTGGGGAGTGTTTGTATATCCAGGTGATATTTTTCAAACGGTTTTGGTCTGCTGCACAAGTGCAATTTATCATTTCCTTTCATGACTCCCACAAGTGCAGACAGACCCAATCAGTTAGCACACCTCGCCATCAACAAACTCATTAGTGTGCTTCCCAACAAGTTCCCTCACTGCTGATGTGCAGTTTTGCAAGTAGATTCAATCTGATCACGTTTTCTAACTCACTTCTGCTTTTAGGACATCTTGTTTTGTAAGTCGCGGCGAACTCTCGTCAGCGTCAGTTTCCGATGACTCCCCATCAGGTTAAATATCTTTTCCGTCGAGCACACCTTTAAATCCCAGGGGAACTCTTCTAAGTTAAGCATTCTACTTCTTACAGACCATTCAGCCCAACATGGGTGCCACAGTGACACAATGGTTGGCACTGCTACCTCACAACGCCAGGGACCTGGGTTCAATTCCGGCCTTGGGTCACTTTCTGTGTGGAGTTTGCATGTTCTCCCTGTGTCTGCGTGGGTTTTGTCCGAGTGCTCCAGTTTCCTCCCACAGTCCAAAGAAGTGTAGGTTAGGCTGATTGGCCATGCTAAATTGAACCTAGTGTCAGTGGGTTTAGCAGGGTAAATATGTGGGATTGCGAGAATAGGGCCTGGGTGGGATTGTGGTCGGTGTAGACTCGATGGGCCGATTGGCCTTCTGCACTGTAGGGATTTTATGATTCTATGGTCCGTGCTGGTGTTTCTGTTCCCCCTCTTTATCTCTATCGGCACATCTTTCTATCCTTCCACATCCACTTATCTAACTTGAGTTTTGTAAAAAAAGATACATGCGGTTGAAGCTTTTTACCTTGTACTCATCAGGACAGATTTGCAAGATTACCAAATCTCAAAGAGAACAGCAATTTATATTGAGAAGAGAGCGCTGATTTGTTGGCAAGTGGACCCTGATTGTAAGGACATTGTAAAAAGTCTGACAACACCAGGTTTTAGTCCAACCTATTTATTTGATAATATCCTCACAAGCTTTCGAGGGGACTGCCTCTTCGTCAGACTTTTTACTGTGTTTACGCCAGTCCAACGCCGGCATACCCACATCATGTAAGGACATTGCCATGGAGAATTCACTATTGAACATTTAACTGCCAAGCATTGGTTTAACTTCAAATCCCAAAGGTTAATTTGCATATAATACAATCAGAGAATCATAGAATCCCTACAATGCAGAAGTCCATTCAGCCCATCGGGTCTGCACTGACAGCAATCCCACCCAGGTCCTATCCCTGTAATCCCAGGTATTTACCCTGCTAAACTCCCTGACACTCAGTAGCAATTTAGCACGGCCAATCAACCTAACCCGCACATCTTTGGAATGTGGAAGGAAACTGGAGCACCCAGAGGAAACCCACGCAGAGGACATGCAGAGTCCACACGAAGAGTGATCTGAGGCTGGAATTGAACCTGGGCCCCTGGCGCTGTGAGGCAGCAGTGCTGACCATTGTGTCAGCGTGCCATCCCTTCGTACTACACTCCAGTAGCACTGCAGTCTAGCTGTGTGAAGCTCTTGATATGGAATTTTCCACGCCATTCCATCTCTATTTCAGGAGTTTTACAAGATTTCTTCAAGAAATCATTAGTCTCTTCAACCAATAGTTGCTGCGTCTCCGCTCTATTCAGCTCTGACACAATCGTTCCTCTCGAAGCTGATGACTCGCCAATCATCCACCGCGCCAAATCTTTCAGTTGCTGAAATCAGATGTGATAGAACTTCATCAATGCCACAAACTCCCTGTTGTTAAGCTTGGAGACTGGGTTTGTTTGGAGAATATGCGAAACGGATTCACAGAGCTGTACACCGACACCATTCCTGCCGTTAGTATTTGCAGCTGGAGGTAGCGACGCAATCAGAGCCAGGTACCAGAGCTTCAATATGATTGGTTCTCAGCACAGTTACGGAGCTGGGTTTCCAAAGCTTCAAATGTTCTCCTTCTGACTATTTGACCTTCAAAAGGTTTTGACCAGAATTTTACACAAAAAAAGTTCAAAGCGACAAACAAGCTCGAAAACAGAAGAGACTCATGCTGATATTTTGGGTGAGTTCTCAGTCACAATCGTACGGCACTTAGTTTAAAAAAAAAGCCCAGATGTGATTCGCACCAGTAAGGGGATGGGTGGGCAGAGCCTATTCTTATTGGTGAACCGGCTGCTGAGCTCTTGGGGCGCCATTGTGCAGGCGCCCAATCTCCCAGTGTACTGTGATATCTCCTGTCACTTCGCCTACCTCTGCCCGCCACGTAAATCGGGACATACTTCCAACGTTTCCCTATGCCGGTCTTCTCCCACCCACCCCTCGGACATTGGCCTGCTCTACTGCCGATCGTCATCCCTGCAGAGCTCCCCCCACCCCCTCCAATTGCTGTCCCTGCAAGAATTCCCCCTGATCGCCACCTCTGCAGAGTTCCCTCCCCACACCCCAATCACTGCCCTCGCAGAGCTCCCCACATCCCCCTGGGTCACACCCCCACAGGTCAACATCCCCCTGCCCCCCCCACCCCCATGTTTCCACACCTCCCCACCCCTCTCTCTCACTTTTCCTGGTCATGGCTCCACACCTTCTCTATACCACCCCTCAGGCCCGTCCCCCCTTGGCACCGCTCCTGGTATTGTCCGGGTGCGTAGTGGGCAGTGTCAGGGTGTCAGGTGGGCATCATCAGGCTGGCACTGCCCAAGGGATACGATCCTGCCTGCCCTGCCGCTGACCACTCAGGGGCTTCAATGGCTTTTGGTCTCACAAACGAGGCCATCATGTGTGGTATCCGTTGGTGGTGAACATGTGATTATTAGAGGTGAGAACTTCTAGCAAGACGGTGAGTACACGTGAGCTGGAACGATTGCGTAAATAAATATTTAAATTGGCTTTGCGCCCATCAGTGCCAGTGAGACCACAAGAGGTGAGAAACCAGGCATGATCCTGATTTTTCACCTCTCACAATATCAGCGAGCCGGTAAGATCAAGAATGTAAGTCAGGCATTGCATAACTGGATTAAATCAATGGGCACAAGAGCAACTGGTCCCAGTCAGGATACGGGCAGCAATGTTCTGGATGACTTTAAGTTTACAAAGAATTTGATTTGATTTGATTTGATTTATTATTGTCACATGTATTTACATACAGTGAAAAGTATTGTTTCTTGAACGCTACACTGACAGAGCACACCGATCATAGAGAAGGAAAGGAGAGGGTGCAGAATGTAGTGTTACAGTCATAGCTAGGGTGTAGAGAAAGATCAACTTAATGTGAGGTAGGTCCATTCTAAAGTCTGACGGCAGCAGGGAAGAAGCTGTTCTTGAGTCGGTTGGTACGTGACCTCAGACTTTTGTATCTTTTTCCTGAAGGAAGAAGGTGGAAGAGAGAATGTCCAGGGTGTGTGAGGTCCTTGATTATGCCGGCTGCTTTGCCGAGGCAGCAGGAAGTGTAGACAGAGTCAATGGATGGGAGGCTAGTTTGTGTGATGGATTGGGGCTACATTCATGACCTTTTGTAGTTCTTTGAGGTCTTGGGCAGAGCAGGAGCCCAGACCGAGCTGTGATACAACCAGAAAGAATGCTTTCTATTGGGCATCTGTAAAAGTTGGTGAGAGTCGTAGCGGACATGCCAAATTTCCTTAGTCTTCTGAGGAAGTAGAGCTGTCGGTGGGGCTTTCTTTACAGAATGTGGGGGCACCAACCAGCAATGTGTGAGAATTGCAGTCTGGAGGTAACAGATGAGGGTTTCAGCACCAGATGAGCTGAGGCAGGGACGGAGAGTTGGACATTGTCAAGGAGATGGCCTTCATTATGGTGTGTATGTGTGGTCAGTAGGTCATCTCCAGGTCAAATCTAACACCAAGGTTTGTGAACTGTGGTGCTGAACGTCAGACAGTTACTAGGCAGGGGGATGGAATTGATAGCGAGGGAACAGGGTTAATGGTGAGGACCCAGGACAATGGTTTCAGTCCTCTCTGTATCTAATTGAATAAGTGCTGGGAATGTGCGTCTTGGAGCACAGAATGTTTTCAAATGATTTCATGGGACGTGGGAATCACTGGCAAGGCCAGCATTTGGGGTGGCATGGTAACACAATGGTTAGCACTGCTGCTTCACAGCTCCAGGGACCTGGGTTCGATTCCCGGCTCGGGTCACTGTCTGTGTGGAGTTTGCACATTCTCCTCGTGTCTGCGTGGGTTTCCTCCGGGTGCTCCGGTTTCCTCCCACAGTCCAAAGATGTGTGGGTTAGGTTCATTGGCTATGCTAAAATTGCCCCTTAGTGTCCTGGGATGTGTAGGTTAGAGGGATTAATGGGTAAATATGTAGGGATATGGGGGTAGGGCCTGGGTGGGATTGTGGTCGGTGCAGACTCGATGGGCTGAATGGCCTCTTTCTGTACTGTGGGGTGTCTATGATTTATTGCCTATCGTTAGTTATCCTTGAACTGACTGGCTCACTCGATTATTCCAGGGGACATTTAAGAGTCAACCCCATTGCTGTGCCTCTGGAGTCACATGTAGACCAGACCAGGTAAGGACAGCAGATTTCCTTCCCTAAAGGCACATTAGTGAACCAGATGGGTTTTTACATCAATCAACAATGGGTTCATGGTGAGATTCAAGCCTGGGTGCCCAGAAAATCCCCCTGGGTTTCCGGATTACAAGCCCAGTGACAATAACACTGCCTCCCCAAGTAAGGGAGATTGAACAGAGTCAAAACTAACATTGGGTTTGCCAGAGTAAAGAAGGAGAAACTTGACCTGCTGGTAGGTGCATGGGTAACCAAAGGATACCTAATTATGGGAATTGGTGAAAAAAAGAGAGAAAATGAAGAGAATTTTAATTTTTACACAGGTTTGATCCAAAATATGCTGCCTGAAAGGGCGATGGAAACAGATTCACTCGTAACTTTCAAACGGGAAATTGGGTAAGGGAAAATACATAATTGCATGGTTGTGATGATAGAAGGGGAGAGAAGAGCTAGCACAGGCATAATGGGCCAAATGGACTCCCTGTGCACTGTCGGATTCAATGTGCACTACATTCCTGAGTGCCCAACTATCAGAGGCACTTAACAATATTGAAAGTACTTTTTTCCAGAGTACAAGTGTACCAGGGAATTATATACAGCAAAACCATCTTCCAATTGACTGAAATCCCTTCGTAAGCCAATGTTCTAAGTGCTGTCCCTGAATCGGAACCATTACAGCTTTATTTATATAGTGGACTGACCTTTGGATATCACACACCCTCAACTTAAGATATTCTGCCTTCTGAAGTCACTCACGTAAGGTGTTGATACATCAGCTTGAAAAACAACCCTGCTAAAACCACTGACAGAGACTCGGCTCCTTTCTCTCTCCACAGATGCTGTCAGACCTGCAGGGATTTTCCAGCATTTTCTATTTTTGTTCCAGCATCTGCAGTACTTTGCTTTGACCTGCTAAAATCTTTCACTGTCCAGTAATCGCGTATGGCCTTACTCCCCATGTGACCTCCTCTAAGTCCCTGATTGAATGAAAAAGATCCAAATCCAATCACTGAGCATCTTCTGTGGTACCTGGAACAGGAGGGGGTGATGGGGGAGGGGTGGTGGGGGATGGGAAGGGGAAAGGGGATTGATGGGGAGGGGGTGTTGTGGAGGGGGTGATGGGGAGTGGGTGGTGGAGAGAGGGTGATGGGAGAGGGGACATGGGGAGAAGGTGATGGGGAGGGGGTGATGGGGAGGAGGTCTTGGGGAAGGGGGTTGGGGGGCTTGGGACGGGGTGATGGGGGATGGGGTGTGGCGAGGAGGCGATGGGGAAGGCGGACGGGGGATTCAGGAGGGAGTGATGGGGGAGGGAGTGAGGGGAGGAGGTGATGGGGAAGGGGGAAGGTGATGGAGGAGGGGGTGATGGGGAGGAGGTGATGGGGAAGGGGGATGGGGGAGTTGGGGAGGGGGTGATGGGGAGGAGGTGATGGAGAGGGGGTGATGGGGAAGGGAGATGGGGAGAAGGTGATGGAGGAGGGGGTGATGGGGAGGAGGTGATGGGGAAGGGGGATGGGGGAGTTGGGGAGGGGGTGTTGGGAGGGGTGGGTAGAAGGAAATTACTGCAGATGTTGGAATCTGAAACCAAAAAAGAAAATAGTCGAAAATCTCAGCAGGTCTGGCAGCATCTGTGCGGAGAGAAAAGAGCTGACGTTCTGAGACCAGACGACTCTTTGTCAAAGCTAAAAGGCTTTGGGAGATATTTATACCGCAGGGGGAGGAAATGAAAGATGAGTCACAGCCACAGAAACCAGGGGAAAGGCTGCTAATGGCAGCCCATAGAGAGAATGGCCAAACGGCAGAGAAAATAAAGATGTTGGGGGTGGGGGGGATGGATAGGTAAAATTTAGAAAAGGGGAAGTGAGGGGAAGGAAGAAAAGGTAAGGGAAGGGGGATGGGATAAAGTCGGGGGGGGGGGGGGTTGCGTTGTTGGGGAAGAGTTGTTGACAGTGGGCCCAATCAGCTGTTTGAAATGGGATGATGAGAGAGTGAGTGGGTTGGGTCTGAAGAAGCTTTTCGAATTAAGATGCCACTCACCACCCCCCCCCCACCCCCTCCCCCCCCCCCCCCCCCACCCCCCCATCCCACTTAACGAAAATTGCTGACAAAAACCAGGACAAAATACAGACAAGCATGAGCTGTGAGGAGGCAAATACTTGTTGACAGGATCCTTTTCCCGTGCCCCGACACCAGGATAAGATTAATGACGTGTCTAATCCTGGCTTTGAAAATGTCTGATAAGTGATTCAATCTTTTCTGAAATCAGTCTCAGACACGGATGTGATGGGCTGAATGGTCTCCTTCTCTGCCAACAGTTCAATCCGGCCAAACTTCGAGGCGTTGAAACATTAGCTCCGTGTCTTTCTCTCCCTGCAGATGCTGCCAAACACACTGGGTATTTCTTGCATTTTCTGTTTGGTTTCGAATCATTGGTGGCCATGGAATCTTTTCATAATGAGATGAACCTCAGCTCCCCTATTGATCAAGTGTATCTAACGCTGTAATTAAAGAGTAGTCGAGGCTCAGGATGTCATTGTCACGTGGAGAACACATTTATTTTTGCAGGCAGTAAACGTATCAAGCGTTTGATTTTGTTAAATTGACTCCTGTATTTTTTAACCAGCTCTTGGTCCGTGGAGTGTCTGTTTTAATTACAGATTTCCAGCATTCGCAGTTATTGCGCTTTTGTTTCAGGCTGATTTCTGGAGATGCTCATCAGCCTGACACAGGTTCCTGCTCCCCTGTGAAACTCCAGAATAAAAATTATATTAACGGGGATATGAAACGCATCTGCAGAGAAATGTGGGAGGGAGATAAAGCTTCTGGCACCTGCCTCGAAATGGAATTGAAAACCGTTAAAAGACACCCAGTGGGGCGTGAAATGCCAATGCTATAAGCCGGAAAAGGTCTTGTGAAAGACCTTTGGGTTTGAAATCTGTTTTTTTTTTGAATAGATTGCACATCAATGAGTTGATTCAAGCTCTGACTAACCGGCATTCGCTCTTCATTATCCCTTCAAATAATATCTGAGCTTTGGCGTTACTTGAAATATATTCACCTTTGTGCTCACCAAATAATAGAAAAGTATTTTCCCAGATGTGGAAATATAAGATTAGTGTGTAAGATATTCAACAGAGCAATGTCTGGTAAAGATACAAGAGCTATTCTGACAAAATCGAATGCTTATGACACTTAACTGATAACCGCAAGAACCAATACATCTGTAAAACTACAATTACATCCTCCCTGTTAATATCATTAATTATAAACCAGGACACGTTCAGTCACTAGGGGAGGCGATGGCCGAGTGGTATTATTGCCAGGCTATTAATCCAGAAACTCAGCTAATGTTCTGGGGACCCAGGTTCGAATCCCACCACAGCAGATGGTGGAACTTGGATTCAATAAAAGATATCTGGAATTAAGAATCTACTGATGACCACGAAACCATTGTCGATTGTCAGAAAAACCCATCTGGTTCACTAATGTCCTTTAGGGAAGGAAATCTGCCGTCCTTACCCGGTCTAGCCTACACGTGACACCAGAGCCACAGCAATGTGGTTGACTCTCAACTGCCCTCCAAGGGTAACTAGGGATGGGCAGTAAATGCTGGTCCAGCCAGGGACACCCATGTCCCAGTGAATGAATTTTAAAAAATTATTAAGATCCAGCAGTTATCGGCTATGTTCTGGAATGATTAAAATAAAATCGGAAAGTGTCAAAAATACTCAGCAAGATAGCCGGATCTGCGGAGAGAGAACCATGAGTTGGTGAGTGAACTTGCTGCTCGTCACAGATGCTGCGTGACCTGCTGCGTATCTCCAGTATTTTATTCCAGTTTTTTAGCACCTGAAGTATTTTCTTTCTCTACGATATAACCATGAGGGCATGTTAACTTGTTATTGAAGCTGATGGAAGCACTCTGAATCTACCACATTTCCAATGGACACAAGGGAACATAGGCGCAAGGTGAGGGGCAGGGGGCTTGGGAGGGGGTCGGGGGGGGGGGGGGGGTGGTGGGGGGGGGGCTTGGTGGCCACGATGTGAGGAAAAACCTTTTTACCCAGAGGGTGGTGAGGGTCTGGAATGTGCTGCCTGGGAGGGTGGTGGAGGTGGGATGCCGCACATCCTTTAAAAAGTATCAGGGTGAGTATTTGGCACATTGTAATATTCAGGGCTATGGGCCACGTGCTGGTAAATGGGATTGGGTGAGAGGTCAAGTGTTCGCATGTGTGAGTGCAGACTTGATGGGCCAAAGAGCCTCTTGTGTATAATTCTATGATTTGTAACATTGTAAGAGTCTTGCAGTGTTGTTGAGATTCCCTGAATCCACTTCTCTTCAAAATGTGCCATTATATTTTAATCATCTGATCATCAATGAATAGAGTTAAAAGTTTATATATTAGTCACAAGTAAGGCTTACATTAGCACTGCAATGAACATAGAACAGTACAGCACAGTACAGGCCCTTTGGCCCTTGATGTTGTGCTGAGCTATGTCCAAACCCAAGATCAAGATATCCCACTCCCTATCATTCTTGTATGCTCCATGTGTCTATCCAATAACTGCTTGAAAGTTCCTAAAGTGTCTGACTCCACTATCACAGCAGGCAGTGTATTCCACACCCCAACCACTCCCTGAGTAAAGAATCAGTTACTGTGAAATTCCCCTACATGGAATAGCAAAGCTACCCAAAAACATCTATATATATATTAAGCTGATTTTTTTTATCTGTAACTGCAACACTCTATTCTGTACTCTCTCCTTTCCTTCTCCACTCTATACTCTATAAACATTATGTTTTGTCTGTGTAGGGCGCAAGAAACAATACTTTTCATTGTATCTCGATACATGTGACAACAATAAATCAAATCACATCTAGAACATGCAATGTTTACAATTACATCAATTTTTAAAAATTCATTTGTGGGTCATGGGTGTCACTGACTGGCCAGCATTTATTGCCCATCCCTAGTTGCCCTTGAGGTGGTGGTGAGTTGTCTTCTTGAGTCACTGCGGCCCATGTACTGTGGGTTGACCCACAATGCCGTTAGGGAGGGAATTTCAGGATTTTGACCCAGCGACTGCGAAAGAACAGCGATATATTTCCAAGTCAGGACGGTGAGTGGCTTTGAGGAGATCTTGCAAGTGGTGGTGTTCCCCATGTATCTGCTATCTTTGTGCTTCTAGATGGAGGTGGTCGTGGGTTTGGAAGGTGGTGTCTAAGGATCTTTGGTGGATTGCTGCAGTGCATCTTGTAGATAGTGCACACTGCTGCTACAGAGCGTCGGTGGTGGACAGAGTGAGTGTTTGTGGATGTGGTGCCAATCAAGTGGGCTGTTTCTTTATCCTGGATGGTGTTAACCTTCTTTGCTGTTGGAGCTGCACTCAACGAGGAAAGTGGGGAGTATTCCATCACACTCCTGACTTGTGCGATCTTACCATATGGTATCTGAACAATCAGTTGTAAATCAATTGTGTACGGGAACCTCAAAAGCATAACTTTCTGAATGTTGTACCTTGTACAAACCTGCATCCTGCAGTTAGTAAAACTTACAGTTTTCCATCGTTCGTACATTATTGCAATGTTAATTACTGGCTTGGTGTAATATCCTGTCTGACAACGCTCCGGTTTGGGATGTTTTGCTGCATGAAAGGTGCTATATAAATGTAAAGTGTGTTGATATAACAAGTTCCCAATGATCTGAAATAAATACCTTCAGAATATTAGTGCACAAGTGTATAATACTTAACCCATTATTTTAACTCAAGCACAACGTCCAGCTGAAAAAAAAAGTCTCATGCTCCAATTAAATAAAGGGCAAAAGGAATTTTAATTTAAGCACTCACTAAACTTTACTTTACGTAATTTCTTGATGCACTTAAGCTGTTCAAACATTAAGTACCTCCTTAATGGTAGTCTGGAGAGATATGGCAATGGATCTTAACCCTCAGGAGAGGGAGGTGGGTGGGTGGGGTAACAGGGACAATTTGGCAGAAAAACAAACTCTTCCAGAGCAGAATCTGCCCAGTGTTCGCAACATTGTTATTGAGGAAATACAGGGCAGGTGAGTTTGATCAGGTTCGGGGAATCTGTTTCACATGGAAAGCAATCAATGGAAGCTTTGTTGTCCAATTCTTCACCAAACCCTGAGTCACAGTCAAACTATTCAATTTGGCCAAAATCTTGTTTGTGTCAAGGGAATGGATCTGGTTCGAGGAGAAATCCCTGGGAGATTCCAGGATCCGATTTACATTCAAACCCCAACAGTTTTCATTTAAGAAAGGCGCTAATATCATCCTTCTTCTCCAAATCTCTCTCCACCTCCTTGTTAATAACCACTCCTTGCTGGGAAGCCAAGCTCGCCATTAGCTCCTAGGTTTCTGGCAGTGCTACTCTACACCTGACCAGGAGGAGATAGCGCCAGGTAACACCGTCTGGTTTTACCCTCCTCTCAGTATCTGGTCACTGCTAACTCAGTCCCCTTAATGAACCACCTGATATAATCAGTTTGCTGTGGCACTGCTCATCAAACACACTGATAAATAAAAATCACCAATACAATCCCAGCCCTTATTTATTCATTAAATCACAAACAGAAATAGGTGCTGAAGCTTGACAACCAAAAGATGCAATGGTTTCCAGTCAATAATAACCTTTGTGTGGAGCTTCTCAAAATCCTAATGATGGTGCCACTTGCTGCACTCCTGACCAATTAAAAGTGAAAAGCAAAGTCCCGGGGCAGTAACATGTGCTGGAAATATTGCCCCTGTATCGCGGAACCATGGACTTAGACTGCACAGGACAATCAATACTAGACAGCCGTGGACATGATGCAGGGAGAGTGTGCTTCTATCTGACTCTGGATGGGTCATCAGCAACTCATCTTTGTTTGCTCTTTTCTTTAATTCTGAGCAAAAAGTGGAGCCAGAGTGAAGTGCGACCTTCCCACGCCAGCACTGCACACACACACACGCACACACACACACACACACACACACACACGCACACACACACACACACACACACACACACACACACACACGCACACACACACACACACACACACACACACACACACACACACGGCAAAGGCAGCTCAGGTGGAGTCGGTGTTCCTCATTCTGTTTTTGAGAATGATGGAGGGAAAGAATGGGAAATTAGGAATTCCCTGTGACACCCATGCTACAATTATCATCCCAGATTGGAGCAGATCAGAGCCCTTCATGCAAACTCACTGATTTCAGTATTGGTCTATAGAGGGATTGTCCCTTTTGGCATTCAGGATATATCTGCAATGATACCTCCTGACAGTCAAAGACTGAGAGTCACCCTTATCTCACACCAAGATGTCTACTGCCTTAGAAGTGCTGCCTTAGCCACAATATTTTGAAGTACTCACTGATGTGTAAAGGTATCCTTCACCATTCATGGCCACGTACAGCCCTGTCTTCACACCCTGAATAGCAACGACACGGAGTCCCACTGGTACAAGGTTGAACAATGCTGGAAACACAAACAAGCACATTAATAGGAGACCAGATTCTGACTGCAAGTACTTAATAGAACTAGAGAAAGATTCATGTGGAACAAGTAACATTGATGACACTAGGAGAGCTTTAACTCTCAGGAAAGCTCAAACAGGCCAGGGTTCTTTCCTGTGGAATAGAAGATTGAGGGGTGATTCAAGAGGCGCCTTTAAAATGATGGAGGGGTTTGATAGCATAGACGTGGAGAAACTATTGACGTATGTAGAGGAGACGATAAATACAACACACTGGGCAATTCAGGAGAAACATCTTCACCCAGAGAATTTAAAATCCACTGCCACAGGAAATGGTTTAGGCAAATGGTGTAGAAGAGACATCAAAGGGAAAGCTAGCCAAACATCTAAGGAAGTCTTGTGATAGAATCCTTGCCTCTGAGCCAGAAGCTCCAGGTTCAAATCCCACCTCAGGACTTGAACAGTCAAGGAAGGTGCACTCATAACCTGGCCAAACACATTGAGGACCAAATTGGAAATTTTTCCAAAATGTCAATGGCAGGCAGTGAGAGTTGGAGAGTCTGAGAGTCAGCCATTCTAGATATGAGGTGGTGCTCCTCATGCTTTACCCTCTAGTGACAGGATGGTGATATCTGAGAGAGAGATGAGGAGGAAACCCGTGGGGAGCGTAAACGCCAACACAGGCCAGGTGGGCCGAATGGCCTGTTTCTATGGTGTAAATTCTCTGTAAAACCTATACTGGGTCATATCCAGTGCATGTTGGTCCCAATATGAATGTGTTCCTTTCATATAATTTCCTAATTACAAAGTTTAATAATAATCTGTTTGAATGAGGCAGCTTTCTTTGTTTTAAGTTACCAATCGCTCTTGCTCATTTTGAGTTGGTTGTCAACTTTCTGTGAGGAAACAACAGCATCAACAAAACAAAGTCACAACAAGGCCATTGAAGACAAGGAAAAGAATTCCAGCAAATAATTGGAGAGACATTGCACAGGTACGATGGCTGAATGATCCCACATACTCTACATTTCTGAGGTTTAATGTCATCCTAGTTTAGGATATAAATAATGACAGAGTAAGGGCTTCTTTCACCAGCATAGCTGGGCTTAATTTATAATAATCCCATGCGTGTGAATCATAGAATCCCCACAGTGCTGAAGAAAGCCATTTGGCCCATTGAATCTGCACCTAGCACAATCCCACCCAGGCTCTATTCCTGTAATCCCATGCATTTACCCTGCTAATCTCTCTAGGGTCAATTTAGCATAGCCAATCAACCTAACCCACACTCTCTGGAGTGTGGGAGGAAACCAGAGCACCCAGAGAAAACCCACACAGACATGGGGAAAATGTGCAAACTTCACACAGACAGTGACCCGAGGCCGGATTTGAACCAGGGACCCTGGCACTGTGAGGCAGCAGTACTAACCACTGTTCCGCCATATCATGTGTGTGTGTACGTGTGTGTGTGTACATGTGTGTTCGCACGGGTGTGCGCGTGTGTGTTTGCGCAGGTGTGTGCGTGCGTGCATGTGTGTGTTCGCATGGGCGTGCGTGTGTATTTTTGTGGAGGTGTGTGTGTGTGTCTGTGTGTATAAGCATGTCATGTTTAAGAGTGTATGTATGTTTGAGAGTTTGCGCGTGCGTTTCTTTTCAAATTGGAGTTTCTTCCTGGGGAAAATGATGGAGAAATGGATTGTGTTGGTTTGATTGATGAGTTTTTTGATTGATTGTTGGCATAGCCAGCGAGCTGCGCTCAATGTCGTGTGATTCTAGTTCACTGCAATGTGGTGTCGCGGTGATTGCTATGAAATGTTATATCCAAACTGATATTCTGCATCAAGGTTTCTGGCCCACAACACCAAGGGCTTAATCTTACTGGCTGCACACGCCACACTCCTGTTGCAGTGAAGTCGGAGAATTTGTCGGCCAGACAAATCTCGCTGGTGTGAATGGTGGTCAGATTCCAGCCCAATTATCTATCTGACAACTAATGACATAATTACACACACACGGCAGACTTGAAGGGTTGAATGGCCTGCTCCTAGCCTCTATGTCTGTGTGTTAAATGCAGAACAACAACCAAAGAACAATTCTGGGAATCCCAGGGAAGCACAAAAATGACTAAATCTCCAAGGCAAAACTCCCAACTCCGCTGGCACTTGGTAAACAGAAGTAACTTTGTTGGGCACATTTGCAGGACGGAAGTTGGTCGCATATCCCAAGGATTTCCTGTCTGGTGAAGTGGGCAGAGCCAGATGGCCATCGCAATCCTCAAAACTCCCTTTTAAAGGTTCTTGCAAGACCCTCAACATCAACTCTTGCACCTGGGAGATGCTGGCAAAGGGCAGAGGTAAATGGAGACATGCCCTGTGGGTCAGTGTGTGCCAACTTGATAACAAGCGGTGCCAACACAAAGAACCCACAATGACATCTGTTAACCACCTCTGATGTGGCAATCGCGGCAGAACATAAGAAATAGGAGCAGGAGTAGGCCATCTAGCCCTTCGAGCCTGCCCCGCCATTCAATAAGATCATGGCTGATCTGAAGTGGAATTGAGGAGGTGAGTTACTCACTGCAGGGTTCCTTGCCATTGATCTGCTCTTGTAGCCACAACATTTATATGACTGGTCCAATCAAGGTTCTGGGGGGTACAACACTTCTGGAAGAATACAAAGGCTTGAGAGAGAGTCCAGAAAGATTTCTGAGTGTGGTTGAAGGGAAGAGGGTTCACTGTGTGTGGGTGAACGGGATGGTGTCTTTAGAGGACACCATCCTCTAAAGGAGGTTGAGGAGGGTTGAGTGGAGGGTTGGTGGAAGTTTTGAATATCACGAGGGGTTCAAGAGAGAATAAAACTGTTCCTATTGGTGAAAAGGCTGAGAACCAGAGAACTCTGGCAATATACAAGACAAAACCTTTTTACACAATGTGTGTGTGTGTGTGAGCATCCAGATATGTGAGTGAGTCTTATTGTACTGGTGTGCGTAGCATGTGTATGTATATGCATGAGTATGTACTGTGTGCATGCGTGTGTTCATGAGTGTCTGTGTACACACATATGAATATACAAGTATGACTGAGTGAGTGTGTACTTATGTGTGTGTGTGTGTACATAATTGTGTCTGTGTGTATGTGTGTGAGTGTATGTGTGTGAGAGTGTGAGTGAGAGTATGAGTGAGTGTGTGTGCCTGTGTGTGAGTGCATGTGCATGTGAGTATGTGTGCGTGGGAATGTGTGTGGGTATGTGTGTGGCTGTGTGTGTGTGAGTGAGTGTGTTTGTGTCTGTGTGTGTGAGACTGTGGTGCATGTGTGTGTAAGATTGTGTGAATGAGAGTGTTTGTGTGTGTGTGTGAGAGTGAGTGAGTGTGTGTGCGAGTGTGTGTGTATGTGAGAATGTGCGTGTGTGTCTGAGTGTGTGTGTGAGCATGTGTGAGTGTGTGTGTGTATGTAAGTGTGTGTGTGTGAGTGTGTGTGAGAAGAGTGTGTGTTTGTATAAGTGTGTGCGTGTGTTGCGTGTGTTGCATGTGTGTGAGAGTGTGTATGTGTGTGGAAGTGTGTGATTGAGTGAGTATGTGTGTGAGCATGCTTGTGAGTATGTGTGTGTATCTGAGTGTGTGTGTGTTTGTGTGTGTGTATGTATGTGTTTGTGTGAGAGTGTGTGTGTGTGTTTGTGTGAGTGTGTGTTTGTATGAGTGTGAGTATCTGAGTGTGTGTGTTTGTGTGAGTGTGCGTGTGTGCGAGTGTGAGTATCTGAGTGTGCGCAAATGCGTGGGTATGTGTGTTTATGTGAGTGTATGTGTGTGTGAGTGTGAGTATCTGAGTGTATGTGAATGCGTGGGTGTGTGTGTGAGAGAAAGAGTAGTTTTTTGTCATTGAATGTATTAAGGTTTACACAGAAAGCTTACTGTTAATTTGTTCTGTGTTGTCTGTTTGTGCTAAAATCAAACATCACACAGTTCCGCTGCAACACACATTGAGCTGTCAATCAAACGCTTCTGACAAACCACAGAATAAATATCTACATTGAATGCAATTCCTCTCATTTCACTCTCCATTCCAGGGTATTAATGTTCAGAAATGGTATCACATCTGTTCCATTCTGGGGTCACGCAGGGTCAGGCTGGGAACTCAGGAAACCATTTGGCCAAATTTGTGCGTGGAATTTATTTTTTCCTGTTGAAAATTGCATGGTGATCGAATATTTTTGGGGGAAGATGTGAATGCAGGGCTTCCAGCTTTCAGAATGCTCCTGATACTGGACTAACAATCCAGAAGCTGAATGGAGATGATTCCGAATCTCACAGCAGGTTGAGAATTTGAATTCAGCCTCTGATTCTGGGAGAGTTACCGGTAAAAAGTGACCGTGAAGCTGCTGTGTTTGGATTAACCCAACTGGGTCACTGCTGTACTTCAGGGAAGGAAAATGAATCTTTCGTCTTTCTCCAATCTGGCCACGGTTTTCATTGTTGGGAAGAAGTCTGGTTGGATTAAACTTCTTTCATTGCAAAGACTCCAGTTTGGGTTCAAGGAAAGGAGCCAACACCACCATCTCAGGTTAATGTGTATCCTCTCCGTTTTCTGTGTAGGTGTGGGCTGATGGACCAACATTTATTACCCATCCCTAACTGCCTTTGAACTGAATGTTTCGCTCAGCCATTTTAGAGGGGAGTTAAGATTCAACCTCATTGCTGTGGCTCTGGAGTCACATGTAGGCCAGACCGGGTAAGGGCGGCAGATTCCCTTCCCTGAAGGACATCAGTGAGCCGGGTGGGCTTTTACAACAATTGGTGACAGTTTCATGGTCGCCGTTACAGAGACCAGCTTTACATTCTTGCTTTATTAATTGAATTTAAATTCCACCAGTTGCCACGGTGGGATTTGAACCCCTACCCCCACAGCATTAGCCTGGGGCCTTGATAGTCCAGTGAGATTACCACTCCAGCCCTTCTCCCCATCTGAGTTTTGCCAGGGTATCCATGTTTTGAAAAGGAGCAGTGGGGCCATCTCCTGGAATGGTAGAGCTTACCCTGGTGGCTACCATGGATGGTGGTCTCCCCATCCCTTCACCCTCCCTGGGGAGACAAGATGAGGCCTTTAAATGCCCCTTAATTGACCTAGGGGGTGGGCAGGGTGACCTAAACCTTTGCCACCGCTGATTTAAGTGGGGGTGAGGATGGGGGAGATGGATAGTTGGTTGACATGGTGATTAGTACTGCTGCCTCACAGTGGCAGGGACCTGGGTTTGATTCCCGACTCAGGTCACTGTCTGTGTGTTGTTTGCACATTCTCCTTGTGTCTGCGTGGGTTTCCTCCAGGTGCTCCAGTTTCCTCCCACAGTCCAAAGATGTGCGGGTTAGATGGATTGGCCATCTAATCCAGTAAGGTAAATGCATGGGGTTATGCGGATTGGGTGGGATTGTGGTCAGTGCAGATTCGATGGGCTGAATAGCCTCATTCTGCACTGTAGGATTCTATGATTCTATAATTCTAGGTTATCCACCCTGTGCAACTTAATAAACCAACCTCCACCTTCCAGCCTGCTCTTAGTGGATTGGGAAGCACTGACATCCGTCTAAGGTGCAGGTAAAGGTATTATTGTTGATTCCATTTTCTCCTTTGTCGAGATGCCTCGGGTATTTCATATTTCCACTTCCGTCACAAGGCCTGCTGCTTACGAAATTTAGCTGATATCTCGCTTGCCATTGCTTAGAAGGAATGCTGGAATTTCAATCCCCCTTACCATGGTGTGTGGAGCTCTCCCTATTCTTGATGCTTTGGCACATTTCTCTCACTGATGAATCGGGGGCACAATGGCATCTCTCCTCGGACGTGTCCAGATGTGTGAACCCTCCATAAATGGATTTGTCACACCCACCCCGGAGGATAGATGTTCTAAAATTAAAAGAATTTGCAGAGCGCCTTTCACCACCTCAGGACGTATCAAATCGATTTATGACCAGCGAATCGCCTCACACTTCAGTCATTGTTAGATTTAAATAAAGTCAACACTTACTGGAATTGGTGCTGTCATCTTTTGTTCCGTCAACAGCTCCATCAGAGTTCATCTGCAAGTAGAAGCCTTGCCTGCAATATAACCTGGTCACTATACCCTTGAGCTGAGAATCTGAAAAACAGTCAAAGGTTCTGGTTGAGAGTCACTCCCACTGCACCCGTCTGATATTTGCATTTTAAGAACATAAGAAATAGGAGCGGGAGTAGGCCATCTAGCCCCTCGAGCCTGCCCCGCCATTCAATAAGATCATGGCTGATCTGAAGTGGATCAGTTCCACTTTCCCGCTTTCTCCCCATAACCCTTAATTCCCTTGTCTATCAGAAACCTATCTACCCATGACTTAAATATATTCAGTGAGGCAGCCTCCACCACTTCAACGGGCAGAGAATTCCAGAGACTCACCACCCTTTGAGTGAAGAAGTTCCTCCTCAACTCTGATCTAAACTGTAACCCCGCCACCACCCCCCCTCCCCCCCGCTTATTTTGAGGCTGTGCCCTCTAGCTCTGCTATCCTTTCTAAGCGGGAAGAATCTCTCTGCCTCTACCCTATCTAGCCCCTTCATTATCTTGTAAGTCTCTATAAGATCCCCCCTCAGCTTTCTAAACTCCAACAAGTACAAACCCAGTCTATTCAATCTCTCTTCATAAGCTATTTTCCTGCACATCTTTGGACATTTTCACAATTGCCCTACAATGCTTCTCAAAGCGGAGGTCAAAGAATTGGTGGCAACTGATACCGAGACAGAGATACCAAACACTGGCTCATTGCAATGCTCAATGCTGTCCTCACGCCTCCCCTTCACCAATAAGGACATCAAGACATGGAGAGGGTGCAGAGCAAACTGACCAGAATTGAGGGACTTCAATTATGCGGAGAGACCTTAGAAACTTTCTTAAAATTTATTCATGGGACATGGGCATCTCTGGCTGGCCAGCGTTTGTGGCCCATCCTTAGTTGACCTTGGAAGGCAGTGGCTCTGGAATCACATGAAGGCCAGACCAGGTAAAGACGGCAGATTTCCTTCCCTAAAGAACATTAGTGAATCAGAAGGGTTTTTCTGACAATTGACAATGGTTTTATGGTCATCCGTAGATTCTTAATTCCAGATTTTTTTTATTGAATTCAAATTCCACCATCTGTTGTGGTGGGATTTGAACCCGGGTCCCCAGTACATTAGCTGACTGTCTGAATTAATAGCCTTGCCATAATGGGTGGCACAGTGGTTAGCACTGCTGCCTCACAGCGCCAGGACCCGGGGTCAATTCCCAGTTCGGGTCACTGACTGCGTGGAGTTTACACATTCTCCCCATATCTGCGTGAGTTTCCTCCGGGTGCTCTGGTTTCCTCCCACAGTCCAAAGATGTGCGGGACAGGTGGATCGACCATGGTAAATTACCCCTTAAGTGCCAGAGAGACTAGCAGGGTAAATGCATGGGTAATGGGATAGGACCTGGGTGGGATTGTGATCGGTGCAGTATTGATGGGCCGAATGCCTCCTTCTGCACTGTAGGGATTCTATGATTCTATGATAATACCATTTGGCATGGCCTCCCCACATACTGGGATCATTGTCCTTCCAGGAGAGAAGGTTAAAGAGAGATTGAAAAGACATGCTGAACATTATGATCGAGTAAATAGAGGGAGTTGTTTCCATTGGCACGAGGGTCAGTTACTGAGCACAGGGGATTGGGGGTGGGAGTGGGGGTGGGGGGATGAGATTGGATTTAGAACAGGAAGGGAGGTTAAAAACTCTCGTTTTACACAGAGAATGGTTGTGATCTGCAATGCAGCAGGTTCCTGAATAACTTTCAAAAGGGAACTGGGTAAACACTTAGAAGGGAGCTACAGGGATAGAGCCAGAGACTGGGATTAACTGGACCGCATTTCCAAAAGAGCTGGCACGGGCAGAAATGGGCTGAATGGCCTCTTCGTGCTGGATGATTGATCCTAAGAATAGAGGACACTGTTCCCCTTGGATTGGCTTCACAGTGGAAAAGACAAGTCTTGCTTGCTGGGCCAGAGGGAACATCACTGTAGTCGGAATGTCGGGAGGAACATTGACGCAACAAATAAGCTCAACAAGTACAGCATGTTTACACATAATTCTTACACTATTTAATATATTTATGAATCAATTAAAAATGGGGTCTACCCAAAAGTCATGGTTAAAAGCTGTTCACTAAATTGTTTTAATCAACAACTTAATTGCAATTTCAGGAACAACATTGATACATTATTTGATAAAGAACTTGTCATGAATTAATTCATCAGTCTGTTAAATTGTTTGTTAAATAGTTTTATAACATTAAATAAATCCCACTGCAGTATAGAAAGAGGTTTTTAATTTAACTTTAATATGCAGGGGAACTGGAATTCCATAGGGTGAACTTGGGGAAAGTGTAGTGACCTCCTTACGGATGTTGTAATGTCAGGGAAGAGATTTTCCTTTATTCCTTTAATAGAACCAAAGAATCCCTGAAGTGCAAAAAGAGGTCACCCAACCCTCTGAGTCTACACCAACTCTCAGCAAGAGCATCATACCCAGGTCCAGTCCCTCTGCCCTACCCCCATAACCCCACACATTTACCACAGTCAGTTCACCGAACCTACACTTCTTTGGAGTCATTGAGGGAGCATTTAAAGATCCCCTCCTTTCAGAGGCAGCAGCTATCTATGGTTTCTGGGAGACTGATAGCTGGAAATGACAGAACACTCAGCCCCCACCTCCCCTCCCCAGCACCCCAGGAAATTCTTCCTGTTGCAACGTAGAAATCCTTTTGTTTAAATAAAGAGGTGTCTTATGTTTTTGGAAGGATTTTGCAGGTTGACACTCAACCTGTTTAGTCGCATTATGAACGCACCTTCCTTGGGCTGTCAAGTCCTGGGAGGGAGTCAAAACCCAGAGCCTCTGGCTCAGAGACAGAGACGCTAACCCACTGCACCACAAGACCTCCCTAATGTAATATATCAGAAGATACTGAGGATTTTAGCATGCCTCTTCATTAGAGACAATCGGTTATATACAGCCCAAGGAACACCACACCATAAGCGTGGTGCAAAGTGAGGAGGCCATCTCCATGAATTACAGCCAGTACTAGAATTGAGCCCAAACTCAATCAATCAATTGGGCTAACAGACCCCCCCCCACATATCTGAAAGGCAGTGGATGTTTTAACCCAAAATCTCATGTTTGTGTTCCCGTTGCTATTAATTAGAATTGAGTGGTCCAGATCCACATTCAGAATTCCAAATTTTACTTTTCCTCAATAATTTTTATCATAAAAACAAACGCAGTCAAACTCGGTAGAAAATCCAAGCTCCTTTATCTGAAAGGAAGGTTTTTAATTAAAGAAACTTTTGGACCACATCAAGTTCCAATGAAAGTGAGTCACTGGATTTTAATATCACACATTAAGAGACAGAGAAGAAGGGATCATAATGAAACGGTTCAGAGGAACAAAGAGATCTCAATCAAAGGACAAATCACACAATTGCTAAAACCTCATTCCTGGGATAAATTGTACTATTGGAAGCTACAAGACAACAGTTTGTCTTAGAATTTCCTTTGGAAAAGTTTGATTTGACCTGTTCACATCTTTGGGACATTAAGAAAGTGTACAAATGTCTGGAATATTCCGGTCGTTCATGCTGGCGGGATCTTCTGGTCCTGTTGATGGTGCAGGGCCTGGGTGGGAATGTGGTCAGTGTGGGCTCGATGGGCAGAATGGCCTCTTTCTGTACTGTAGAGTTTCTATGATTTCTATGTGTGGCTCCTGCCAATTCTCCAGCCAGCGACTGAGAACCCAGTCACCACATCAAGATTAGACCCAAGTCTTTTCCTGGAGTGGGAGAAACTCTTGAGTAAAAAGTTACTCTGACTGTCCATCCCTCAGTTCATTCACAATAAAACTCTCAATCACAGCAAATTATTACAGACTACTTCTAATTAAAAGTGTTCACTTATTTTTATCAAAAAAAACCTATCCTCATCTGGCAGACACATGATTCAGAAGTTATATTATTGCCTCTGTGTCAGCATGACCACAATAAACTCCATCGCTCATTTACTCTGAGATGCAAAGGATAAGAAATTTACAAGACGCTTGTCGCACCATCATTAATAATATGAATAAGCAGGTTTTGTGTTCCAATTCCAGTTATATCTCTGGTTTTACTGTGTGAAGGATTTTGGTCGCGTGAAAAGGAGAAACTATTGGCAGTGATAGAGGATGAGTAACCAAAGGATAAATTTAATATGATTGGCAAAAAACAGAGGAGCGAGGCAGTGAAATGTTCTTACGCAGCAGTCTGTTGTGATTTGGATGGCACTGCCTGAAAAGGAAACAGATTCAATAATAACTTTCAAAAAATGAATTGGACAAATGATTGAAGAATTGAAATTTGAAGGGACGTGAGAAACAGCTGGCAAGGGGAAGGTGGTGTGGGACTCAGTGGATACCTCTTTCAAAGAGCTGGCAAAGACACGATGGGCCAAATAGCCTCCTTCTTCTCGCTCTGTGACATGAGAAATGTAAACAGGGAGTTTGGCATTTCACAATTCCTTGAATATTGGCCTTTGTTAACTGTTGCTACTCAGAACATCCTCCATCCCTTACTTGGATTTAGTGGCAAGAACATGGAACAATCCCTAGAAAAACTTTATGAGAGTGAAAAATTGGACTTGTATAAATGCTTCAGTATTCAGATCAATGAATGAACCATCATATCTGGTTTACTTAATGATTTTTCTGTTACAATCACAATAAACGTCATCTTTGATTAATACAGCATGCCTTGTCTCTTGTTTAATGATGACACAAGTATACATGAGACACTTTTATAATCGCCAATGGATATAAGGTATGCTTTTGATTTTACTGGGCCACTTTACACTTAAAAAAGTCTAGAAAATGAGATGAGTTTCTCAAGGGTAAAAGTGATGGGGTTACCATTTACGTATCTTAACAAATTATGAATGCAATTTGATTCAGAAATATATGAGTAATAGTCTTACTGCTGAACCATTTTCGCAACAGCACAGCTCCCCTTTTTAATGCTAATGCAAACTAAATGATTGTGTATCTCAGTCAAAGGTGTCTAATGAAGGAAAGTGCCACATGGCCGGGAACCAAAAATAATCCGACTTTCCATTTCCTCATTCGCTTGTTTCTTGAAGCTGCAACAATTACAAGGAGCTTTGATCCACAGACAGTAGACGATAATCGTGATCTGCTTAGTGTTGGAGTGGGTGAATACAGCTGGTCAGGAAAACCTTCAGTGCTGAGGTAAAATTGACTGCCTCTGTAAGGGATATCTCTAAATCTAAATTAGTGTGTGTAATAACCTACTGCTATTACCCAGCAATGAGACCAGACCCTCATCAACTCTACAAGTTTAAAGATACAGACTGATCCCCTGACCAGGTGACCAGTACACTGACAAATAATTAATTCCTATTTACAAATGGATCAAAACCAAATGCAATAATTATAGTATGATATACCAAAAGAGAAAACCTGGAAGATCTCAGCAGGTCTGGCAGCATCTGTAACCTTGCCTGGGTTTGCAAAACCTCACTTACTGTACTGTCTGGAGACAATACACATCTCTCTAACCTGTGATCAGTGCTCCTTCCACTCACATTATCAGCCACTTTAAGACTTGAACAGCAGGTTAGGTGTAAGGATTCGCATTCTAATCAGCAATCTCGAAACTGTCTGTGCTTTATATGCTCTGTCTGAGGCCAGAACTCTCCATTCAACTGACGAAGAGGGTAACCTCGAAAGCTTGCTTGCTTGTGAGAATATTATCAAATAAATCAGTTGGACTAAAACCTGGTGTTGTCAGACTTTTTACAGCATCTGTAAGGAGAGAAAAGAGCTGATGTTCCAAGTCCAGATAACCCTTTGTCAAAGCTTTGACTTTAAAGAGCTTTGACAAAGGGTCATCTGGACACATAACATCAGCTTTTTTCTGTCTTGAAAATGCTGCCAGGCCTACTGAGATTTTCCAGTGTTTTCTCTTTTGGTTTCAGATTCCAGCATCTGCAACAATTTGCTTTTATATTGTATGAAAGATATCTGCCTGAGACTTGTCCAGATCCATACAAGTCACAAACAATAAATCTCTACCATCACACAATAGCAGGATTTGATTTGACTTGATTGGGTTTGATTTATTATTGTCACATGTATTAATATACAGTGAAAAGTATTGTTTCTTGCACTCTATACAGACAAAGCATGCCATTCATAGAGAAGGAAAGGAAAAAGTGCACAATGTAGTGTTATAATCATAGCTAGGGTGTAGAGAAAGATCAATTTACTGCCAGGTAAGCAGGAATATTTGTGTTGCATCGTTTCAGGTAACACAACTGAGTGAATTAAAAAATGAACACTGTCATTGCATATTGTTGGAATGTAACCAGTGACAACTTTGGATTGGATGTAACATGACCAATGGGAACAAGATGTAAGGGTCAGATAATCCAGTAAAACATGGAACCAATTACAGAGGGACGTAATAGTCAGCTGACCAGCTGACTCACTATAAATAAGGAACTATGTTGAACTGGGGAGAGATTGCAGTGGCCCAGGGCAAGGCCCCAAGTTTGGAGTAATGATGTTTCTTTATTAAACCCTTTCTTTGATTTATAAGTTGGAGTGAGTTTTGTTGTATTTTCATTGGGCTGCATTTTGAAGAGTTTCTTCTGAAGAAACACATGTTGCTAATACGTCCATACTGCTGACAAGAGATAGATTACTGTACAATTTCATTGTGTGGTTACAAGTGCAAGTAAAGTAGCACTCCCAATAACAATATTTCATGTTGCTTACAAAATTATGAATTTTGAGATGTTGCTTATAAAATCAGAAATCCTGAGGTACTAGTTCCACATTGGGGTGGCTCGGTGGCACAGTGCCAGCCAGGGACCCAGGTTCGGATCCAGCCTTGTTCGCACTCTCTGTGCGGACTCTGCACATTCTCCCCATGTCTGCATGGGTTTCCACCAGGTGCTCTGATTTCGTCACACACTTCAAAGATATCAGGGGGATTAGCAGGGTAAATGCACGGGGGTGACAGGGATAAGGCCTGGGTGGGAATGTGGTTGGTGCAGGCTGGATGGATCATGTGACCACCTCCTGCACAGTAGGGATTCAATGAACCTATGAACATGTTTAGTAATTCGATATTACATTTTATCATCTGCTTTATCTCTTTTTACTTAATAAAGATTGAGGATAAGAGCCAATGTTGCAAGAAAGATCTCAGGCAAGTTTGCATTTAAAATGAAGATGACACTGACTGAATAATACTGATGGTATTTTCCCAACAATATGCAAAGGGTTGAGTCGGAAGTTGCCAAAATATTATTTTAGTTGAAGTATTACACTTTGACATTCTCTTGGGTGGTGGAGTGGAACTGATCCACTTCAGATCAGCCATGATCTTATTGAATGGCGGGGCAGGCTCGAAGGGTTAGATGGCCAACTCCTGCTCCTATTTCTTATGTTCTTATGAGTGTTAAGCATTACCTGGCGAGAGCAAAATCTGGTGGGAAAACCCCTGCAGAGCCAATCAGATTTTCATTGAACTGTCGAGTACAGGAGGAGGCCATTCAGCCCATCGTGCTTGTGCTGGTTTCCCAATTAATCGCACTCTCCTTCCCTTACAGCAATGTTTCTCCTGGCCAGTATTCACACAATTCCCTTCTGAAATTTATTATTGAATCTGCCCTTTTAGGCAGCGCCTTCCAGATCACAACAACTCACCGTGTTTAAAAAAAACTCACACCTCTCTCCTTCTTTCAACAATTCCTTTAAATCTGTGTCCTCTGCTTACTGATCTCCATCTCACTGAAAAGAGTTTCTGCTTACTTTGCCAGAATCATATAAACCCTGCAGTGCAGAAGGAGGCCATTTGGCCCATCAAGTCTGCACTGACCACAATCCCACACAGGATCCTATTCCCTTAACCCCACATATGTACCCTGTTAATCCCCCCCCCCCCCGGCACTCAGGTCAATTTAGTGTGGCCAATCAATGTAACCTGCACATCTTTAGGCTGCAAATTTTCATAATTTTGAACACTTCCATTTCACTCTTTCTTAACCTTCTCCACTCTAAAGAAAACAATCCCAGCTTCCTCCACATAACTGGAATCCCTCATCCTGCTCCCTTTTTTGATGGGTAAACAACTTCATTTTTTTTTCCTGCCATGAAAGTCAGGAAAAGGAGACGGCATGAAAAATTTCACCCGACTCTCTGAAGTCCTGTCTTGAGGAATATGATAGTTTTGCAATGGGACTGCGCAGGCTGAGTGACAATTTCAGTCTGATTGCATTGTGATACATCTCGTGTAATTAACATTGCGAGTGGGAGTCAGCTCACGGTTGCATGCAATCCTTTTTTTTAAACCCAGGAAAGGATTAACAGCGATTGATGACCTTTCAAGCAAAGCATGTGACATGAGAGTCCGCGAAAAAAAATGTAATCGCTTTGTACTTGGCAAGAATTTAGTCGGATACAGAAAGTGCCCTCGACCAGTGGATCTCAGACAGACAGGGAGTGAAATGAGTCAGCCAGTTGTACCGCTGAAACATTATTTATTGTCCTGAAGTGCCGGAACTGCTGTCAGAAACAAGTACGTCAATTTATCAACTAAATATCACTAATCATTCCAACCATCTGGTTAAGCTAATATACGAGTTTCGTTAATGTCCATGATTATAATCGGTAAAATCAATATTTCCAAATTCACTGAACAATGAGACCATCTCTGAGGTTACAACAGAATCTTCTATTTATATAGAGGCTTAAATGTTGTAAAATGACCCAACATGCTTCACACGTGTTTATCAAATGTTATTTCACACGTAATGTGGTAATGGTTCAGCTGGTAATGGTGGAGGAGTCCAGAACAAGGGGTCATGGTTTGGGGATAAAGGATAAACTTTTTAGGACTGAGGTGAGGAGAAATTTCTTCACCCAGACGGTGGCGAAAGTGTGGAATTCAGAATGTAGTTGAGGCCAGGGGAGACAATGGCTTAGTGGTATTATTACTCCAGAAACTCGGTTTAACGTTCTGGGGACCTGGGTTCGAAACCTGCCACGGCAAATGGTGGAATTTGAATCCAATGGAAGTGATCTGGATTTAAGAATCTACTGGTGATCACGAAGCCATTGTTGATTCTTGAAAGACCCGTCTGGTTCACTAATGTCCTTCAGGGAAGGAAATCTGCTGTCCTTACCTGGTCTGGCCTACAGGTGACTTCAGAGACATGGCAACTGCCCTCTGAAATGGCCAAACAAGCCACTCAGTTCAAAGGTAACAAAGGGACAGGCAATAAATGTTGGCCAGCCAGGAACTCCCATGTCCCATGAGTGAACAAAAAATATCCAAGGAAATACTCCTAAAGTGTGGTCACTGTTATAAGGTCAGTCAGTTTGTACGCATCAAACTCTCACATCCCGCAAATGAATTAACTGACCAGATAATACTACTACATGGTTTAGCCAGATATTTATACACTTCTAAACAAGCCCCTTACATCCATACAGAGTTACTTTAGAAAGCTTTGCAGAATTATATTTTGCTCAATGTTGAATCAGCTTCAACAGGAGAGAGGGTGGCAAGTATGAAAACACTCTCTGCTTTGGTACTCTGCCACAATGCTCACAATTCACAGCTGGATCCAAGTCTTTAAGTAATTTGCTATTACTAAAAATTGCTTTCCATCAACCCTGATTCTTTTGAGATGAGGGGAGGAGATAAATTAAATCACTTTCAAATCTGTTCGCACCTTGGCAAGGGTTTTTAAAAAAAAACAATGCCAGATGCAATTTCTTTGCTCCTATTAATCTCGTTACAGCATTAACTTTGTATTAATTAAACAATTTATTTACGTGGCATTTGGATAATTAGGCAGATGAATGTTTAATACCAAACAAATCTGTCAACTTCTCCCTTCGACTCTGGACTGCAGAGATTTATGCAACTACTGATGGTGAGAATGGACCTTATTGGTTAATTCCTCCATCAATCAGTCCTGCAGACCACACTACTGTCGGTGACCAGCATTGATTTGATGTGTGTCATTTGAATTTTGTAACTATTCTCCACTTACTGCATTTGCTGAAGATTTTACTGGGAGACTTTGGGCTGTGAGTTTTGTTTGCTGTAGCTCATGGAGACTCTTACTTTTCAAAGAGATTATGTTTGCTGTTAGTTTACACATTCTTTGCTATTATTGTCTGTGTCGTGTGTACTTCCTACAGCGCAGTCAGTACATTACTTCTGGAATGAAGTCACTGTTGTGAGATAGGAAATGTGGCAATTTGTAATCAGCAAGCTACCACAAACAGCAATGTGATAATAATCTGATCACCCACTCTGTGAGTGTTGGTTCAGGCAGAGATATTGACCCAAGATACTGGGGAGAATGCCCCTATTGTTCTTTGAAATAGTGCGTGGTTCATGTCTACAATCTCAAATGGACACAAAAGATCCTACGATACTATTTGAATGATGGGCTTGGAACCAATGGAAGATTTAGTTAAATAAAACAGGGAAATGAAAAGTCTACAATATAAAACAGTGGGAGGCACAGTGGCACAGTGGTTAGCACTGCTGCCTCACAGCACCAGGGACCCGGGTTCGATTCCTACCTTGGGTCACTGTCTACACAGAGTCTGCACGTTCTCCCTGTGTCTGCATGGGTTTTCATGTGGGTGCTCCAGTCTCCTCCCACAGTCCGAAAGACGTACCAGTTAGGGTGCATTGGCCAGGCTCAATTCTCCCTCAGTGTACCCGAACAGGCAACGAAATGTGGTGACTAGGAGATTGTCACAGTGTTAATGTAAGCCTACTTACATTAATAAATAAACTTTAAACTATACTCCTCTGCCCTTCTTGAAATGTGAAAAAACAAAGGCCCTACACTACATGTAACACGACATTCTACACTCTCTCGTTTCCTTCTCTGTGAGCCGTATGCTTTGTCTGTATAGCGTGTAAGAAACAATACTTTTCACTGTATGCTAATACATGTGACAATAATAAATCAAATCAAATCAATTAAACTATTCATTTGGTCTCTCTTACGAGACAGAAGATCTCTCTCCTAATGCTTTGATTTTGGTGAAGATATAGCTCTCTGTACTGGACATCAAAATCTTCAATACAGGACCCTACCAACAACTGGGAAACTGAAAGTGTCTCTTAGACAAAGCAGATGGAGCACAGTATAAACCTCTCACTTTGACCCTCGCCACTAAACTACCATTCAAAAAGGACTGAGAGATAGATATTAATCTTACACATATCATTTGAATCATGTTCCTTCACTGTTGCAAGGTCAAATTCCTCTCTAACAGCACTGTGGGTACCTACACCACATGAACTGCAGTGGTTCCATGGCGTCACAGTGGTTAGCAATACTGCCTCACAGTGGCAGGAGCACAGCTTCAATTCTGGCCTCAGGTGACAATGTGGAGTCTGCACATTCTCTATGAGTCTGTGGGTTTCCTCCGGATGCTCCAGTTTCCTCCCCCACCCTAAAGATGTGTGGGTTTGGTTGATTGGCCATGCTAAATTGACCCTAATTTTCAGGAGGATTAGGAGGGTAAATGTGTGGGGTTATAGCGATAGGACGGGACCTGGGTGAGATTGTCGTCGGTGGCCTCCTTCTGCACTGTAGATCTTATGATTCAAGAAGGCAACTCACCAGCACCTTCTCAATGTTCTTGCCTTATTATTGATACACACAGGACCTCAGATTCTGGGATTCTCCAATCTCACACGCCCCACCACCACTGTCAGTGAGAATGGAGAATTTGGCGCTCAGCCAAAGAAGTCCATTTACTGCAGCGGGACTGGAGAATCCCAGCCCCAGGCGAGGTCAGGGAATTTTGCTCAATAGCTTTCAAAATGGAATTGGATGAAACACTTGAAAGAGAAAAATATTCAAGGATCACAAGAGTGAAACTAACTGGGTTGCTCTTTGAAAGACTCAATCTGCCAAATGGCCTCTTTCTGTATTATTATAATTCCAGGACTTTAGAAATTGGAGATGGCAAAACTACTTTTTTATGAGATGCACTGAGTGCTGTTCAATTGCTGTGAATTAAAGCTCCATAATGCTGAGCCTTCCAAATGCAATTTTTCATAAATTTACCTTTTCTCAAATTTTTACGTCCGACCCAGTGCCGAGCAAATTATGCTCAGTAAATCATTGACTGAAGCATTTATTTTCAACTCGCCCACACTGTGTCACGCTCTGAATTCTACAGCCCTCTCATTCCAAAAAAAATGAAATGGCGCACACAGGAACTGCAAGGTGTGAATTAAACTAACACTTGTCAGAAAGCAGCGAACATTTTGTAGTTCCAGTTTAATTTGACGCTTTAAAGTAATATTCTGCTGCCACAAACTAATAGATCAGTGAGGTCGAATGGAGAGAGCAGCAAGCTTTCAATGTACCGAATAACCTTTCCCACCAAGTGTTTCTTCAATGCCCCAAACCCCAATTAAGAAACTCAAACCCAGTATTCCAGAAATGTTTAAATGTGGAATTGTACTATTACATATTCCCAGCACCTCAATATTTACAAGTACAATCTTCCTTATCCTTTGAGAACAGTGAAACCATCAAGAAAAAATCAACGGGCTACATAACAGGAACACGTCAAAGGCAAGGATTAATTTGGATGAAAATAAACACGGACTGTCAGGGCCTGTCGTGACCATTGATGTGAAACTATATCATCTAAAAATGTCTTTTTCCTTCATCCCACTCCCGAGTCTGACACTCCCAGCACAGTACTGAGAGAGTTCCGATGCACAGCAGTTAGCACTGCTGTCTCACAGCGCCAGGGACCCGGGTTCGATTCCCGGCTCGGGTCACTGCCTGTGTGGTGTCTGCACATTCTCCCCGTGTCTGCGTGGGTTTCCTCCAGATGCTCCAGTTTCCTCCCATACTCCAAACATATGCGGGTTAGGTTGATTGGCTATGCTAAATTGCCCTTTAGCGTCAGGGAGACTACAACATAGAACATTACAGCATAGTACAGGCCCTTCAGCCTTCAATGTTGTGCCGAGCTATGTCCAAACCCAAGATCAGTCTATCCCACTCCCTATCATTCTGCTGTGCTCCATGTGCCTATCCAATAACCGCTTGAAAGTTCCTGAAGTGTCCGACTCCACTATCACAGCAGGCAGTGTATTCCACACTTAGCTCGGGTAAATATGGAGATAGGGTCTGGGTGGGACTGTGGCCGCTGCAGACTCGATGGGCCAAATGGTCTCCTTCTGTGATTCTATCTAAGGTCTTTGACCTGTAACGGTAACTCTGCTTCTCGCTCCCCAGCTGCTCCCTAACCCATTAAACATTCCTGGCATCTTCTATTTTGATTTCAGATTTCCAGGATCTGCAGTATTTCGTTTTTGCAGTACTGAGTGAGTGCTGCATTGACAGAGCATCTTTCAGATGAGAATTAAACCAAGTTTGTCACTGGCTTCTTGGGTGAATGCGAAATATCCCACCACACTGTTTCCAAGAAGCAGCAGGAAGTTATACCTAGTGTCCTGGACAATAGTTACACCTCAACCAACCTCACCAAGCAGGTTAGCTGTTCATTATCATGTTGCTGTTATTGGAGAACTTCCTGTGTGCGAATTGGCTGCGGTGTTTCCCAGATTGCAACATTGACTGTATCGCAAAAGCTCCCCATTGACCGTAAAGCATGTTGGGAATTCCCGAGGCTGTGATAGGATCTATATAAATGGAAATTATTTCTTCTTTCCTATTGGAAAAGGGCTTGAAGCATTTCCACGGTTCAAGGAAAGTACATGAGCATTGAATTGTGAGGGTCAAATCTCCCCACCCCTCCAGTCCTGGATAGACACAACTGCTCGGAATGAATGCACCAAAACACAGCCTGCATCTGAAGCACTATCCAAATATACTTTAATGAAGAATGTTTTATTCATTAAAAGGGGGAAGAAGCCTTTTTTCCGATTTGATAGCAAGGTTATTTCCTTCAGTGGAACATGAAAGTCACAACATGAAGAGGTAAGAACTCAATTTTTTTTTTAGCCTTGAGGTATCTGGATAATTTGATACACGTAAAGTAACAGCGGACATCGAAATCAATCGCACCATTTCTGATTGTCAGAGCTCCAAATTGTCTTTGAAAAATATTCTGGCAAATTATGTTTTACTTTGAAACAGAGAAACTGTGCAACACCAATGACAGATGAGCAGAACAATTATTTTAGAAAATCTATCAAACAGCAAATAGTCCAACGTAAGGCAGGAGAGGAGGCAGTGGAATCATGAGATTGTCACTGGACTAGTAATCCAGAGACACAGAGCTCTGGGGACCCAGGTTCGAATCCCAACATAGCAGATGGTGAAATTGGAATTAAAAAGTCAAATGATAACCCTGAAACCATTACTGATTGTTTAAGAACCCATCTGGTTCGCTAAGGCCCTTTAGGGAAGGAAATCAGCCATCTACAGTCCAAAGATGTGCAATTTAGGTTGCTTGGCCATGCTAAATTGGTCCTAGGGTCAGGGAGATTAGCAGGGTAAATGTGTGGGGTTACAGCAATAGGGCTTAGGTGGGATTATAGTCGGTACAGACTCGATGGGCTGAATGGCCTCCTTCTGTACTGTAGGGATTCTATGAGTCCATGATTGTTACCTGGCCAACATGTGATGTCAGACCCACTACAACGTGGTTGATTCTCATGGGCAGTTAGGGATGGGCAATAAATGCTGGCCCATGAAAGAATTTTTAAAAACTTCAGAAAACTGATAAAGTGGGTGGGAACAAAGCGTAAGGATTTGATAGTACAATCAATTATTTTCATTTTAATGCTACTAGAAGCAAACACAGTTCCTTTCTATCAGTTATTCGAGAAGGAAATCTGCCATCCTTACCTGGTCTGTGCCCCTTTGTAATTCCAGTCCCACAATAATCTGATGAACTCTAAACTGCTCTCTGAAGTGGTCCCGTGATCCCACTCGTTTGTAACAAAAATCACTAGCATCACGACACACGTTCAGCATCTTTGTTTCAGAAGCAAGATTCTCTTCAACCTTTGGCTGTTTCTGACCCAAAGATCTGACCTCACGCCCAAAACTGACACCTGGTTAAACCTAGGCCCGATTTGGATGGCTGAAGTTTTTAACTCAGTCACGATGAACTTTGCCCTTTGTGGGACCTGTCTGTGCGCAAATTGAGCTGCCACGTCTCTCAATCTGATTAAAATTCAAAAAGAGCTTAAATTGGTTGTAAAACACTTTGAGGTGCCCCGCTTTTGCGAAAGGCGCTATATAAATGCAAGCCTTGCTTTCAATTCCGCGGTGGTCCTGTCAGTTAATAAAAAACACAGCAAAGCAATGAGCAATCTCACAAAATCCTGCTGGGGGGAGGATGCAATTTATAACGGTCTAAAGGGACTGAAGTGTGCCAACAGCCCAGACACTAAAAAACAAGGCAGAACATTCACAACCTGCAACTTGTCAAATAGTCTGAATTTATCATGTTAATTATTTGACTTTGAATGGCTGGCTTCTAAGCCAGTCTAGAAGACAATGTCTTAATATATGTTCACTGCAATTATTGAAATAAAAATTCTAGGGCTTTAAAGAAGGTTACGAGGAGATTTAATGGAGGTGTTCAAAGTCATGAATGATTGCAGTAAGGATAATTAAGGAGAAACTGTTTTCTGCAGGGTTGGTAAGCAGAGGAACGCAGATTTAGGATAATTGGCAAAAGAACCAGAGAGGGAGATGAGGAACAACGTGTTAATGCAGTGAGTTGCGATCTGGAATACACTGCCTGAAAGGGCAATGGCAGCAGGTTCAATAGCAACTTTCAAAAGAGAATTGGAATATACATTTGAAAAGGAGAAATTTACAGAACTATGGGAGTGGCGGAGGGTGGTGCCAGGGGTGGGATAGGGGGGAAGAGGGGGCTTGCGACTAATTGGACAGCTCTTTCAAAGAGCTGGCAGGGGCATGAGGGGTTGAATGGCCTCTTTTTGTGCCCACCAACTTTTACAGATGCGACATAGAAAGCATTCTTCCTGATTGTATCACAGCTTGGTATGGGCTCCTGCTCTGCCTAAGACCGTAAGGAACTACAAAGGTCATGAATGTAGTCCAATCCATCACACAAACCAGCCTCCCATCCACTGACTCCGTCTACACTTCCTGCTGCCTCGGCAAAGCAGCTGGTATAATTAAGGACCCCACGCACCCCGGACATTCTCTCTTCCACCTTCTTTCATCGGAATAAAGATACAATAGTCCGAGGTCACGTACCAACCGACTCAAGAACAGTTTCTTCTCTCCTGCCATCAGACTTTTGAATGTACCTACCTCACGTTAAGTTGATCTTTCTCTACGTCCTAATTATGACCGTAACACATTACATTCTGCACAGTCTCCTTCCCTTCTCTATGAACGGTATGCTTTGTATAGCACGTGAGAAACAACACATTTCACTGTATGTTGATACATGTGACAATAATTAATCAAATCAATCAAATTCTCATGCTGTGATTTTTGTCAGTTTGAGTGGATCTGAAATGAACAGTTCCTAAAACAAAGGTTCTTCATGTTCCAGTGTGATGTTTTTGGCTCTGCTGCTTTAGCCGAGAGTCGCACTAATTGTTTACTCACTGGCCACTCCACTCTGATCCTGGCTGAGAACGTAGCATTAAGGTAGCTCTGATGTGGACACTTGCCCCATCACGTTTGCCACTTAGTGGCTAAGCTTAGCACGGACATTAATAATCATAGTTTGCTGGCTTGAATGCGGTCTGTGTGACCAGGGAGCCCTGGGCTGATTTTAAGTTTAGAAACACAAGTCGCCAACATAAAGAGTCCTTGTGCAGAAAATTACAGCGACGAGCCTCTGTTAAATTTCTTTGTGCGGTGAGAAATGTCAGTTCAAATTGGTACAGCTCATTCAGTTCCTGCCACACAATACTGCTAACATTGCGTGGGCCTGTTTTCCAGAGAGCGAAAAGGTTCCAATCAGCTATTCTTAGCGATTTCACACAGTCCTGAATGTCAGTAATGAGTAAAACAGAGGCCTGAGCTCTGTCTAATTCAGATTCACACGTACCTGTTCACACATATCGAAACATCAGCTTTAAAGATTGCAATTTTTCAAAGGCCTGGTTTCCCACTCTCCCTCCAAAACAGATCTTAAACATGGGCCCTATTGTTCGGTGTGCACTGTACGTAGCTGGAATCACACTGTCTTTACAGTGCAGAAGGAGGCCATTCGGCCCATCGAGTTTGCACTGGCTCTCTGAAAGAGCATTCTGCCCAGTCCCACTCTCCTGCTTTACCCCCGTAACCTTGCACATTCTTTGTTTTCAGATAATAATCTGATTCACGGTTGCACAGTGGTTAGCGCTGCTGCCTCACAGTGCCAGGGACCCGGGGTTGATTCCCAACTTGGGTCACTGTCTGTGCAGAATCTGCACCTTCTCCCTGTGTCTGCTTGGGTTTCCTCCGGGTGCTCCAGTTTCCTCCCACAATCCCACAATCGGAAAGACGTGCTGTTTAGATGCATTGGCCGTGCCAAATTCTCCCTCAGTGTACCCGAACAGGCACCAGAGTATGGCGACTCGGGGATTTTCACAGCCACTTCATTGCTGTGTTAATGTCATTGTGACACTATTAGTTAAGCTTAATTACCTTCTGAATACCTCGATCGGGCCTGCCTTCGCCACCCTCTCAGGAAGTTTGTTCCAGACTCCCTCTAGGTGAAAAAATGTTTCCTCACATCACTTTCACTCCTTTTTACAATTATTTTGCATCTGTATCTCCTTGTCCTTGACACCCTCTTGAGTGGGAACATTTCCTCACGACTCACCCTGTCCGTATCCCTCAGATTCACGGGATAGTTACAACGCAAGAGCAGGCCATTCAGCCCATCTTGTCTGCACTGGCTCTCCGAACGAGCATCGTGACTGAGTGCCATTCCCCTGCCTTTTCCCCGTACCCCTGCACATTAATTCTATTCAGGTTAATCACCTAATGCGCTCTCAAATACCTCGACTGAACCAGCCCCGACCACACTACCAGACGGAACATTCCAGACCTCAACCACTCGCTGGGTGAAAAAGACTTTTCTCACATCACATTTGCTTCTTTTGCAAATCATTTTGGATCTATACATATTAAGTTTGCACTTACAGTTGGTTTCAGTACAAGGCGTATTAGATGAAATTCAAGTTTCACTATGATGTGCCACCAAATAGCAATTGAGATCATTCACAGTGTTGGGTATGCGTTCCTTCAATCACTTCTACATGTCATCAACAATCCCTGTCTGCACCAAAACTTTCAAAATAAAGGAATAGGTAAGTGTGAATAAAGCTCTGACAATCAGGTGGAGAGGGTGTTTGCATTTGTAGGGGAGACCAAAATGGGGGATCATCAGTTCTGAGATAGTCACCAATAATTCCAATCAGGAATTCAGGAGAAGCTTCTTCCCTCAGAGAGTGGGGGGAATGTGGAACCCATCCCCACAGGGAGTAGAAAGAATGTGGGTCATGCTCCCAAAGGGAGTGGGGACAATGTGGGACTCGCTCCCACAGGGAGTGGGGGGAACATGGAACCCGTTCCCACAGGGAGTAGAAAGAATGTGGGACTCGCTCCCACAGGGAGTGGGGAGAATGTGAGACTCGTTCCCAGAGGGAATGAGGAGGATGTGGAACTCACTTCCAAAGGGCATGGTGTGAATGTGGGACTTGCTCCCACGGAGAGTGGGGAGAATGTGGGACTCGCTCCCATGGGGAGTGGGGAGAATGTGGGACTCGCTCCCACGGGGAGTGCAGAGAATGTGGGATTCGCTCCCACAGGGAATGGGGAGAATGTGGGACTCGCTCCCACGGGGAGTGGGGAGAATGTGAGACTCGTTCCCACGGGGAGTGGGGAGAATGTGGGACTCGCTCCCACGGGGAGTGGGGAGAATGTGGGACTCGCTCCCATGGGGAGTGAGGAGAATGTGGGACACGCTCCCACGGGGAGTGGGGAGAATGTGGGACTCGTTCCCATGGGGAGCGGGGAGAATGTGGGACTCGTTCCCACAGGGAATGGGGAGAATGTGGGACTCGTTCCCACGGGGAGCGGGGAGAATGTGGGATTTGCTCCCACAGGGAGTGGGGAGAATGTGGGACTCGCTCCCATGGGGAGTGGGGAGAATGTGGGACTCGCTCCCACGGGGAGTGGGGAGAATGTGGGACTCGCTCCCACGGGGAGTGGGGAGAATGTGGGAGTCGCTCCCACGGGGAGCGGGGAGAATGTGGGACTCGCTCCCACGGGGAGTGGAGAGAATGTGGGACTCGCTCCCACGGGGAGTGGAGAGAATGTGGGACTCGCTCCCACGGGGAGTGGTTGAGGTGAATAGTAAAGATACGATTTTAAGGGAAGCCGGATAAACACATGAGGGAGAAAGGACTAGAAGGAGATGCTGACTGGGTGAGAGAGACTGATGTGGAGCATAAACAGCAGCACAGATCTGTTGAGCCGATTGGCCTGTTTCTGTGCTGTAACTATTTTCTAATGGCTTCTTTTACTGAAATGCAAAGTGCCTTATTGTTTACGTGTTTGTAATTATAATTTTGTTGCTGAACTCTCTATTATTATAATATTCTGTGAAATTGGGTCACACAGTACAATATATTTATATTAAAGATAAATGCTGTTGATACACTAAATTGCTCTCGTTGTACAAAAGTCATGTGCAAGACCATGAAAGTCATACACTGATTTTCTGTATTTATTAGCTTGACCTATATACAAGATTTCACGTAACTCCTATCAGTCATTTTGCATGCAGAATCACAGAACCTTTATCGTGCAGATGAAGGCCATTCGGCCCATTGGGTCTGGACCTGCTCACTGAAGGATCATTCTATGTAGTCCCGCTCCTCTGCCTTATCATTATAACCTTGCATATTCTTTCTTTTCAGATAGTGATTCAATTCCCTGTTTAATATCTTGATCAAATCTGCCTCCACCCCCCCTCTCAGGAAGATCATTCCTAACTCCAGCTAAGTGAAAGACATTTTCGTCACAGAATTTCTACTCCTTTTGCCCATTGTTTTGAATCTGTGCCCTCTAGTTCACTATGCTCACTCAAGCGGGAACAGTTTCTCGCTACTTGCCCTGTCCATTCCACTCAGGAACATGAACACCTCGATCAAGTCTCCTCCCACCGTTCTTTTCTCCAAGGAAAACAGTCCCAACCTCTCCAATCTATCCTCATAGCTACTGTTCTATATCCCAGGAATCAGGAGGAAATTCTCCGCCCAGAAAATGAGGAGAATGTGGAACTCGCTCCCACAGGAGGTGGTGAGAATGTAGAACTCGCTTCCACAGGGAGCGGGGAAAATGTGGGATTCGTTCCCACAGGAAGTGGCGAGAATGTGGGACTCTCTCCCACAAAGAGTGGGGAGAATATGGGACTCGCTCCCACAGGAAGTGGGGAGAATGTGGGACTCGCTCCCACAGAGAGTGGGGAGAATGTGGGATTCACTCCCACAGAGAGTGGGAAGAATGTGGGACTCGCTCCCACAGGAAGTGGGGAGAATGTGGGACTCGCTCCCACAGGGAGTGGGGAGAATGTGGGATTCGCTCCCACAGAGAGTGGGGAGAATGTGGGACTCGCTCCCACAGGAAGTGGGGAGAATGTGGGATTCGCTCCCACAGAGAGTGGGGAGAATGTGGGACTCGCTCCCACAGGAAGTGGGGAGAATGTGGGACTCTCTCCCACAGGAAGTGGGGAGAATGTGGGACTCGCTCCCACAGGGAGTGGGGAGAATGTGGGACTCGCTCCCACAGGAAGTGGGGAGAATGTGGGACTCTCTCCCACAGAGAGTGGGGAGAATGTGGGATTCGCTCCCACAGAGAGTGGGGAGAATGTGGGACTCTCTCCCATGGGGAGTGGGGAGAATGCGGAACTTTTTCCCACAGGGAGTGGGGGAGAATTCAAGACTCGCTCCCACGGTGAACGGCTGAGGAAAATGGCATTGATATATTTAAGGGAAAGCTGGGGAACAGGAATTGAAGGTGGGGTTAGGGGTGAGTTGAAATAAGGTGGGATGCGACTTGAGTGGAAGATAAACATGGGCGTGGGTTGGATTGAATGGTTTGTTCTGTACTGGATATTCTGTACAGTTCAACGTCGCTGATTTCTAAGGTGACTGAGCAAACTATGTGTTTAGTACTTTCTTGTGTTTAGTGTTCGAAGCATTTCTGGTGTATTAGAGATGAACCCCTCCCCCCCCCTCCAATCCCCTCTCAGCAGTGCAGAGACCTTTGATCCAGGTTTCCAACATTAACCAGACAGCACATTGCCTCACTAAACTGTGGTGCAAATTGTGAGCTGAATCTGCTGTTTGAAACATTTCCAATTCAGCAGCATTTTATCTTCATGGCCCAGCTTTTCTTAATAGCCAAGGGTAAGATTCATTCTAACAAGCAGGTAAATGTTTTAAGTAATGGTTGAGCGCCGATCTCAGTAAGTAGGGAGTGAATGATTGCATTCCTTGACAGCACTTGCCACACGGCACGGTGGCACGATGTTTAGCACTGCTGCCTCACAGCCACAGGGGCCTGCATTTGATTCCCGGCTTGGGTCACTGCCTGTGCGGAGTCTGCACGTTCTCCCGGTGTCTGCGTGGGTTTCCTCTAAATTCTCCCTCACTGTACCCAGAGTGTGGCAACTAGGGGATTTTTCAAAGTAACTTCATTGCAGTGTTAATGTAAGCCTACCTGTGACTAATAAGTGTGAAATTCTGAACACCAATTCTTGCTTCGGAGTCAAGCAGGAACATAAGAATATGACAAGAACATTTAGCCCATCGAGCGTATTCCACCAATCAATAAGATCATGAATGATCTGCATCCTAACTCCATTTACCCACTCTGGCTCCATATTTTTTATATTTCTGACCAGGAAAGATTTTCCAATTGAAAATTGGATAATTATTGAGCTAGAATCTGCAATATTTTGCGGGACAGGTTACCGCATTTTGACCACTCTGCAGAAAAAGCATTTCCTAACTTGCTTCTGAATGGTCTGGTTCTGATGTCAAAGTTATTCCTTCCAGAGGGAAAAGATTCCCACTGCCGACGGTACAGCCAGGTGCATAATGGGTAGGAGGGTAACAGGAGCGTGCCCACAGGCAGATGTGTAATGAGTGCATGTATATTGGGCGGGTGTGTAATGGGCAGGAGTAAAACATGTAGGTGTATAATAGGGAAGTGTGTTGTGGGCATCTGTGTAGTGGGCAGGTGTGTTGTGGACAGGTATGCAATGGTCTGGTGTATTACAGGCAGGTGTAGCGTGGGCAGGTACGTAATGGACTGGTGTGTTGCAGGCAAGTATGCAATGGTGTGGTATGTAACCAGCAGGTGTGTAATGGTTGAATATGTAATGGGTGGGCTTACAAAAAATGGGTGTGTAATGGCCACGTGTGTAATAAGCGGCTGTCTAATGATGAGTGGGTAATTGGTGGATGTATATCTGGTGAGATATGTAATAGCTAGTTGTTTAATGGATGGGTGTGTAATGGGTGTGTGTAAGAGGCAGGTGTATAAGCAGTGGGTGTGTAACAGGGGGCTTATATCTGTGGGATATATAGCAGGTAAGCATTTAATGGATTTGAGTAATGGATTTGTGTATAACAGGTGGGTGTGTAACGAGTATGATAGGCCTGTGCAAAACAGGCTAATATGTAATAGGTGGGTGTGTAATGTATAGGCGTGTAATGGGCAGTTGTGTAATGGCAGGAATGAAATGGCGGCAGAGTAACAATCAGCAGATCAGGCTTCTATCCATTCTGGGCCTCCCCCAGTTTTCACCCTTTATCCCATGAGTTCAATAAATTAGTACAGTGAGGATCAAGGGAGAAAGCTGGGTGTAATAAATAGTGTGCCTCTCCATTCACCTGACGAAGGGGCTAACCCCGAAAGCTTGCTTGCTTGTGAGAATATTATCAAATAAATCGGTTGGACTAAAACCTGGTGTTGTCAGACTTTTTACTGTGTTTACGCCAGTCCAACGCCGGCATACCCACATCATGCCCTCTCACACTCACCAGTCTCCACACAATGCAGCAATGGAATTTAAAAAAAAAACAAATAAAATGCTGAGATTGATAGCCTGAAAAATAGAGTACAATCTTACTGAAGTTGTTCTAAAATCATACCATGCTCTTGTTAAATCATATTTTAAATAATGCTTAGCTCTGAACAGCTTGGACTGAAATAAGGCGTCTAAACATCAGTGAGGTGGTTCCTTCGTTAAAAGGGGATGAGAACTGAGAAAAGGATTGAAGAGATTCAAGCCCAAAAGGCAGCTATTGAAGAGAGAAATTAATTGCCTAGTGAAATATTAAACGGTTTAGATCTTCCAGTTACAATGTGGGTAATACTTCACATCAAGCTCACAAGTTACAATCAAAGAACAGAAACTCAAATCAATGAAACGGAATACTAGGAAAAACTTATTCAGAGAGATAAAAGCTTGGTGACTTTAAGGTGGTTTTAAAAGTGTGTAGGTTATCCAGAGGACAGCTTGATGTTGAGATGGGAGCAGTCAGATTCCAGGGGGATGAACATTAACTAACCGATGGCCCTCTCCATGCTTGACTTTTCCAATGTTCATCGCAAAAACAAGATTAGTCATTTGCCTGGTGCAGTGGGTTGTAAGATGCAGGTTAACATTTTCTGCAGCAAATTAGCTGCCTATACATTAAGTGTAGGATCTGCCCATCTTTTGTAAACATGAGAGGCGATAGTTTCCTGAGGAAGTTTTAATGTCGCAGAATCCTCGGAGCCGACAGCAGTGATCAGTAAATCACGACAGACTGCTGGCAATTTTCTGAGGTGTGCTTATTACCGGGGAGGCTTCCTGACATGTACCCTTGAAATTAGCCCGTCAACGCGAACCATCTCTTCATAACACTGGAGTACACAGTGCAATCTTCCAACATATCCCGTCCTTTCCCCAAAAACATTTGTGAGTGAGGTGGCTGGATTTGTAAACAGCAATGTTTATTTATTTCAAACGGTTCAATAAAACACACCATCCTTTGGTCTTTAACTGTTAAAAATAGGACCAATATGACACTTTGAAGGTTGCAAAGACTATCACCGTTTACATCAAATAATAATAGATAGAATTGGATAGAATCCTGAGGAAAACGAATGGATTTATTGAGATTTGTAATACTGTAATATGTGCACTGTCCATTAGATGCTGTTATCGAATATAATATTGAAACTTACAATTTTAAATAAATAAAAGTCAGGTTCAACAAATGCAAAAGATTGCATGAGAATGAAATACGCCATGGAGGGAATTAAGTGAAGTCCCAATAACCCTCCCAGGAAGTTAGTCAAAACAAAGACATTTTATATCTAATTATTAACGGCAGAGATTTAGCAAAAAAACAGAAATATATAAATTGGAAGTCTAATTGTAACACTAGCAGGATGATAGGCAGAATATTGGCACAATTGTGTGTCTAGAGTTGGGGCAATTCCAGAATTCTGATATCAAACAAAACTGAAAGATGTGAGGATAATGTGTCCTTCTTCTGCCCCTCACCCTACACTGGCTCCAGCTATGGAACAGCAGGCAGTGACTAAGGTTTGTGGTCCAATGGCATGGCAAAATGATATCACCAGTCCCAAGAGTGAAGTGAGGCCAATTTTAATCTCCACAATTGAAACAATTTTAAAAACTTTCATTTGAGTGGTATCTTTCAAGACCATAGCACCATCTCAAAGTGAATTACAGCCCACTTAAATACTTTTCATCATTGTAATGCAAGAAATACTGCAACCAATTTACACACAGGAAACTCCCACAAACAGCAGTGACAAATAAGCAGATCATTCGTTTCACTGATGTTGGTTGATGGATAAATATTGGCTAGGACACTGGGAAAGAACTCTCTTGCTCTTCTTCGAGATAGTTCCATGTGTGCTATTATGGCCACCTGTATTGTCAGGGCTTGCCTTTGGTTTAACATCGCATCCAAAAGATGGCATCTCAGACAGTGCAGCACTTTCTTGGTGCTGCACTGGGAGCATCAGCTTTACCTTTTTGCACTCAAATCCCAAAGAGGGACTCAAACCCACAATCATCTGGCTGACAGGCAAGGCTGCTGCCCTCCAAACCCGGGCTGACACCACAGCCATTATTTTACATAAGGGCTTGTTTCAGAGCAATTATCGGACTGTGCTGGAAGTTGAGTATCGAAACATCAGTGGCTTAATTTTATTTCTGTATAACCCATTGCTCAATGTGTCTATAGAGACAGATATGGCCAATTTTACATTGATGTTTTAGCTGTCATTATTGGGACAGATTTGGTGACATTAGCGAGAGAAAAGAAATGATTCCAAGGGATGGTTCCAAGGGATGAGGGACTTCAGTTAAATAATTAGATTGGAGAAGATAGAATTTTTCTCCTCGGGAAGACAAGGATAGAGATATTTAAGAATCCTAGAGAGCCTGGACAGGGCAGGTGACTGTTCTTACTGGAGTACGGATCAAAAGCCAGACAACACCAATATAAAGTGAGTGGCAAAACAGAGACATGTGGGAAGTTTTTTTTTAACTCAGTGAGTGATTAGGCTCTGGAATACAGATGTGGTGGAGGCAAATGTTTACAGGAGTGAGGGGTAAAGGCAGGGAAGTGGCAGTCAGTGACTTGTTTTTACAGAACATCAGAACGTCTGTGTGGGTTTCCTCCGGGTACTCCTGTTTCTTCCCACATGCCAAAAGATGTGTGGGTTAGGTTAATTGGCTTGACCCTAGCGATCAGGGGATAAGCAGGTTAAATGCATGGGGTTGTGGGAAATGGGTCTAGATGGGATTGCGGTAGGTACAGACTCGATGGGCCAAATGGCCTCCTTCTGTAATGTGACCAGTCTATGACTTTTGGATACCACTTGATAGCCCACTTCAGCTACTCAGCAACATCAACTTGCATTTATGTCTGACATGTAACATCTTGAGTTGCCTCACAGGGCAAAATCAGGCAAAAATTGCACTGATTTCAAAATGAAAGACCATCAGAAATGTCTTAAACCGAAAGGATTGTTCCACAGAGTTGGATAAGGAATGTCTCGAAGGATACAAGAGAAACAGAGAGACTTGGGGAAGGAATTCTGGTGCTTAGGACATTGGCAACTGAAGGCAGCCATTCTTAGTGGGGAGATGGAGATTGGGGAGGCCAATGTTGGAGGAGTGTAGATATCATCCAGTGTTATAGCATCAGATAGAGATAGGAAAGGGTGAAACTATGCAGAGATTTGAACTAGAATGAGATTTTGAAATTTGAGGTGTTGCTGGATTGAGAGTCAATGCAAATCAGTGCACACGAGGATGATGGGAGAAGGGAACAGCAAAATCCATAAAACCATTGAATAATGCAGCAATGAAGGAGGCCATTCAGCCCATTGTTCCTGTGCTGGCTCTTTCAAAGATCTATCTAGTTAATCCCTCTCTCCCTTCTCCTTCCCCATAGTCCTGAAAATATTCCCTCTTCAAATATTTATACAATCTCCTTTTGAAAATGACAATTAATCTGCTTTCACCACAGTTACAGGCAACGCCTTCCAGATCACAACAACTCACTGCAAGAAATCATTTTCATCTAGCCCTCTCGTTCTCCTGCCAATTAATTTCAGTTGTTGTCTCTCTGGCTGCCACCTCTTCATTTCTCCTGATTTACTCTGTATGAACCCCCCATAGTTCGAATGGGGCGATGCAGAGAGATGAATTTCCATGGGCCACTTTCCTGGTTAATGGTTGTAAATATTCAGAATCTCAGGAAAGTGCTGGTGCCATTTTCTAGGGTTCTCTTGGTTCCTCCAATGAGATTCAGACTGACATTTCACCAGAATTCATTCTAATGTTGTTACAGGCACAAGAGAGTCAGGTTTAGTGGAGTTTGGGTTTCCAAAAATCTTCAAGAGTAAAGTTCAGATGATTTACCAATATCATCTCAATCTTGAAATATGATGCATAGATAAAACTGCCAGGGACCCAGGTTTGATTCCTGGCTTGTGTCACTGTTTGTGTGGAATTTGCATGTTGTCCCCATGTCTGCGTGGGTTTCCTCTGGGTGCTTTGGTTTCCTCCCATGCCAAAGATATGCAGGTTAGATGGCTTGACCATAATAAATTGCCCCATAGTGTCTCAGATGTGTAGGTTAGATGGATTAGCCAGGGCAACATATGTGGTTACGGGGATAGGGCAGGGGAGAAGGCCTAGGTAAGATACCGCAAGATACCCTGTCAGAGAGTTGCTGCAGATTCGATGGTCAATTTGCCTCCTTTTGCATTGCAGCAATTCTATGATTTTTATGATGTGTGAGGAGGCTCATGTCAACAGCCAACATGGACCAGTTGGGCTGAATGGCCTGCTTCTGTGAATATTGTGTAATCAGGAGTAAAGAATGGTAAACCCTGCAGCTCAGTGGATTTATTCAATCAAGAACTGCAAGGAGCAGGAAATTGTCAAGTTTAATTCTGAGCCTGAACTAGCTGAAGTTAAAAGGGGTGTTGTCAGAGATGTTACAATTGATTTCAACATCCCTGAGTCAGAGATGGCAAAATCAATCATTGTATGTCAAATCCAATCCCACTGAGAGAATCTGAAATCAGCTCAAAATAAATCTGGAAACTTCGAGAAGCAAGATGCAGTAAAAGTGGCCGTGATGTTGGTGAATTATTGTAAAAACCAACTCGGGTCACCAATGGGAGTGAGGCTTTCCTTGCTTACCTGATCTAGGCATATATGTGACTCCAGTTCCACATCAGTGGCTCTTTATTATTCTCTGGAGAGGCCTAGTTGTTATTCACCATTTGCTATTTAGTGGTTCCCACCTTCTCAGAACATCTCGAGGTGTTCAATAAATGTCAGCCTTGCCAACACGATTCACAATGGTTGGCTATCTTGTCTAATTTCATCTTATCAATTGAAATGGGCATTGCATTATCAGGATATGGCCATGCTATGACCAGAGGTGGTATTGTCCCAGATTGTATATCATAGCAGACTGGTGAAAGTTGTTAATATTACACAGGACTATATCAATTTAGAGTCAGTAACACGATCGCTTGCTCTTGAAGACATTGCAGCTCACACTGAATGATCACAACAGTTGTCTTTCTTCACAAAATCACAGAATTACTCTGGTGCAGAAGGAGGCTATTTGGCCCATCATGTCAGCACTAGCTCTCTAAACCAGCATCATGTCTTAGTGCCATCCTCCTGTCTTTTCCCCATATCCCTGCTCTTTGCTTTTATTCACATGATCATCCAGTGCCTTCTCGAATGCCTCGATCGAACTTGCCTCCACCGCACTTCCAGGCAGCACATTCTTTATGCTCCGGTGGGATCTTTCCTACATCGAAGGTGCTATAAAAACGTACATGCTTGTTGTTTAGAGACATGAGCAAGACTCTGAGGTTGAATTACAGAATTTAAACTCATGACTAATCTCGCAAAATAACTTCCATTCTCTGTTGTTCTACTGTTGTGTAGCCATTGAAATCCTGTAACATAGGAGACAGTGAAGGAAGCTGAAAGCTGGAGGGACAATGCCACTGTGTTTGAGGGCACGTCTTTTTAACTGCTTACTCAGTGAGCAGGGTATAAATGATAAAAGTATAATACGTCTACGCTTCCTAACTCAAGGAGTTATTGCACGGCTAACAACTCTTGTTTGGAAATAACAAACCATCTTGAATAATAGGTTTTCCAGTAACTAGCAAGTTCTACATGTAGTTTGATTAGAATTCAATAATAGTGTGTGTGAAGATACACATCTGAGCACACTGTCAGATGGTCAGTTAACCTACACAGAATTCCATTCACGTTATAGACCAGAGGAATATGTAATCACACCTACAGGATGCTGTGATTAAAAGCAGCCAGATCAGTTCTACAACACATCCTTGAAAATATCACAGGCAAGCCACTCAAACAGGCAACGGGAGAATTCTGATTTGACACCCTAGCTCACAGAGTCCAAGCCTAATGTCCGCACTAATTCCGGCTCGTTAACCCCTTATGAGTCAGCGTCAATATTTATCCAATCTTCTTAAAATTAAAAAAAACCATACCAGTTAATTCTGAATGGAATTCTGTGTAGGTTAACTGACCATCTGACAGTGTGCTCAGATGTGTATCTTCACACACACTATTATTGAATTCTAATCAAACTACATGTAGAACTTATGTTCTTAACTTGCTAGTTACTGGAATTCTCGGGATTCTCCTGTTTGAAAATTAGATCTGAGTGAGATTAAACAAAAGGATCTCCCAACATCGCCGGCAGATCAATGGGTTAGATTTAAAACATATATCTGTTTATAAGGACAGAATGGTGACACATTCTTCCCACAGAAATCACAAACTCCGTGCCTCACACTGACACCTATTTCCACATTTTTAATCTTACATTAATCGCGAGGTTGGTATTTCTGATGTTAACAGGAAATCCACCTGTCATTATTAAATCTTTGGAACATTTTTTTGAGGTTATTTGATGCCTGCTTTACCCCGAGCCGGCAATTCTGCCAGATCCGATGCTGTGAGCAAGGTTTATACAGTATCAGGACTTGCTTTGAAGTTTCTATTTTACAACACATGTTAAGTAACCGAAGCTGCCACTCAGTGTCACCATGCGGAAACTATCTGGGAATTTAAACAGGCTGATTGGACTCAGATTCTGGGCAACAGGACGGGTTTCAAGCGATGCTAAACAGTGCATTCCCACAGATTAAAAAGCTGATTAAAGAGAACAAAAATGTTAAAATGTTGATAACTCCTGGGTGGTTTGAGCTAAGGTTCTGATGTCAGAGCAGAATATTATTTCTTCACTGCCCGTTTAAAATAAAATTTGCTAAAACTCTATCGATGCTCGCGTTCACTCTCCTTCACCTGGCCATTTTTATCTGAAGCTGCGTGCCCGGGCTGGGATAATGAAGCGTGGCTTTGTATTAATGCGAGGTGTTGGACTGAGTTCCTCTCCCCTGAATCTGTAAAATCTCAGCCTGACAGCAGCAACAATCCTGAGCACCACGAACACACTCCGAGAGACATACACACACACACCGAGAGACAAACACACACACCGAGAGACAAACACACACACACACACACCGAGACACATACACACACACACACACACCGAGAGACATACACACACACACACACACCGAGAGACAAACACACACACACCGAGACACATACACACACACACACCGAGAGACATACACACACACCGAGACACATACACACACACACACACACCGAGACATACACACACACCGAGACACATACACACACACACACCGAGAGACAAACATACACACACACGCACCGAGAGACATACACACACACCGAGAGACAAACACACACACACACCGAGAGACAAACACACACACCGAGAGACATACACACGCACCGAGACACATACACACACACCGAGATACATACACACACACACACACCGAGAGACAAACACACGCACCGAGACACATACACACACACACACCGAGAGACAAACACACGCACCGAGACACATACACACACACCGAGATACATACACACACAGACACTTATACACACACACACTTATACACACACACACCGAGACACATGCACTCACACACCGAGAAAGACACACACACACACCGAGACATATACACTCACATACCGAGAGACAAACACATACACACAGACACGCAGGCACACTCACACACACACACACACATGCAAGCACCCACACATAGATACACACACACACAGCCACACCCACGATCACGCACAAAGACAGACACACACATACACATACTGACACATACACACACAAATACTGACACACATCTACACAAACAGAAAGAGAGAGACGGTCACGCACACTCAATAACTGCTGTTTTGGGGATGTAATGATCCGTTGCTGGCAAAGCACAAAAACTGGGATACTTGAAGAATCAGTTTCCCCCGCTGACAATATCACTCCCCCCGCGACAACTGGTGTCCGGATTAGATTGGGAATTATTGTGAGGGATTGCTGCTTTTACACTAATGATACTGAGGGGGGTGGGGGGTGAGAAGCCCTGAACTAATTGCCATTGGAAGTTTAATTGCGAGGAATTTGTGAGCAGCGCTTATTCCAAAGAACACTTCAACATTCCCTCCCTGGCAATCTACATTCACCTCGATTTCTCATTTATCTGAAACTTTGAACTTGAGACAAGCTTTGTAATTTGCTCCGTTGCTGTGGTCTAGACGGGATTGGTGATTTGGATGGGTGTCCATTTATTTTTCTGTGTGACTTATGGACGCTTTTGTTCTGCCCTATTTATTTGTCACGTTTCCAGTGTCTGAGAATGAAATAGGGCGAGGGGCTGTCAGAGGGAGAGGCTAGCTCCAAAATCTTCACCCAGGTGACTGTGTTAAATAATATTTTCACATTGGAACACACAGTGAGCACGTGAACGCCAGGAAAGCAAGTTTACCTGGGCAAACCGTAAAATAAATGAGGCTTCATAAGGGAAAGCGGGGATGTAATTCCCGGAAAATAACATTTGCTATCCGTGTGGATTTCTGCTCTGGAACAATCCCTTTTGGTACATTTTTAATAGAACAATGTTCAGTTCCACATTGCTAGATTAGAATGTGAATGACAAGGATTTACCCTCGAATTTCCCAGCCAGTTGGGTTAAGGGGAAAGATGAAGATTATAAATCATTACAGATTAAGTTGGGCGGTTGTAGTTTACTGCCTTCGCCCAGAAACAGCTCCTGCAACGCCGGGAGGCCGGATTAAAATCCAGTTTGAAACGTGGTGAGTGACAGAGAGAGAGAGAGAGAGCGAGAGAGCGAGAATCCTTCTCTCCCCCACTGCCCCCAATCTGAGAAAGATTCTCTTTCTCCCTGACCCCCCCGTTCAGATGAACTAAACTCCTGCACACTTTCTCAAAGCTCCAAATGTCAAACGCTGGTGTACAATATACATCTCCGACTCAATCCAGATATCAATTGCAGTAACCTGGATCCACTCTTCACATTCATTCAGGGGGAAATTCCCTCTCTCGCACAATACAGCACATTACAAATCATTCACGGGTAATTTCTACGCGTGTGTTTATCTGTCCAAAAGTGGGATGGGGAGGGGGGGGAGGAGGGCGGAAGGGGTTATTAATTTAAAATGTAAAACGCAAACCTGGTCTCCTTAATCTTCGCTTCTTCATCCCGAAGATGCGGACTTTGGAAAAGATATCCACCAGATTGCCATTGCAAATTCCTTTGTTTTTGTGAGGATTATTAATGCGTTTGGTGACTATTGGTCTGTCGAGGTGGTGTTCCCGTGCCTGCCGCTTCTGTCGGATCAGGGAGCTGGCGATAGCGGCTGCCATGCTTCAGGGTTTGACGCTGGGAACCGGAGAAGAGGAAGCCCCGAAAAGAGCGGCGATCCAGCAGCGTCCCCGCCTCAGCCCACCAATTCCTTCATGGGGGGACAGGGGCTGTTGTTGGGGATCACTGTCCGCTGCCTCACAGCTGCTGTGTGTGTAAGAGCGGGGAGCCACTGGACTCTCTCACTGTTAAACACAGAACATCTTTCACCCTCAGTAGCGACCCGGTGAGACCCTCATCCTTCACCAACTCTTCCATTCTCCCCCCAGCTGGAACCGGACCCGGAGCCCAGCGATTCTCCAGTCGGGAATGATCCCCTTGTGGTCAAACTTCATCACATTCTCTATTCCGGGATTTACTCAACTATCTCCCAACAGGAACCAGGCGGAATCTGTCTCTGCTCCTGACACCAAGAACCATCTTTACTGTCAGCGGCGTCACATTGGCAAGTAGGAGCGGCTCCTTACAACCGCTCCCCCCCCCCCACCCCCACCCCACCCACCCCCACCCCACCCCACCCCCCCCCCCACCCCACCCCGACAAATCCCCCCAAAACCAGATTAACCCCCTCCACAAACACACCCCCCCTCTACAAACACACCCCCAATAAACCCAACCCCCCCTCTACAAACACACTCCCAATAAACCCAACCCCCCCTCTACAAACACACCCCCAGCACACCCAACCCCCCCTCTACAAACACACCCCCAGCACACCCAACCCCCCCCTCTACAAACACACTCCCAATAAACCCAACCCCCCCTCTACAAACACACCCCCAGCACACCCAACCCCCCCTCTACAAACACACCCCCAGCACACCCAACCCCCCCCTCTACAAACACCACCCCCCAACAAACCCAACCCCCCCTCTACAAACACACACCCAACCCCCCCCTCTACAAACACACCCCCAACCCCCCCTCTACAAACACACCCCCCAACAAACCCAACCCCCCCCTCTACAAACACACACCCAACCCCCCCCCTCTACAAACATACCCCCAACAAACACCCCCCCCCCACATAAACACACACCGCCCCACAATCATAACCCCCCCTCTACAACCCGGGTCAATGCCCGCTCTCCACTCTGGCTCAATCTCTCTCTCTGACTCTCTCATTCTGTGTGTGTGTGTGTGTGTGTGTGTCTGCTTTCTCTCTCAGTCTTTCTCTGTCTCTCTCTCTCTGTCCCACATTCTCTTTATCTGTTTCTCTCTGTCTTTATCTCTCTGTCTCCCTCTCTCTGTCTGCCTGTCTCTCTCGGTCCCTCTCTCTCTGTACACACTGAGTGACCAGTCTGAGGTTCTACCCGTCACATCAGGAGGAATTTTTTGCTGGAAGTTCCAGCTGGAATCTACTCCGAGTGACAGTTTCGCCCAGAGAAAGTTTCAACACAGTGAGCACGTGA